>CM040121.1:113480716-114044471 GCA_022559845.1 Amorphophallus konjac
TCGGCATCCCTAACTCCCCCATCCGCCCTCCATCTCGGCGTCCGCCCGGAAGCCTCGCCGGAGCCAAGAGGGGGCAAACGGCGTGCCCCCGCACGTCGAAGCCCTCTCCAGATCCGCGCGGCGACCGTCGGACCCGTCTCATGCACGCGCGGCGACCGTGGGACCCGACCGATATTCCAGGACAGCTGGAACCGGCCGCTCCCCGTTGTCTGCAGCGTCATCTTCTGAAGGGTCCTCCATGCTCCGATCGCGGCGGCGCAACGCAGAGCGAAAATGAGGGAACAAGAGCAGACCGCCGGTGAGAGTCCTAAGTGTTAAGAAGGAAGGAGCACCCTTCGGTCCTTTTTATAGGCCAAGGGAGGCCACGCGCCTTAAATGACTCCCCCCTCGAAAACACGCTATAGGACCTCCCTTGGAAGGTCACCCCCAATTCCTCGGCCCCCGCCCTAGCGGGATTCGCGAAGCGCCTCGACTTTCAAAGCATGGTGGAATGAAAGGACGCCCCACCAGAAGTCTCCCGAATCGGCATGCGAGGTCAGTGCAGAAAATATCGGCACCTTCCAACTGCCCCCGATACGCCAGCCAAATCACGGCAAAGATAGCGATCAAACGAAGTAAGTCCTTTATTGCCTCCCATAAAGAAATCCTCTTACAAAAGGAAAAACAGACAAAAAGGGGAAGGGGCAAAATAAAGCATAATACATCAGGCCTCGGGCCCACTTTGAAGCTCGGGACAGCAGTAGGGGATGCGTCACCCCCGGTGCCTTCGGTGACGGCCGGCCCGACACTGACCTCGCCTGTGCGAGAACTGTCCCGGTCGTGAGCCCTCCTGGAGCCTCCGGAGTTGGTGACCCCGCTGGAGGTGACTCCTCCGGTTCTTCCCCGGCCGAGGATGAGGAGCTGGAAACTGACTCATCCGAGTCATAACTCTGGCCGTAAGGAAAATCACCCCCGGCAAGGTGCTCGTTGGCATAGCTCATCGCCCGGCGATAGCCCTGCCTGAATCCCTTTCGGGCACCCCGGCGGAGCGCTACCTCGTAGTAGGGTAGGGCAGCTTCAATCAGGTCGGCCGAGTAAGCTTCCGAGCCTTTGTAGCGCTCGATCGCCTCCGCCTCGACCTGCCCGTCCCGAGCTCGCTCCGCCTCGGCCGCACGCTCTTCCGCCCTCGCCAGACGCTCCTCTAGCTCGGTCATCCTCGCTCGGCTTCGATCGCCCGACCCTCCGCCCGGGCTCGGTCCGCCTCGGCCTCAGCGCGAAGGCGCTCCGCGTCCTCCGCCCGATCCTGCAGCTCGCCGCGCTCAAGCTCCCAGAGGCCGTCCAGCTCGATGTGACGTTGACGCTCGTCTTCTAGACGTTTGCTCTTCCTCTCGAGCGATTCTCGGGCCCTTGCTAGCTGCTCGGCCAGCGCCTCGGCTTCCCGTCGGCTCGACCGCGCCAACTCCCTGAATGCGAGGAACTCCCGCCGGAGCCCCTCATGCTCCCCCTCGAGCCGGGCTAGTTTCCCCTCGCATCCACCAAGGGTCCAGGCGAGCCTTCGACCGCTCCGCCTCCGTCCGGGCGTGCGCCTCTGCCATCACGGCCGCTGTCCGAGCTATGACCAGGCCGCCCTCCATCAGGATATCAAGGACCCCGGCGGGAGTGCTGCGCCTTTCTCCCCCCCTCGTCCTCTCGGCGATCGACCGGCAGAGCCGGTACAAGTCGCCCGAGATACCGAGCCTGACCAGAGGTTCCGGCAAAGGGGACTGCTCCACCCTGGGCACCCCGCCAGAAGACCCTGTTTGGGCAGCAAAGCTGACCGCCCCGCTCGCCACGGTCGGTTGGGGTTGCAACGCCTCCCCGGGCGAACCCCCAGCCTCGACCGGCGCCGCGGGATCCATCGCACCAGAAGCTGCCGGCACTTGGGGTTGCGACGCCCTCGCGGGCGAACCCCCATCCGCGCCGACCAATCCCTCGGTCCCAGCGCCGGCCACACCGGCATCGGCCCCCTCTGCCCCCACAGAGGGGAGAGCCGACCCATCACCTCCCTCTGCGGGGCCCCTGGTCTCCTCGGCCCCCTCTCGCCCGGCGGATGGGAGAGCCAGCCCGGAGGGGTCGGCCCCATCCTGCCCCCGAGGGGGGAGCGCCGCCGAGCCAGAATCGCCCCCGACGGCGGTAGGAAGGCCGGCTTTCTTGGCCCTTTTCCTGGCCTTCACGGCCTCCCGCAACTTCCCCGCCAGGGGATCCTTGCGCTTCAGGCCGGTCGATCGAGAAGTCCCCTCGGGGGCCGCCCCCTTGCCCTTATCTCGGGCATGGACGCGACCCGCCGAGACATCGGGCTCATCGGCTGCCGAGTCATCTCCCAGATCGATGACCTCGGCCGCCTCCTCCAGAGGCTCCCGCCTCACGTCTGCAACAAGAAGAAGCCCCAGTCAGGAGAAGGAAAAGAGCTACCACCCGCGAAAAAGAGCCTCAAGAGCCGTACCTGTCGACGTCAACCGCGAGAGAAGACACCGTTCGATGTTCTCCGGCGTCACCAGCTCCTCGGTCGATTGGCGGTTCTCCAGCAGACGGGCAGCCTGCTGCTCCACGTGGGGAGGGAACTCCTCCTGGCGAGGGGGCAGATTCGGGTGAAAGTTGGGCGAGGTCCGGCATCTCCAGATCTCGTCCGTCGCCACCGCCTTCACCCAGAAGAATTGGGTCTTCCACCCCTTGTGCGAGGAGTCCTTCGCCGCGAGCGAGATGCAGCTCCTATTCCTCCGCGCCTGGATGAAGTAGAAGCCCTTCCCCGCCGACTGGTGCGCCTTCAACTCAAAAAAGAAGTGGAAGAGGTCCAAAGAAGGAAAAATGTCGTGCTGACGACAAAGAATCCCGAAGGCCGAAAGAAGAAGATAGGAGTTGGCCACCAACTGAATAGGCGCCAACCGGAAAAAATTAAGAAGCTGCAGCACATAAGGATCGAAAGGAAGCCGAAATCCACTCTTCCAAGCCAGAAGGAAGGTGCAAATGAGCTCATCACGATCATCCAGACTCGTCTCGTACGGAGTGGCGGCGATAAAGCTGTATCTGAGAGGCAGGCGGAAACGATGCTCCAGCCTCCGCACCTCCGCTTCCCCCAACTCACTACAGTTGGGGACGGGTTCCCGCCTCACCGGCGCAAGCTCCGGACTCTGATCCGCCATCGAGTCGGGAAGAGATCCCTCGTACGAGCTCGAAGACTCCGGGGGAGAAGGAAGTTGCCGGACCGCCTCTGCGGTTATCCTCGCCAACTCCTCGAACGCCGCCGCAAGGCTCCGCGTCTCCGCTGTGCTCTCACGGCGCATCAAGAAGCAAGGAAAGCCTAAAACCCTGGAAGCCTAGAACGATGAACAGCGCCCCCTATAAACCCCTGAGGGTGGCGGCGCGCCGTTCCGTGCTCCGAGAAAAAGGGGGGCCCCTTCGTTTCAAATCCGTCAGGATCATCATTACGGGCCTCGGCGACCGCTATAAGCGGCTCCATAACGCCAACGGAATTCCACCCACCTGAGCCACGCCGGTCCAAAGCCTCGAAAAACTACTCATCCGAGCCTCCTTGGCTCGGGAGTAGGAGGGGGACAAGTGGAGAGGGGGATTTCCGCAGCCCACCACAAAGGCAGCCCAACAAGACCCACAAGGTCCAACCAGGCGAGCCCACCCAAGTGATAGCCCACAGGGCCCACTTAGGGAGAAAAGCCCAATAAATAAGACTCGAGGAACTAACTCTCCCCGGCGGCCTTCTAGGCTCGGAGGGCCCGAGACAACGGTCAGGTCCCAAGGAAGGTCCGGCCTAAAGCCCTCTCCCCATCCGAGAGAGATAGGCTCCAGCCGACCTATCCGACCCCACCCTCGCCGGGCCATGCCTATCGCTCGGACATGAGCTAGCATCCCCGAGGCTCGGTAAGACCGGTTGATTATCTGCAGGTGCGGCCGTTCAGAGTCCTCCGCCAGCGGGAGAGTCATGGGAGCTGCCGGACTCCAAGGGGATAACGTTCCCACGATCAGGCCATGAAAGCCCCCGTTAAAGACGTAACTCCCGCCGGGAACCCCTCAGCTTACAGGACTCCTGAAGGCGGCGCACTATTTAAGCAAGGGATACCCTCCGGAAGATGGTAAGATGAACTAAGCATTCACACACCCTAAGCTCCTGAGCACAATTCGCTTCACCCTTTGGTGGAGAGGATTCTCGCGCATCAGCTCTCTCCTCCCCCCATTATTGCTTCCACCATAGCTCTACTGACTTAGCCATCGGAGGGTTTTGCCCCAGGGAGATCCCCTGGGCCCTCTGATACGTTTCCCTCTCTTGCAGATTCATCTTCTGGTGATCCACAGCCCGCTCAGGACCCCGCGCGAGATCTCGCCTCTTCAGCATAGGTGCATAGTCATAGGTGTTTTTAATTAAGTGTTTGGTTTGTTCTTTGTTTCATCACTTTTCTTCAATCAATCAAATCATAAATATTTTCCAAAGGAGTCTAAAGTTTTTAACTTTAAAAATCTCTTCTTCCCTGTGGATTCGACCGCGCTTGCCATAGTACTACGTTCTCTTTTGATCATTTTGTGCGAGTTCGATTTTAAGATTACTAGCGCGCGTGTAGTAACGACATACATTTTCGCGTTATCAATTTTTGGCGCCGTTGTCGGGGAAGAATGCTGATTTTTGATTTAAGAACTTTGTTTTCCTTATGTATATAGTGTACTAATAAAGCTCTCTTTTTTTCAGGTTAACAAAAAATTCAAAAAAAATAGAGGTAAATTTACATTTCTTTCTTTCATCTTATGATTTTGTCATTCATTTCAGAAAAATGAGGGATCGCTTTTCAAGTAAGTATCCAAACTTTCTCTCTTTCATTCTAGTTTCATTTTTCCATTTTACATATCTTGTGGTTAAATAGGTTCATTAAATTTTTTTTTTAAAAAATCACTTGAAATTTAATAAAAGACTTCATTCAAGAGTAGAAACTACACCATCCATGTTCTAAGCCATGCATCATTTAGCATATGATTTTTTCTTTTTATTTAATTTTTGCATTACATTTTGGAGATTACAAGGGACAAGGTACGTTCTTCTTATCCTATTCTAGCATGCATATTGCATAAGAACTCTTTGTTTGAAATTGTGGTGTATATTTCATTTCAAAATATTTTAAGGGCAACACCCTTAAATAACATAAGGTGGGGATTTCATCACACTTTATTAGCCCACAAACTACATTTTCCCTTTCATCTTTGCATGACCTAAGCCTTAAATAAAAGTCAGTAGACATTGACCCTAGGATCACACTATGATTTTAGTATGATTTGAATTTATCCTCTTGTGGAAACCGGTGCCTAAGGTAAGACGGTCGGACGGTAAACGCCTTAAGCGGGATTGTGGTTTGACATAATTAGGTCCCCATGAAAATAGGGGGAGCCTCCCACTACCCCACCTGTAATACCCCAAATTCTTTTAGAAATTTAATTAGAAATTATTTGAATTTATTTGAATTAATGGGAATTAATTCATAGAATAAGTCACATTTGGACTATTTTATAAAAATCTATAAAAATCATATTCTTGTAGAATCAATTACGTTTAACAATTTTTTCTTCTGTGGCCAACCCTAATAAAATCATTAACTAGGCCGAATTAGTGGGATTAGTCAAATTTTCACACCTACCTACCAAATTCGTGCTCAATGTTAACCCTACATTAAAATCCTCAATTCGAGCTCATTTCTTAACCAAATCAGGTGATTCTAGAGGCAAATGAAAGGTATTAAAGAGAGGATCATTTCCCCTCTCACAATGCCACAAAATTTTTAACGTATGGGGAGCATTTGGTCGCGCATGGGCTAGGTCAACAATTTCGGCGGCATTTTGAACACGCCACTTGATGGGTCGATTTCTCCCTTCCTGGAAGGATCCAGAACGAGTATGACCTATTAAAAGAAAGCCCTATGTGTCTATTTTCATTTGGCAGCAGTGGTGGTCGCAGAGGATTCCGATCTAGTGAGATCTCTCGCGTTTATTGGAGGAGTGTCTGAGTTCGCGGGTTTTTCTTAGGCCCTCTTCCTTCCTTCGATTGAGGTAGGTAATCTTGGCCAAAACATGCAAGTAAATATACCATTTTGTTCCTCTCTTAGTTAGCTTTCCATTGGTAGTAAAAGCCCCAAATTCTATTAGGTGTGGAGGGAGATCTCGTGGAAATAGTGAAGGGCTGTCAAACGGGCATTCTTCGTTCTAACTTCTAAATATCTCTTCAATTCAGGTAGATGATAACAAACCCAACTCTAATTAATGTATATGGTTGTAATTATCAGCATGTTATCTATATTTTGGCGTAGAAAGTCCCAATTTTTATAGACCATGCTTAGAGAATTTCATGTTTGATTAGAAACATGCTAAGACTAGGTTTTTAAGTGTTCTTCCTAGATAGGTTGTGATTTTGATTGGTTTTTCGGTGAATTTAGTATTTCAAACCCTTGTAATATGACCCTAGTATGTCCATCAAGAACCTAGGGCCATGGGGTTAAGATCTCAGCCCAATTAGACCCCAATTAGGTGAGATCCGGCGGTTTCCGGAAGTCTCGTTCTCGTCTGCGAACCCGGGGGTCGACCCATGGGGTCGACCCAAACACAGACAGAAGTCTGTCTGTGCAGGGGTCTGGTTTTCCAGGGGTCGACACAATGGGCCGACCCATATGCTGTCAGACCCGATAGGCTTGTTTTTGGCCCGAGGATCGATCCGGACCGTGAGGGGATCGACCCATTCAAGCCTAGTCCAATTGAAAACCATATTTTGAGAAACCAATGACCCATACATGCAACCCTATGATCTCAAATTAAGCCCGGTGTTCCTCAATCCAAAATTGAAGAACACTGGTCCCTGCACTCAATCAAAGTGTATAAACCATTCCGATTACTATCTCCACTTCAACGCACAAATGGTTAATTAGAAACCCATATAATAAAATGGTAATTTTGAAAGTAAATTGCTGTCATGTATTACTGTCTATTGTCATTATTGGCTTGTTCTAGTATCTTGAGTTACCATCTTGTAATTAACTTATCTCTTGAAATTGAGATTTATAATAATTCACGAATCAAGGTATTTTGAAATGGCTGTTAGGAAATCAATTAAAAGCCCTTATACCCCGGTAGAATAGACTAATAGCACACTAACAATCTATATGGCATTACGGCCATTAAGCCTAAATTGCTGTCCCTTAGTACGATTCTACCCGGACACTCTATCCGGCGAGTTAGAATCCGCCATTTTGAGACCCGTATGACCCGGCTACAACCTGGAAATTCGTGACCAAATCGCTGAGTTATAAGTCACGGATCAACTTGGGCTAATCAGCACATGAGCAGCCCATAGTTGACTGCTTGTCTCCATGAACGGTCTAGTGTAGTCCGTATAAGTATCGTAATTGTGTCTTAAGGTCACGTATTGCTTACTTACCTGAACGGCACACTGTCAACCGTTCATTCTTGACCTCGTGGACTGAGTTTGGTCCAGCTCTTGTAATGCGGCCAGTAGTAGCCGTATGTCCTGTCAAACGGCCCAGAAGTGACCGTATACCGAGTTTTTAAGTTAATGAATCCTAGGACATGTTAGTCCTTAAATCTCGTACTTTTGACAGAAATTCCTCTGATTAATTGGCCATTAAACTTGATTAAATGTCTAGACAAAACTTGGGATCTTAGATCCAACAAATCAATGCCAACGCATCATAAGGGCCCGGTCTGGTCCTGGGGAGAGCGCCCGAAAAGTACTTGTGCCGATGGGAGTTTCTAATGACATGGTGAGGCATTGCACCGAGTGCATGATCAGCGTGACGTCTACGACAGAAGATCTCTTGTTATACTTGTTACATTATCGTGCTTGACTTGATGTTTAACATACTTGCTTGTTGGCCAATTCTATATTTCAATTTCCTATTGAACATTCTTGTACTTGATATTATTGTTAATTCTTGTCATCATATATTTCTTGACCTTGCAAGATTTTATATTACGCTGTTTTATCATCTCGTCAGTTATTTCTTTTCTTGTCATTGCATTTGAAAATGTAACTAATTGGTTAATCATGTAAACTTGCATGTTATTATCTACTGAGCGTTAGCTCATATAGTTGTTTTCCCCCTTTCCAGGCTATTCAGGTGACGATGCACATACTGAAGGGGAGGGACAGGAGTGATACCCTTGAGTGTACCTGTTAGTAGATGCCGAGTTGGCATAGTTGTTTACATTAGTTACTCCTTAGTGTTGTGTTAGCACTTTATTTACCTTTTGGGAGTTAGTTATTGTATTAGAATCAGTTGGAAGTTATGTTTGATCATGTTTAAGCATTGATGGTTATTGTAATAAAACTTGGAGTCTTTCTTGATCAATAGAAGTACTTCTTTCCATAGCACCTGTACAATTGTTTAGTTTAGCATATTAATATTATCTCTAGCTAGTTTCTAACTGTACGTCCCGATATTCCGCGTTGGGGCGTGACAGTTTAGTTGGTATCAGAGCCTAGGTTTAATATTCCTAGGTTTCCCTAAAAGTTCTAGGTTTTCCAAGTTCTAGGGTTCTAAGTGTTATCATAGGACCCCTAACCTTGTTAAAGTCTAAGGACCTGACCTGGTGAGATTGCGTAGAAACTTGGGTTAAGTTCATATCTTAATCGTGTTATTATCTATTTTTAATGAACCTAAGTAATCTATTCCACGTGTAGGCCTTTGCAATGGCAGCTGATCGTGCGGAATGGAGGAACTTGCAGCGTACGGTTCAAGGCCTTACTCAGGCCTTGCAACAAGCGGCCCAAGTAGGAGCTGCACACCATGGCACTGGTGATTTATATCAGAACTTTCAGGGAATGAATCCACCGAGATTTAGTGGCTCGACTGATCCTGATGAAGCTGAGCACTGGCCGGATGAGATGGGAAGGATATTCGAAGTAATGCAGTGCAGCAATCAAGAACGTGTCCTTCTATCAACTTTTCAACTTGAACGAGATGTAAGAATATGGTGGGAATAAGTAAAGGCGACTCTTGGTGATCAGCAAGTCACATGGGAGGAGTTTGAGGAGTTCTTCAATGGCAAATATTTTTCTGATAGAGTGCAAGTGAAGAAGGCAGCGGAGTTCGCGGCTTTGAAGCAGCGAAGTCTATCTGTGGCAGAATATGAAGCTCAGTTTTCTCGGCTTTCTCGTTATGCTACTCACTTAATATCCACCGAGAAAATGAAGGCTAAGCGCTTTCTTAATGGACTAAGGCTGCATTATATCAATCAATTGGCACCGATGGAGATCTCAACCTATTCTGAGATGGTGAGGAAAGCTCAAGTCCTAGAAGATACTCTAGAAATGACAGAGAGAATCCGTGGAAAATGCACAAAGAAGGAACAACCTACGGGTTCCGGGAATATCAAACCCGGGTATGGCAAGAAGAGGCCTATTAGTGGGCCTGGTTCGTGGAGTGGTTCTGGATCGTGGAAGGGCAAGATGCTGAAGCATGAAGACAAGAAGCCTGGCCCTATTGTTCCATTCAAGGGCGTGTGCAAGTTTTGTGATCGTCCTGGTCACAAGATGGAGGAGTGCTGGCGCAAGCTGGGTGCCTGTTTGCGATGTGGAAGTAAGGAGCACCGTATCCCTAACTGTCCTCTTTTATCGGAGCAAGCTACCCCGGTAAAACCACAAGGCATCAAAAGGCCGCAAGGCAAGCTCCAAGCTTTGCCCGCAGATGAAGCAGGAACCGTCGAGGATGGTGGACTCGTCGAAAGTACTCTTATTATACTCGACAAGCCAGCTTTTGTTCTTTTTGATACTGGTGCCACACATTCATTTATTTCTCAGAGATTTGCAAAGTCTTTAGCTGTGGAACCTGTTTTGATGAATTCTCCGTTAGAAATATCAACACCTATTGATTATAGATCGGCAATTCAGTATTTCTATCCTTCTAGCAATGTTATTATTGATGAACAGAATTTACCAGCTGATTTAGTTTGCATGGACATGAAGGATTATGATGTAATCCTAGGAGCAGATTGGTTAGCTAGATACGAGGCAAGTGTTCACTGCAGTTCTAGCTCTGTGTCTTTTACTAGGCACCCTGGACTTTCTTTTGTGGGAGTTAAGCACCATAACTCCGTATCACTTATCTCGGCTCTTCGAGCTGATAAGCTGATGAGACGAGGATGCGAGGCTTTTCTAGCCTTTGTCTGTGCAACCCCTGAGCAGCAGATTGAGATTAAGGACATTTCTGTTGTCTGAGAATTTCCTGATGTCTTTCCAGAGGAACTACCAGGACTTCCGCCTGAGCGGGAAGTTATCTTCTCTATTGATCTCATTCCTGGCACATCTCCTATTTCCAAGGCTCCTTATCGTATGTCTCCTGCGGAACTGAGAGAATTAAAGCAACAGTTGATGGAATTGCTCGAGAAGGGTTTCATTCGTCCAAGTACTTCCCCTTGGGGAGCCCCTGTATTATTCGTCCGGAAGAAAGATGGTTCGATGAGGTTGTGCATCGATTATCGGCAATTGAACCAGCAGACTGTCAAGAACAAATATCCATTGCCGAGGATTGACGAATTATTTGACCAGATAGCGGGAGCTCAGTATTTTTCTAAGATCGATCTTCGATCTGGATATCATCAGTTGCGGATCAAGGAAGAGGATATCTATAAAACAGCTTTCCGCAGCAGGTATGGTCATTTTGAATTTGTCGTTATGCCTTTTGGTCTAACGAATGCACCAGCAGCTTTCATGCAGTTGATGAACAATGTATTTCGGCCCTATCTTGATCAATGGGTCGTGGTATTCATTGATGACATCCTGATTTATTCCAAGAATGAAGAGGAGCATGCTGAACATCTGAGGATGGCATTACAACTATTGAGAGATCATCAGCTATATGCCAAGTTCAGTAAGTGTGAGTTCTGGCTGCAAGAGGTGTCCTTTCTCGGACATATCATCACAAAGGAAGGAATTTCTGTTGATCCTTCTAAGGTAGAGGCAGTGAAGAATTGGGATCAGCCTACCAGTGTGACTGAAGTTAGAAGTTTCCTAGGCCTGGCAGGCTACTACCGGAGATTTATCCAAGATTTCTCTAAGATTGCGGTACCTATGACAAGATTAACCCGCAAGGAGAACAAATTTGATTGGTCAGAAGATTGCCAGCGAAGCTTTCAGACTTTGAAGGAATGTTTAACTACTGCACCTGTATTGGCTTTACCTTCTGGTGAAGGAGGTTTTGTCGTATACACTGATGCTTCAGGTATTGGTTTAGGCTGTGTACTCATGCAGCATGGGAAAGTGATTGCCTATTCTTCTAGGCAGTTGAGGAAGCATGAAGAGAATTATCATGTTCATGATTTGGAACTTGCAGCAGTCGTGTTTGCTTTGAAGATATGGAGGCATTACTTGTATGGAGAAACATTCACAGTGTTTTCAGATCATAAGAGTCTGAAATATTTATTTTCTCAGAAGGAACTCAATATGAGGCAAAGAAGATGGTTGGAGTACTTGAAGGACTTCGACTTCTCGATTGAGTATCATCCTGGAAAAGGCAATGTTGTGGCAGATGCATTAAGCCGGAAGCCTGTAGCTAGATTGTCAAGTCTCATGTTACAAGAGTGGAAGCTACTGGAACAATTAGCTAGTCTGGATCTGAATATTGACAATGATCGGGTTATGATTGCACAGATTCAACTTAAGCCCGAATTGTTGATGGAAATCAAATCTTTGCAAGATAATGACCCCGAGCTAGTAGAGATCAAGGGAAGCTTGAGCAGCAGACCTGACTTCACGATGGCTGACGATGGAAGATTGTTATTCCAGGGTAGAACTTGTGTACCTGATGAAGCTGAGTTAAAGAACAAGATTCTTGAGGAAGCACATAGATCCAAATACACCATTCATCCTGGAGGCACTAAAATGTTCAAGGATTTGAAGAGATCCTTTTGGTGGCCGAATATGAAAAGGGAAGTTGCAGACTTCGTGAGTAGATGCTTGGTTTGTCAGCAAGTCAAGGCTGAACATTTCAGACCGACAGGAAAGTTGAAACCACTCGACATACCCCAATGGAAGTGGGAAAGCATTGGCATGGACTTCATTATGGGTCTACCTAGGACTCGTGGTGGATTGATGCAATGTGGGTGATTGTCGATCGATTGACAAAGTCAGCTCATTTCTTACCCATTAAGTCCAAATGGACAGTTGATGTATTGGCTGCTTTGTATTTGAAGGAAGTGGTAAGGCTCCATGGTATACCAGTCAGCATTGTGTCTGATAGAGATCCCAGATTTACTTCACATTTCTGGAAGGGACTACAAGCGTCTTTGGGTACTCGTCTGAATTTCAGTACTGCCTTTCATCCACAGACAGATGGACAGACTGAAAGAACCAACCAGATAGTGGAAGATATGCTTAGAGCCTGCATGATCGATTTTGGAGGCAGTTGGAGTGACCATTTGGCTTTGATTGAATTCGCCTACAACAACAGTTATCAATCCAGCATTCAAATGGCTCCTTTTGAAGCATTGTATGGAAGAAGTTGTCGTTCCCCATTGTGTTGGGACGAGGTAGGTGAAAAGTAATGGCTTGGACCGGATCTTATTTCAGAATCATCACAGAACATCCGTATTATCCGAGACCGGTTACAAGTGGCTCAATCAAGACAGAAGAGTTATGCCGACAATAGAAGAAGGGCATTGGAATTTCAAGTTGACGAGCATGTATTTCTGAAAGTCTCTCCTACAAGAGGGATTCGAAGATTTGGCATTCATGGCAAGCTGAGTCTGAGATATATTGGTCCGTTCGAGATTCTGGATAGAGTGAGAGAGGTTGCTTACAGATTGGCATTACCGCCTCAATTGTCAGGCGTACACAATGTTTTCCACGTGTCTATGTTACGAAAATATGTGTACGACCCCACTCATATCATTCAGCATGTGGATTTTGAATTGAAGGAAGATTTGACCTATGAAGAAAGACCTATCAAGATTCTGGATCGGAAGCAACAGCAACTCCGGAATCGTTCTATACCTATGGTCAAAATTCAGTGGAGTCGGCGTGGAGCTGAGGAAGCGACTTGGGAGTCTGAAGATACTATGCGGAAGCGGTATCCTAACTTATTCTAGGTGAGCTAGTCTTTCCCTATCTCTGTATTAAAGTGCAGTGAATTTGGAGGACCAAATTCTTTTAGTGGGGGAGGATGTAATACCCCAAATTCTTTTAGAAATTTAATTAGAAATTATTTGAATTTATTTGAATTAATGGGAATTAATTCATAGAATAAGTCACATTTTGACTATTTTACAAAAATCTATAAAAATCATATTCTTGTAGAATCAATTACATTTAACAATTTTTTCTTCTGTAGCCAACCCTAATAAAATCATTAACTAGGCCGAATTAGTGGGATTAGTCAAATTTTCACACCTACCTAACCAAATTCGTGCTTGATGTTAACCCCACATTAAAATCCTCAATTCGAGCTCATTTCTTAACCAAATCAGGTGATTCTAGGGGCAAATGAAAGGTATTAAAGAGAGGATCATTTCCCCTCTCACAATGCCACAAAATTTTTAACGTATGGGAAGCATTTGGTAGCGCATGGGCTAGGTCAACAATTTCGGCGGCGTTTTGAACACGCCACTTGATGGGTCGATTTCTCCCTTCCTAGAAGGATCCAGAACGAGTATGACCTATTAAAAGAAAGCCCTATGTGTCTATTTTCATTTGGGAGCAGTGGTGGTCGCAGAGGATTCCGATCTAGTGAGATCTCTCGCGTTTATTGGAGGAGTGTCCGAGTTCGCGGGTTTTTCTTAGGCCCTCTTCCTTCCTTCAATTGAGGTAGGTAATCTTGGCCAAAACATGCAAGTAAATATACCATTTTGTTCCTCTCTTAGTTAGCTTTCCATTGGTAGTAAAAGCCCCAAATTCTATTAGGTGTGGAGGGAGATCTCGTGGAAATAGTGAAGGGCTGTCAAACGGGCATTCTTCATTCTAACTTCTAAACCTCTCTTCGATTCAGGTAGATGATAACAGACCCAACTCTAATTAATGTATATGGTTGTAATCATCAGCATGCTATCTATCTTTTGGCATAGAAAGCCCCAATTTTTATAGACCATGCTTAGAGAATTTCGTGTTTGATTAGAAGCATGCTAAGACTAGATTTTTAAGTGTTCTTCCTAGATAGGTTGTGATTTCGATTGGTTTTTCGATGAATTTAGTGTTCCAAACCCTTGTAATATGACCCTAGTATGTCCATCAAGAACCTAGGGGCATGGGGTTAAGATCTCAGCCCAATTAGACCCCAATTGGGTGAGATCCGGCGGTTTCCGGAAGTCTCGTTCGCGTCTGCGAACCCGGGGGTCGACCCATTGGGTTGACCCATACACAGACAGTCTGTCTATGCAGGGGGTCGACCCATGGGGTCGACCCAAACACTGATAGAAGTCTCTCTGTGCAGGGGTCGACCCAATGGGTCGACCCATACACAGACAGACCCCTAGTTTTCCAGGGGTCGACCCAATGGGTCGACCCATATGCTGTCAGACCCGATAGGCTTATTTTTGGCCCGAGGATCGATCCGGACCGTGAGGGGATCGGCCCATTCAAGCCTAGTCCAATTGAAAACCATATTTTGAGGAACCAATGACCCATACATGCAACCCTATGATCTCAAATTAAGCCCGGTGTTCCTCAATCCAAAATTGAAGAACAATGGTCCATGCACTCAATCAAAGTGTATAAACCATTCCGATTACTATCTCCACTTCAACGCATAAATGGTTAATTAGAAACCCATATAATAAAATGGTAATTTTGAAAGTAAATTGCTGTCATGTATTACTGTCTATTGTCATTATTGGCTTGTTCTAGTATCTTGAGTTACCATCTTGTAATTAACTTATCTCTTGAAATTGAGATTATAATAATTCACGAATCAAGGTATTTTGAAATGGCTGTTAGGAAATCAATTAAAAGCCCTTATACCCCGGTAGAATAGACTAATAGCACACTAACAATCTATATGGCATTACGGCCATTAAGCCTAAATTGCTGTCCCTTAGTACGATTCTACCCGGACACTCTATCCGGCGAGTTAGAATCCGCCATTTTGAGACCCGTATGACCCGGCTACAACCTGGAAATTCGTGACCAAATCGCTGAGTTATAAGTCACGGATCAACTTGGGCTAACCAGCACATGAGCAGCCCATAGTTGACTGCTTGTCTCCATGAACGGTCTAGTGTAGTCCGTATAAGTATCGTAATTGTGTCTTAAGGTCACGTACTGCTTACTTACCTGAACGGCACACTGTCAACCGTTCATTCTTGACCTCGTGGACTGAGATTTGGTCCAGTTCTTGTAATGCGGCCAGTAGTAGCCGTATGTCCTGTCAAACGGCCCAGAAGTGACCGTATACCGAGTTTTTAAGTTAATGAATCCTAGGACATGTTAGTCCTTAAATCTCGTACTTTTGACAGAAATTCCTCTGATTAATTGGCCATTAAACTTGATTAAATGTCTAGACAAAACTTGGGATCTTGGATCCAACAAATCAATGCCAACGCATCATAAGGGCCCGGTCTGGTCCTGGGGAGAGCGCCCGAAAAGTACTTGTGCCCATGGGAGTTTGTAATGACATGGTGAGGCATTGCACCGAGTGCATGATCAGCGTGACGTCTACGACAGAAAATCTCTTGTTATACTTGTTACATTATCGTGCTTGACTTGATGTTTAACATACTTGCTTGTTGGCCAATTCTATATTTCAATTTCCTATTGAACATTCTTGTACTTGATATTCTTGTTAATTCTTGTCATCATATATTTCTTGACCTTGCAAGATTTTATATTATGCTGTTTTATCATCTCGTCAGTTATTTCCTTTCTTGTCATTACATTTGAAAATGTAACTAATTGGTTAATCATGTAAACTTGCCTGTTATTATCTACTGAGCGTTAGCTCATATAGTTGTTTTCCCCCTTTCCAGGCTATTCAGGTGACGATGAACATACTGAAGGGGAGGGACATGAGTGATGCCCTTGAGTGTACCTGTTAGTAGATGCTGAGTTGGCATAGTTGTTTACATTAGTTGCTCCTTAGTGTTGTGTTAGCACTTTATTTACCTTTTCGGAGTCAGTTATTGTATTAGAATCAGTTGGAAGTTATGTTTGATCCTGTTTAAGCATTGATGGTTATTGTAATAAAACTTGGAGTCTTCCTTGATCAATAGAAGTACTTCTTTCCATAGCACCTGTACGATTGTTTAGTCTAGCATATTAATATTATCTCTAGCTAGTTTCTAACTGTACGTCCCGATATTCCGCGTTGAGGCGTGACACCACCCCTTACCTGGTCGGTGAAAATATTGAGGGTGAACTTAACTTGCATTTTCGTCATTTTGTGAAATCCCATTTATAGGTTTATGTCATATCTAGGTCATTAGGTAATTTGTGTGTCAACTTATTTGTGTATGTAAAAATAAAAAATAAAAATAAAAAATAAAAAAATTCTTCCTCTTCTCTCTTGTCATCTCAGTTAGTGTTAAAAAAATAAAACAAAAAACACACAAATAAAAATAATAATAAAAAAATGATATCTATGGATCAAGTTTTTAACCAACTTAATTGCTTGACCCAAAATCACTTCACTCCAATGGACTCAAGCCCCTTTACATCACCTACCTTTCAATATGATCACACATTGGCCCAGTCGGCCCATTATGTAGGTGAGTACCCGACCCACTTTCCATCTTACCTGACCTTCAATGAAAGCTCAAATCCTCGATCGGCCCAACAAGAGAACTCCACACCCATGGCAGCCCAATATCCTTATCATCCCCAAAATGAAAACCAACTTGCTCAATCATATTTAGGGGACCATATGCTATTCTCTCCTCATGAGCAAACATCAACATGTCAAAATCTCCCTACACCTTTTTGCACTCCTATCTTTGAGTGGGGAGATCAAAATAATTTCTCTTGGGAAAATTCTCAATGGCAAGCTCCATGCTCTCTTGAGTCAAAATTTTCAACACAATTTGATCAAAATCAATATGGAGAGCATGACACATACTTCCCATCATCTCAATATCAATATGATCATCAACACATTCATTCCACCCCTCCATACAATGGTTTCAACAATGAAGAAAAAATCAACCAATTGATTCAAATCATTTTGAATAATCAACAAAGTATCGACTCCCTCCAAACTAAATTGGACCAAGTAACAAGAGCCACCTATGAAATGGGCCAATTGTCTAACCCCAGTGATGAAACCTTTGAAGATAAAGTCCCTCAATTCACCAAATATATTTATTCTTGCCAACAACCCATGGTTCCCTTGCCAAATGAAGCTCTTGACCAAGGTAATAAGAGAATTGGGAAAGGATCATATCAAAGAGACTTGGGGATAACTAGTAAAATGGCTTATGCGATTAAGGAGTCCACACCCATCTATGTGGAAAGACACAAGGAGTCGGTTGAGATCAAGTTAGGGGATGACTTAAATGATTTGCAAAATGGTGCCATTCAAAACTATGAAATTGAGAATATTAATGGCCCAATTGGGGAAGAATGTAGAAAAGAATGTCTAGCTGAAAATGATGATGATAAAACCATGGAATGTGACCCTCCTCAGTTGGAAGAATATCATGAAGGGATCAGATTGGAAGATTTCTCATTTCATCTCATGGTCCCACAATTAGAAGTATTGATTGACATTCTCCCTATGATAGAACAATGTGAACACTTTGATGTGGAGAGTGTCATCATTAACTTATGTGAGGAAAAATATAAAGAAGCGGGTAAAGTTGATGTTGCAGATATGTTGTATGATAACCCTCATGAGAAAGAGAATGGTGAAGGGCATTTGAGTGAAAAATACATCTTTTATTTAGAGGCACCACTTGTGGAGAGCCAAAATGATAATCTCATTTTAGAAGATATTGGTAATGGGGCTTCACTTGAAAAAATTGAGAGCATCACTCTAAACATCAAAGGCCCATTTGAGGAAACGCATGAAGAGGGAGATTGCTTTGTGGATAACAATCTTGTTGATTTAATGAAGACGAATTCTGAACATCCTCCTCCTATTGATGAGTGTAATGAAGGGACCCTCTTAGAGAAATTCACATTTGAACTGACCTATGATGAAGGGTCCGGGCTGGTAAGATTAACATTTGATCTTCCCACCTTACCATTGGAACATTCGATTGATATTCTTAATGTCATTGATGAAGGTGATGAAGGGGCCTTGTTGGAAAGGTTTACATTTGGTATATCCACCCCATTACTGAAAAGTTTTGATGTGGACATCACCTTCCATGCCCACATTCATAGCTCGTCTCCTCGCCCCGGTTGCATCCGGCATGGTTTAGTCATTTAATTTTGAGTCCCATGTAATTTTACTTGAGTCATTTGATGTAATTTGCATTTTATTTGAGTCATGTCCCTAGGTCTTGCATTTATTTTCCCATGTTTGAGTGTCATTAGAATGTGTAATGTGCTAATTGGGCCCATTTCTTCGGGCTTGGCCCAATGAGCTCCCCTACCCCTTCGGTTATTTGTCAATGAGTCTTTTGTCAGGGTCTTATTGTAAAATGTGGGTTTCCTATATATAGGGCCCCATTTCCTTCATTTGGAGGTAATGAATCAATCAATGAAAAAAATGCCATTTGAGAGTTCAAAGTTTAGTTTAGTGGAGTGATTCCAACATTTTTTGGGTGAGAAACCCTAGGGGAGAGATTCCCCACCCTTCCCTCTCTTAATCCCTCTTTTTCACTCCACTTTCTCTCTCCTCAACACCCAATTTCGAATTTTCTTCTCTCTCCTCCCTTCCCAACCACCTCAACCCCCACCTACCATCATTAAAGCCCTCCACTTCCCCATGGCCTCCATTACTCCACCCCCCTAGTCCCAAGGAGATCCCTCACCATTCCAACACCATCCTCCACATTCCAACACCACTTTCCCCATTCCAACACAATCAACCCCTTCCCCACACAACCCCACAACTTCCAAAGCATATTTGAATTTGAAATCCACCCTTCCCTCCACTCACTTGTGCCCCCCCTCACATTCTCCTCTCACCCACCTTCCCAAATTCGTAGCTCCTCCTTCCACCACCTGTTAAACCCCCTTCCAGACCTCATTCTTCCCTTCCCCCACCTTAGAACACCCCCTCCTAGACCCCCTCACAGCCCGGGCTTTCCCCACACTCATCCACCCCCATTTCCCCTCCCATATACCCCATTCCCCCCCATCATCATCAACCTACAGCTCTCAACTGAAGATCTACAGCAGAGCAGCAGCTTGCAGCGGCCACCACGATCATCTCCGGATGAGTTTGAAGACCCAAAAGCCATCGTCGGAAGCGTCTGCCAGTCGCCTTCGTAACTGAAGTGGTTTCGTCTTCTTCTGATCTCCGAGCCATCCTAGAGGTCCATTCTTCCACAGCTGCGCGGTTCTGCCTCGGCTAAGGACCTGAACCAGTTTAGAAGCTCTGCCACGACGGACCCTGAAGAAATCATTCTTCAAGTTCTTCTTCAAAGTTCCTCTTTGGCCTGTCTAGTTTCAGATTCAAGAAGCGGAAGTTCATTCAGCATCCGGGAGCAGACGTTACCAATTTTCTCCCCCGAACGCGCGGTTCTGCCTTCTACAGTCTGCACCGACCCCTCCTCACTCTTCTGGTTCCACAGATTGTCTCCGACCTTTTCTGGTGTCCCCGTTTCTTTGGCTACAAAGAGGACTCACCCACGGTTCTAACGGCGCTGACGGCATCAAATTTGGAGTTCGGGAGCGGCCAGGACAGCCTCTGCATCCTACTGTTGGTGACCTACCCCTGCTAGTCCGAGAAACAGAAGCCCTGTTCAAGCTTCTGCCCCGACCAGCAGCGACTCCAGAAGAAATTAAGAAAATTCTGAGGCATTCCCCTTCCAGCTACGAAGGTTTTCCCTCTAGTTTCGTCGTCAACAAAATTCCTGATCAAGATCTACAGCAGCAACACCGACTCTCTGTCCCGGCTCATAGACAGCAAGCAGATTCGGCGTCCACCCTTATTCCTCGTTCTTTGCTTTAGTTTCCCCACCCCGCTTGACCGGCTGAAGGTCCCTCCCTGTGTGGAGGTAGTATTGATTGTAATTTCTATTAACCCCCACCCCAAGATCCCCCTCCTACGTGAGGTGTAGTGTTGTAACTTGTTTGGGCAGGTCAAACGACACCGCCACGGCGTGTGGGGATCCACTCGCCTCCCCGCTCGCCCTCGTCTCCGACCGGGACCGGTTTCTTCAATCCGGTCGAGTAAGTACTCAAACCTTCACTCCACTTAGTGCTTGTCTTTCAATATTAGTTCTAATTCCGCTGGTTATGCGAGTGAGAGCCCGATCCTCAAGCCCCATAAACTTGAGTGATCACCGTGGGAATATTACAACCGGTGCCTTTGGCACTTTGTCGGCCCCCTTGATTTGGGCATCCCCACCCTTTGGGAATCAAGTCTTGGCCTTGCTGGCCCTCTACCAGCAAGGGCCCAACCCCACATCCTCCCCTTGGCATTGCCAAGTCACCCCGGGCTTGGGTGAGTGACGATAGAGCGGTGGCCCAATTTGGCCCGTTTTGAATGCGATTGTGCTTGCTTGCATTAGGTCCGAGGTCGTGTCACATCAAGTTTGATTGATAAACTTCATTCGATTGATGAGTTTGATGAAGGGGCCTTCTTAGAAACTTTCACATTTGATCTAACCTCTGAGCCCTACCCCATAAAGTTTGACTCATCAGATGGGATAGATTTTGGGATCACACCTCCTTCCACTTCGATCCCCCTGTAAACTAAGCCTCTGCAATATGCCACTCTCAAACTTGAAGAGGATATGCCAACCATATTCACATTTGATTTAACCCCCTTCAAGAAGATCAATTGATTAATGCCCTTAATGCTCATGAGTTGCCTATCTTTGACCAAGTTTCTTTGGAGGAAGAAGTCATTAAAGGGGTAGTCAAGTCGGTAGATATAGGACAAGGAGACCGATGGATAGATACTGGGCAAAGGTTCAACCCCGATCTTGACAGATTATTAGCCATTGATTATTTCTTGATCCCTAAAGATGACAATTGGCTCACACACATGGTTAAAATTAAAATCAATAATGTGCGAGTCCTACCTATTTCTAGCCCCAGTCCGTACATGCTTACTCTTGTCTTCCAATGGTATGAGGGCTGGAATTTGAAGAAGGACAAGATCACTTGGTGGCTCATTCTGAATGTCACACGTTAGTTAGTGAGCTTTCATACGTCTGGCTGAAGACGTTAAACTTAGCACTTCTTGGGAGGCAACCCACAGTTTTCATGATTTTCGTGTCCTAATAAATTACTTCTTGGGAGGCAACCCAAATTTTTATTATGATTTTATTATTATTTTACAAGTGTGAATAAAGGATAAGTTGGGGGGAGAGCGAAGAATACTTACACCTATGCCTAGCCTTCAAAAGCCAAAAATCACATTTCATTCAAGCAAGGATGCCCGTCGAAGTTCAATTCCGTCAGGTTGTCCCGTTCCTTCACAAATTTCATATCTACATTTGTTCTATTATTTCATATTCTTCATGTCATTGAGAACAATGTCATTTAAGTTGGGGGACGAAAATCATGTTGTACATGTTGCATTCATATACAACCTCAAACATAACCTCAAACATGAAATTTTTTTTTGGAAAACCAACAAAATAAAACCCATTGTGAGTTTCATGATTCATACTTCTATTGAAAGTAATTCTAGAATAGAAATGACTAGATAAGGATGATGAAAAATTTATCTAATCTAGCCATGGAAAACTGATATAAGAATCTTTTTAAAGTTCATATGCACTTTAGAAAAAAATTCACGTCGCACGCTAATGAAACAAGCAAGACAAGCCCTCTGCTAGTTTTGGCATGTTGTCTGATATTCTACACTTCTTAAGAAAAGAGATCTTTTTACAAAGTTTTCTGCCAAATCATCTATTAAAAAAAAAGAGAAAAAAGAAAGAAAAAAATATCATGAAAAATGCCCCTAGTCTTAGTAACCGGGCCTACTTCACCTAAGACATGTTTAGGTTCGCGTAAAACAGAAAATGGAACATTGATCTGCGAAACCGGACCTGCTTCTCCTAAGGCAAGAGTCGAAGTTCACGTTGAGCAGTGAAGGGTTGTGCAGCATCATGTGTGGTATAAAAGATCCCAAAAGGACAAAGTAATAAGGCAGACAAAAAAGCTAATATACTTAATGCTCTGATCTAAGAGGTGCAGGGTTGAAAGGTATTTGCTTGGAATAGCGAATGGGGGATGCAATTGTCTAAGTTGTTGATTTGGTAGTTACACATGCTCAAGTGCTATTGAGCTTTGATTTAAATTCTTGATCATGTATTATTAAGTTCCTACATAAGGCTAGTCTGCATTAATGATTCCAGATTCCTAATCTTTGGTTGATTCTATGAAGGGAGAACTGGATATGAGAGCATGAATTTTACAAACTCTTGTTAGTCCTAAATTTCAATTTATTGGCATTGCTAAGGGACTAGCAATGAGTAAGTTAGGGAGTGTGATAAGTGTCCATTTCATATGATAATTCATCGCATGTACACCATTTTATGTGCATATAATTAGGTAATTGTGCATATTTCATAGTTAACCTCAACTCCGCATTTAAATTGGAGCTTTTACGTAAATTGATTAATTCGGTGATATTATTTAATAATAAATTAAAGTTGAGGGCCATGAGCATTAATTCTCCATTGCATAACCATGAGCATTTGAGATTTATGTGCACATTGTGGTAATTTTTATGGACTAAAGTGTAATTATATGTGTGTAGGACACCGAAGGTAATTACAAAAGAAGTCGGGGGCAAAACGGTCATTACCACTTTGACCAAGTCAAATAAAGAATTCAAAATATTTTGATTAGAGGGAAAAGAAAGTTTAAAATTTTGAATTCAAAGTTTGGAAAGGAAGAATTCAAAGTTTAAGTTTGAAAAGGAGGAAAAGGACATTCAAAGTTTGAAAAGGAGATTCAAAGTTGGAAAGGGGGTGTCCACCTCTTTTTTCTTTTTCCTATGTATCATATTCTACTTAAATCCTAGCCATCCATCTCCTTTTGATATAATCTCCACCCTCCATTGATCCAACTTTCCCTATAAATAGCCCAAGACAAGGAGGTGAAGGGGACTTCTTCTTTTGGCAATTTCTCTCCCAACCTTAGGCCTCCGAGTTCTCCCACTTAAGTTCATTTTCTGCTCGTGCACTCTTCATAAAAGTTCTTTGTTTGTAAGTCCTCTACAACTTCTTCGTCTGCATCATCTTCCAATTTCTTCTGGTTTGTAAGGTATTTTGTGTTTTTGACTGTTCTATCCTGTCCATTTTTAGACTGCATTCTTATCTGTTCTTCTCTATTTTCTCCTTCCTCCGTCTCTCTTCTCCTCTTGATATCTTCATAAAAGTTATTTGTTTTTAAGTGTTTCACAATTTATTCTTCTACATCATCTTCTAATTCTTTCTAGTTTTGACATTATTTCTCATTTTGCAACTTGATGTCCTGTTATTTTACTGTTCATCTGAGCAGACCACTTCCCTTCTTTCTCTGATTTCACCATCTTCCTTAAATTTTTTCTCTCTGTGCCCTTCATCAAAGTTATTTATCTCTTTTCCCTCTTCAACTTCTTCTTCTTGGGCATCCCCTAATTCCTCTTGAGTTCAAAGTTATTCACCCTCCAAAGGCAGCTTCAATGACGAAGGCGACTTCCTCCCGGTGTAGACGACATCTTCCGCAAGGTGGTTCGTGATCCAAGGCCAATAGAGGACAACACCGTCATCACCATTGCTGCTACCATCTTCATACCTTAGGATCCTTTTATTTTTATTACTTTAGTTTCATTTTACTTCAATGTAATCTCGCCACATAGTTGTTGTAAGTTTATCTTGCACTTCATATACTCTTTCTTTTAAGTTAATGAAAGGAGTTATTCTTTTGATCTAGTTCTTGATCTTCTACCCTCCCTACCTCTTTATATCTTTTCTTTTCACTTCATGTAATTATTTTCTATAGCATAGGTGCATAGTCATAGGTGTTTTTAATTAAGTATTTGGTTTGTTCTTTGTTTCATCACTTTTCTTCAATCAATCAAATCACAAATATTTTCCAAAGGAGTCTAAAGTTTTTAACTTTAAAAATCTCTTCTTCCCTGTGGATTCGACCCGTGCTTGCCATAGCACTACGTTCTCTTTTGATCATTTTATGCGAGTTAGGTTTTAAGATTGCTAGCGCACGTGTAGTAATGACATACATTTTCGCGTTATCAGCTATTAGTTTCGTGATTTCGTTTATGATCTGCATGAAGGGCAGAGAATTGATTGGGCCCAGATGCATAAGTTGATCGAAGATATGAAAGAGAGAAGAAGACAGGCGCCGCGGCCGCAGTAGCCGGCGCCACAGTAGCAACAACCCTAGCAACCGCCACAGCAGCAGCAACAGCCTGCACCAGAGTTAGGGATTCATCAGGATCCAATGCCAAACCACCCGCTCCTCAACAGTAGCCACCGGCACCGGCTCAGGTGAATATTGTTCACCGCCCAGCTCCCAACGCTGGGTGGTCCTTTGATGATGAGACTCATGCTCATCTTTTGGCCCTTTCACCATACATACACCAACTCACCTTCAACTTCTGTCCCTTCCCTCATCTCGCCCACCATTCTGACCTCCGCTACGCCTCCCATTTCCTCCAGATTCCCCGTTGCACCTACCACCTTGCCCACCATTTCGCACATCCTTGCACCCTCACCCATCATCCCCTCCGTCGTCACCCCCTCACCTAGCCCTTCACATATCATCCTTCCGCCAGGGCCCGTCAGACCTACCTCCGCCATCACCTTTCCTACCGTTGTTCCTTCCACTTACCCCACTGGACTAGTCGGGAGTCCATCCAATGCCATGCCGGCGCAGAACCTTGCCCTCCGGAGTGGGCGTCTATTTCAGAGAAGCTATCCCTCTACTGGTGCACCTGCACCCAACCCTCCAATTTCCTCATCCCCAGTTGAACAAGAAGAAGCCGATCCCCTACCCCGGCACAAAATACGATCTACTGCAGCACTTGGACCGGACGCCGGCCAAGATTTCAATATTGGAATTGATTAAGAGATCCACACTGCACTAGGATGCTTTGAAAACTTTCCTTCAAAAAGTTATGGTCAGTGAGGATATGGCAGTAGAAAGTTTATCGACGGCGTTGGCTACAATTACCAACGGACCATCCATTTCTTTTTCAGAGTCAGAATTAGCTCCCCCTGAGGCAGGCCAGATGTCACTATGTATTTCAATCACATTAAACAAAGTGGCGCTCGATGCAGCTCTAGTGGACACGGGAGCATCGATAAATGTTTGTCCCTTGAGCACTCTGCGTGCTTGCAATATCTCTGAAGATATGCTAATGCCAACCCCGACGACTATTGCTGCTTATGACAACTCCAGGAGAGCATGCCATGGGGTGGTGACTGTTCAGGCCGAGCTCGGGCCTCTCACAATGGCTGTGGAATTTTATGCGTTGGATATAGATCCCATGTTTAAAGCCATCCTGGGTCGACCATGGATCAACAGTCTTCATGTTGTGCCTTCCACCGCCCACCAATGCCTCAAATTTCCATTTTAGGGGTGGGTGTTCAAGGTTAAGAGCATCTCCACAGTGCAAACCGTTGAAGCTATTTCTGATAAGATTTTGCCAACTCTCTGGCCGACCAATAAGCCGATCCTTTCTGTGATGGACTTGGATTTTCCTTGGGCATATGCGTCACGCAAGCCCGCCACTATACCTGTTAATGTCAAAGCCAAGTCCAAGATACGAGATTCCAAGGGCTGGAACATGATTCTGAGGCTAGGTTACCATCCAGGCATGGGTCTCGGAGCCCAGTTACAGGGACGGACCACGCCCATACCAAGGGGCAGAAAGATGAGCAGACGAGGTCTTGGCTACCGAGAGTCAGTATTGTCAATTCTGGGAGATTTCGGGCCGCTGACGTGGGACTACCGTCAACATTTTGTGAAAGGACCATTGCAGCCTGGCACTTTGAAGACGCCAATGCCGCCTCGTTTTGGTATGGGAAGTGATGCCGCTTGTACCGTTGCTGACCCGCCACCTCCACTGAAGGGGTGGGTGGGTGACATGGAAGATTTTTGTGGTAGCTTTGAAAAATTGTTTTATGAAGAAGAGGATTGTTTGAGAAAGACTGAAATGTAGCTTGTTAGGTATGCTCCAGCAGGGCCAGTTTACCCTAGTCTGCGGGAAGAGGGGAGCTCCCTTGTCACCTTCTCTTGGTCTCCTTCCCGCTTTGCCTCCCTTTTTCAAGAGCTAGAATCCATACCCCGCTCGCCTCCTATCATGGTCGATCCGTTTTTCACGGAAAGGCCCTTCGAAGTTTTGTTTGTGCCATGTGCATGTGGGCGCTGCCCACCGATTGATTTTTCAACTATGTTTACTCCCTCCTCCGATCTCTCTCAAATGTGATTTTCATCATTTGATCCATTCTTTGATGTTCTTTTCCCATCTCTCTTCGCCCTACAACTTCCTCCTCCTTTCTCCTCTAACCCCTCTTGTTGCGTGATTTCCTCCGATCTCCAAAAAAAACACCAACTTTAAAACGGAGATTTCAATGGAGGATTATGCTATGTTTTGTCCACATTCTTCCAAGGGGCACGAGACCCCTGTTTCCCTTCCTGTAGATTTTCTATCCCCTAGGTTAGATATAGGACTTGTTGAGCTTAGAGAAATAGAGCCGATTGAGTCTAGTGAGTTAGGGTCTTGTTCCAGTGTCTCTAACCCTTCCATGCTTGCCACGCGCCCTATGACGCATCACTCTAAAGCCGTTCCTAATAGGTTCCTTCAAGATCTTGTCCAACGTTGTCACTCCCTCCTTAAGTGTTCTGAGTTTGTAGAAACAGCCATCGTCTTGGAGAATGATGATGAGATAGAGGGGGTGTGGAGTGACGATGGATTAGGTGTTTATGATATCATAGATGAGAAAAACTCTATCGATGATGAGGATAGCGACGTGGATGACACTGCCGATTTGTAGGTGCAGGGTTTGAAGAAATTTGATGAACCATCGTCGATAGTGGATGAACCCACGGAAGAAATTAATCTTGGAACTGAAGATGACCCCATGCTTATAATTATCTCTACTAATCTTCCCCGTCAGGTTGAAGAGGAGTTAATCAAGGTTTTGAGGAAGTATAGCGATTCATTTGCCTGGTCCTATGAGGACATGCCGGGCCTTGACCCCACTCTGATAGAACATAGATTGGTACTCAAACCAGGGGCAACGCCCGTCAAGCAAAAGTCAAGAAGATTCTACCCCCAAATGGCCTTAAGGATAAAAGAAGAAGTGGATAAGTTGCATAAGGCCAGGTTTATTAGAGTTGTGTTATATCCACAGTGGGTGGCGAACATCATCCTTGTGATGAAAAAGGATGGAAAAATTTAAATTTGCATTGATTTCAGGGACTTAAATAAGGCATACCCGAAAGATGATTTTTCGCTTCCTCATATCGACGTGTTGGTGGACAACACGGCTGGGTACGAAGCCCTCTTGTTTATGGACGGTTATTCTGGATATAATCAGATCCGTCTTGCTCCCGAGGACCAAGAAAAGATCTCATTCACCATGCCCTGGGGCAACTACTGCTACGTGGTCATGCCATTTGGACTGAAGAATGCGGGTGCCACATACCAACGGGCGATGATGGCAATTTTCCAGGACATTATGCACATCTATATGGAGGCTTATGTGGATGATATTCTGGTGAAGTCGAAGTCAAAAGAAGAACACCCGACTGTCCTGGCCAAGGTGTTATAAAGGGCTAGGGAGTATAAGCTGAAGATGAATCCGAAGAAATGTGTGTTTGGGGTAGCATCAGGAAAGTTGCTAGGTTTCATAGTTAGTAAGCGGGGGATGCAAATTGATCCAAACAAAGCAAAGGCCATTATGGAAATGTCACCGCCTAAGAACATCACTGAGCTTAGAGGATTGATTGGGCGTTTACAGTTTATTCGAAGGTCAATATCTCAACATTCGTGGAGATGCCGCCCATTTTATGAGCTGTTAAAGGCATGGGCCAAATTTGAATGGAACGAATAATGTCAGAAGGCCTATAAGGATCTTAAAGTTTATTTATCCAATCCCCCAGTTTTGCAACCCCCTGTTCCTGGAAAACCCTTGATCTTATACATTTCAGTTATTGATGACTCCCTAGGAGCTGTCTTGGCACAAGTGGACGACGAAGGGAAGGAAATGGCATCCTATTACCTCTCTAGGTTGTTCAATCCTGCTGAATCTAAGTATACTACTATGGAGAAGACCTGCACAGCCTTAGTATGGGTAGCTCAGAAGTTGAAACATTATTTCCTTGCCCATGAGGTTAAGTTGATCTCTAGAATGGACCCAATTCGCTATCTTTTAGAGAAACATGTCCTTTCTAGTAGGTTAGCTCGCTGGCAGAGCTTCATCTCTCAATTCGATATTACCTTCGTCGTTCAGAAAGCTATCAAGGGATACGCTATTGCTGAACATCTTGCTCATTTACCTATCCATTGTACATATTCTAGTCAGGACGAATTGCCCGATGAGCACCTGGCTGTGCTCAATCATCGCCCTTTTTGCTCTCTTCATTTCGATGGTGCACTCAATTCTCAGGGCCGAGGGATCGGCGCTGTCCTTCTCACTCCAGAGGGAGTGACTATTCCTATTGCATATCAACTCTCTTTTCCTGCTACCAATAACATAATTGAGTATGAGGCTCTCCTTGCTGCATTGAAGCACGCCTACATCATGGGCGCACGATACTTAAATATTATAGGAGACTCTCAATTGGTGCTGCGTCAGGTTCTTTCCACTTATCACACCCGTGACCCCAAGCTCAAACCTTATCAAGATTTGGTCACACTCTTGACTAAGCAATTCCGCAAGTTGATTTACATTCACACCCCTCGATCTCAGAATATTCTTGTCGATGCACTGGCGTCGCTTGCTTCTTCCCTATCCTTTCCCCTCAGTCACGCCACTGAGACCATTGTGGTCCAACGGTTGGACGCTTCTTCCCTTCAGGATCCGTGGTTTGATAACCATAGGGAGTCTGTGGAGAAGAAAGTTGAGAAGGAAGATTTGAAAGAAGTATCGTTAACTAAGCTCGAGGAAATTTTAGAAGAAGAGGAATTGCCTTGGTATCACGAGATTGAGCAGTATTGCTGGGATGGATCATTCCCAGAATCAGCTAACGCCGCGCAGCGCAAGGCCATAAGAAGAGTCACCTCTTGATACACCATCATTGCGGGAGAGTTGTATAGGCGGGCTCTTAATGGAGTTCTTATGAGATGCTTTGACGATGATGAGGCCTGGAAAGTTGTGGAAGCATCTCACTCGAGTGAGTGTGGAGGGCATGTCAATGGTCAGGCTTTGGCGAAGAAGATTCTTAGGCAGGGTTATTACTGGCCAACCCTAGAAGAAGATTGTTCCACCTATGTCCGTAGGTGTCTTCAATGCCAATTCCATGCCGACAAAATTCACGCTCCTGCTTCATCTCTCCATCCTCTTTCTGCTTCTTGGCCATTCTCCATGTGGGCTTTTGATATTGTAGGCCCACTAGGTGATCCAAACTCCCAAGTCAAACAGAAATCTTGTATTCTCACTACTACGGAGTATTTCACCAAGTGGGCAGAAGCTGAAGCATGTGCAGAAATCAAGGCTACCACAGTTCGCCGCTTCATCCTTAAGAACATCATTTCGCGGTTTGGAGTGCCAAGCGACATCGTCACCGACAACGGACCTTAGTTCGTTTCACAAGAACTCCAGGACCTCTGTAAGAAATTCAACATTTCATTGCATCATTCATCGCCGAACTATCCCCAGGGCAACGGCCAAGCCGAAGCCACCAATAAGACTCTTCTTAAAATCATTAAGAAAACATGCGAGTCGCATAAATTTACTGATTGGGCCGATAAATTAGTAGAAGCTCTATGGGCTTATCGCACCTTCGTCCGTACTCCCACGGGACAAACTCCCTTTGCTCTCACCTATGGGATGGAGACGGTACTCCCGTATGAGATTTTGATCCCTTCCCTAAGAGTGCAGCTCGACAAAGAACTTAATCTCGATGAACGTCGAGAGGTGTTACTAGTCCAGCTGGAACTCTTGGACGAGAAGAGGTTTAATGCGGCCAATCACGTCTCCGTCTATCAAAAACATGTCTCGCGTCATTTTGAAAAGAAGGTCATCGAAAGAAAATTTCAAGTGGGTAATATGGTTTTAAAACGTAAATTTATTAGATCAGCAAGTCCTAGGTCTAAGCTGCAATCCGTTCGTAGTCAAGGAAATTTATCCTGGGAACGCGTACCGTCTTATCAACGCAGAGGGCGAAGAATTGTCTAATCCGTGGAACGGGTTGTATCTTAAACGTTTTTATCCTTAGAGTCAAGCTAGCAACGGCCCAGTGGCGGGGTGTTCCTCTCCTTGATCATGAAGGAAGATCCCCAGCACAACATTCACACACTACACGACCTCCAAGGTTGGGTTCTCTTTTACGCAGCACCGTTTCTCCTTTGGCCATGCTTAGGGGAAAGTGAAAATCTTTGTTTTTCTCCTCTTCGGCTGAAAATAGGGGCAAGTGGTGAATAAGGGGACGAGAACTGATCTAGACACCCAATGAAAGAGAGGTCTCAAATAGGGGTAGTCCGTTATGACCTAATTCTGCATTAATAAGGAAAAAGAAAGAAAAGAAATGAAAAGAAAAGGGGCAAAATCGAGGTAAAAGCTAAAAAGCTCATTCAAAATCTCGAAGCTCAAAAGTCTAAATGCTCCCAAAGAATGAAACTAGGCATGGCAAGAGTGGTAGTACAGTTTTTCCACAAGACGTTATGAGCCTGGTCGTATGCGTGCCTAGAGCAGATGAAGGTTCGATGACGGACACAAAGTCCCGGCACAACAGACAAAATCTCTTGAAGAGGAATTATTGTGAGGAAGAACTCAAGCCCTAAAAACCTCTATACCTATTATCAGCTTCCCTATCAGATTCCCTTTTTAATTTCCCAAGGACTGGATCGTACCCTGAGTATGGCCTCAGTAGAGGCATCGTTAAGTGAAATTGGACCTTGGCTATGGATGGTTACCCCCGATGCACGTTGCGCTTGGGGAGCCCCTAATGAGATATGTGGGTCTCCCATCGCCGGGTTTGAGATGGCTTTAAAATCCAAAAGTCAAATATTTCAAAAATCAAAAAATAAAAAAAATCAAATATTTCAAAATCCAAAAAAGTCAAATACTTCAAAATCTAAAAAAGTCAAATATTTCAAAATCTCCAAAAAAAATCAAATAATTCAAAATTCAAAAAATTGAATATTTCAAAATCTAAAAAAATATAATATTTCAAAATATAAAAAATCAAACATTTCAAAATCCTAAAAAAATCAAATATCTTCAAAACTACAAAAAAATATTTTCGAAATCATCACTTGCATTTCATAGCATGCATTGCATCCTTTTTCTTTGGTCATTTTATCTATTTAATAAGGCCTACCCCCTTGACCAAAATTCAAGGATTGGTCATTCCCTAACTTGCTACAGGCAAGGGGTTAAGCCTAAAATAGATTTAACATGTTTGGTCTGAGTGTGTGTGCAGGGGCAGGTTCTACAAAGGATGCAGGTAGCTACATGTAGGCGGTCTCGAACAGACCGTTTTAATCTCTCAAGCGGTCAATGTGTGACCGTTTAGTACTCCTCGACGGTCTCTATAAGGCCATCTTTATCTCATCTCACCGGCCCATGAGTCACCCTGGCATCCATATCTAAGCGGTCTTATATCAACCGTGTTTAGTTTAGGGCGGTCTTATGTTAGACCGTTTTCTTCCCCGAGATTCCTACTTTTCACACTTTTCTTTGCGCAAAGAAGGGGCAAATTCATTAATCATTCAGTTACAAGCTTTTTATTCATAAACTCATTATATACATTACTTTCAAGCTATCAATCTCTCTGATACATCATAAATCACTTAATCCTCAGCCGGGCATCCTCGCGAGGCCTGATCTCTCTGAGCTCCCTCACATAAGTCTGGTACACCTCCTGAAGCTCTGTCACCCCCGCAGGTAGCATGCGCGTCCTGCTGATCTCCCACATGATCAGCACGCTCCTGACCGCCTGCTCATCCTCCTCCGTCCCAAGCCTCCTTGCCTGTAGTGCGGGAAGGTGGGGTAGTGCTGGGACCGTTGTCCTGGAGAGCCCGACCTGTAGAAAACACTTGTGTGGGTTATACATCGCCAGGCTGATGTCTCCCACAAGCCGCAAGTCAAGCCCAAGCCTCCTAGGAAGCCTGAGGGTGGTGCCATGGAGGAAGAACGGGCGCATCACGAACCGGTCCAGACGCAGAGTGTTGATGTAGAGGCGCCATTCGTTCCTAGACTTCTTGTCTGTTGTACGACACTCCACCTGCTGAGAGAACCTGAAAGAACCGCCAATGAAGAACAGTGGGTGGCTCCCAAAGATTCAGTTGATCGAAGTGATATCTTCCCTGGGCATGAATTTCAACCTAACACCCATCCAGCACTCTAAGAGAACCATAGAGCCAAAGAGTGGGCCCCCTAAGGCGGTTGAGCTAAGGCCCTCGTAGAGATAAGCAAGAACAGCCTGAGAGATAGAAAGACCCTGCCATAGGCCACTAATGGTGCTAAGGATGGGGATATCTAGGACATGGTCGGCAGAGGGGAAGAGTATGGCCCCGCATAAGCAGATAGAAATAGCCTTGGCTATGGCTTCATCCCACCCACACTTATTCTTACAATGAGCTATGACCCACTGGCTCAAGGGTAGCAAATGGATATGCTGTGGACCAATCATAGTACAGATGTCCTTTGCGCTAGGAAGGAACTCCCCTAGAATGAGGGCAGGATCTACAGGGGCAACCGTATGGCAAACCAAGTCTTCCTCACCCACTTTGGATCTAGGAAGGGATAGGTAGGTCTCTACCTCCTCTAACAAGATGGTGGCCTCAAAGGAAGGGAAGATGAAAGTATGTGTCTATGGATGCCACACTTCTATCAAGGCGGTGATACTATGCCAATCTAAGGAAAGCTTGGGGTAATTTTTGGCTAGGATTAAGAGTGGGTGCAAATGCCAGGCCTTTAAGATGGATATCACTGATATGGGTAGTTCGCGGATCATGGGAGCCATCCACTTCAAAGTGGAATAGCGCCTAGGGCCGGGGAGGAGCTGAGGTGATAGAAAGAAAAAAAGAGAAGAAGAGAGGAGGGACATGTAAGCTTTTTAAAGAAATTGAATAAAATAAAAAGAAATTCCATTGACTTACCTCTCTCAAAGGGCTAGAGCTCAGATGCCCTGGGATGGCGGTCAGCCATTGTAGCACCCCATGCTCCTTCCTAGCCGGCTTTGGCCCACCATAAGCAGTCCCCTCCATAGAACTTCCTTCAAAGGCCCTCTTCATGGTATTTTGGGAAGGATTAGCAAAGTTTTCAAGGTCTAAAGGAGTGGGTTTGTGTGAAGAACGAGATTGGAGTGCCCCTCTACTTATAGGACATAATTTGTGGTCTAATACCCCTAGGATTGAGGTAGGATAACTCTAGAATGGGTTAGGATAGGCTTTGGCCCCGATTGGGACTCTTTCCCCTCGAATTGGGACTCTCCAAGAGAGTCCCGTTCGAAGCTATCAGAGTTTCTACATAAGCGGTCTATCGAGCGACCGCGCGTTCATGGAAGCGGTCTACCATGGACCGTTTACATTCCTTCCCCACACTTCACCTCCTGGCGTATTAGGCAGTCTGTGTAAGGCCGTCTGTCAATGCCAACGGTCAAGAAAAGACCGTCTTTCAGGATCCACGGTCCATTAGGGACCGTCTACGTCCTTCTTTGGAGCTTTGGCCAAACAAGCACCCGCAGTCCATTATCGGACCGTTTGACTCCTCGAGTAGTCATCTTGATGACCGTTTATCTACCTGAAGCCTCAGTTTTTGTCCTTCTCGCACCAAGTCCACTCAGAGTATGTCGTCCCTCTCTCTCACTCTCTCTCGTGTCGGTCTAGGAGTTGTTAGTTAGTTAGTATTACACGCATTCATTCACACATTCATTCACAAAATCAAATCCAAAACATGTCATATCACTATCATGCCATACTATCCACATGTACACAAGTCATGTCTAAGTACATCAGGCCAGTCCCTCTCCCTGGCCGCCACTCTCACTCGCACCCTCATGCCTCTTCGCTGGCGGGGGCATCGCTGAACTCACCTCCTCTCGGGATCGTCGGTGCCGCTCCTCCTCCTCGTTCCTCCGGCGGCCGGAGGAGCCCGTGAAGTAACTCCTGTAGGAGCCGTGGGTACCGTGTGTGCCGCTCGGAGCTCCGCTGGGCTCAGATCTCTGGCTCATCCCCTCTACAATACCCTCCAGCTTCGCTGCCTGAAGACGGGCTCACTCCGCCTCAGCTCGGTAGCGCTCCATGTCTGCAGCCCCAGCTCGGGCTCGCTCTAGCTCCGCGTGAAGGAACGCCGTCTCCACCACGTCCGCCGGATGGCTCCGCTCCATCTCCTCCCGGAGACGGGCAAACTCATCCTGCGCCGCTGCACGACTCTGCTCCATCTCCTCCCGAAGCCGGGTCAGCTCGTTCATTTGCATATGCATACATCATGGTTAGCTAAGTGCATTTCATAATCAGAATAAAAAGGGAAAGCGTAGTGTGCTTACCCTCTCGGCGAGAGTAGCCTCGGCCTCCTCGGCCTGTGTCACCATCCTCGCGAACTCTGCGTCCCGCTCGGCACGGTTCGTAGCTGGCTGGGAGGAAGAAGAAGGTGCGTCAGCTCCCTAGCACTGGGTCCCCTCTGGTCGCTGCGTTTAGAACTCTAGGTTAGTCATAAGCATATGCAAAATTAAGTCTAAGGTTCAGTGACACTCACCAGGAGGTCCAGCGCCTGTCGGAGCTTGTCCCGCTGTTGAATGGTCGAGTGCAGGAGGCCCTGAAGCTCGGTGATCCGCCCCTGGCGGTTGAGCTGCATATAGAAGTCATTTGTCAGTGCATCTTAGTCATAAATCATAATAGAAAGCATGGGGTTAGAGTCGTATCAGTCATCGGGTGCCGCGGAAGACCTGGTCCCCGTAGCGCCTGGCGTACACCGTCAGGTATGCCTCATCACTCTCCGAGCGGGCGCGCACCACCCATCCAAGCCCGGTCCAGTCGCGGATCTGCTCCGCTGCTCTGCTCATCCAGTCGATCTCCGTCGCTAGTCCTCGCGCGTGTCGACCGACCCGCGCCTCCAGCTTCTCGGGCGCCGGGAACTCCACCTCCGCCTGATGGACCCCGAGGGTCCTCATCACCAACCGGTAGTAGAGGGGCTCCACCACATTCATGCAGTGGAGCCAGATGTCGCGTCCATCATAGGCCAGAGCTGCCATGACCCACGGTTGGCCCTCATGCCCCTCGCTCTGGTAGGGCATCCACCGGACCTGTCAAAAGAGAAATTGCATCAGCATATAGGCATATAAACATATAGTTGCATTCATGAAGTTTAAAGTTCAGGATCTTACCGAAGCATAGAGTAGAGTGTCCAAGTCATCCTGGATCGACCGGACCTGGCGACGCAGCGAGCCGACCTCTCGTGGTGCCGTCCACCATCTCGCGATCGGCAGCTGGTCCGGATAGGTCTCCTCTCCTCTCCCCAGCCCGGGGAGGTGTGCATAGGCCCACACCTGCATTGCATTGCATTTAATGTTAGCACATAAGCATTTAGAGAACTCATATAGCAATTACATAATCATTTTTAGGAATCAAGTCATACCTGGAGAAGCGGTGAGAACCCACCGAGCATTGTGCGCCGGCTCATCGAGCTGAGTGTGTTGAAGAGGAACGCGAGGACGGCCGCTCCCCATGCGTACTCACCGACTCTGTCCACCTCCTCTAGCAGTTGTAGCAGACGGCAGCTGACCACGTCCCCTCACGTGGCGAAGAGAAGCCTCCCGAAGAAGAGCATCAGGAAGCATCTCAGCACCACGTCTGCCTCTGGTCCTGCTGCAGCCGCAACTCATGGTCGCGCTTGGTCCACGAGACGTGTCAAGTGCTGCTCGGGCAGATCTCCTGTGGCGATCCCAACTCCTCGTAAGCCGAGACTCTCCTGTAGCTTCGTCCGCTACAATGTAGTCGACTGTCGCTCCGGTCGCAGCAGCTCCAGGCCCAACAACCTCTGGGACAGCTCCCGGTAGTCGGGGAAGGTCCTCTCGCTAACCGGTGCTCCGTGCACGCGCAATCCAGTGATGCGTGTGACGTCCTCCAACGTTGGGACCATGTGGCCCCAAGGAAAGAGGAACGTCTGGCTCACCGGGTCCCACCGGTCGTGTAGGGCGTAGAGGAGCGCCGTGTCCAGCAGAGTCACCTCCATGGCGAGGAACTCGCCGAACCCCATGGCTGCCAGTCTCTCCCGCTGGAAGTCGGGCAATGCGAGGTACACTGCACGGTCATCCATTGACCGTTTTGCCTAGAGGACGATCCGTTGAGGACCGCCTGGTTCATGGACGGCCCGGTATGGACCGTGTATCCCCCATTTGTCTATCCATAGAACGGCACTTCCCTGACCGTTTAGTACCCAACGGTCCCCATTCGACCGTTTGTTTTTTCCCCCTCAAACCCTCGTGATTTGGAGTCTATACGGTCAATATAGTGACCGTTTGTCTACTGAACGGTCCGCTGGGGACCGTGTTGTTCTCAACGGCTAAGTTTTTGGACGGTCCGTGGTGGACCATATAGTCTACGTGGTCTTCCTTAGACCATTTCTACTCCCCAAAACCTCGTCTATTCAACTTCCTATGAACGGTCACCCGTGGACCGTTCTACCGTTAGGGCGGTTTGATTCAAGCCGTTCTGTCCGTGAGACGGTCCTATGAGGACCGTGTGTTACTAAGCGGTCACTGTTGGACCGCGTTATGATTGCCATGTCCGACGGCATTTCATCTCTTTCCCCACCTCCGTTGATGACCTAAACGGCCTTACAAGTGATCCTAAGTGGTCGTATGCCCCTCTTCTACCCCCTAGAGTTGCATGCATGCTAAAAAAAGTTGAAATGGGAGTGGGTTTTGGCCGTGGCCTACCTCGGAGGGGCGTGGCTCCTGGGCCGACGTCTGGGTCGCCATTGTGGCCTCTTCCACCAGTGGAACAACCTCCACCGCGTCAATGGCCGCGGGAAGGCCTTCTCCCTCCACCTCCGTCGGTTGTGGTGCCGCCTCCATGGGTTCCGCCGGTGGCGGCGGCGGCAATGAAGCATCTCCTCCGGTCATCCTCCGATGAGCTTAGCGGCGTAAGAATTGTTTCTTGAACCGCATAGACGGTGGGAAGGCTAGGGTGTGGAGAGTGTGAGAGTGGGAAATGGAGAAGGGAAGGCTTCAGTATGGGAGAGTGGAGAACGTGGGGGCGGTGGTCTCCGTCGGTTACGGGAGAGAGGGAATGAGGTAGTGAGGAGGGAGACGATGAGGGGTCGGTTTAATTTTTTTTTGAAACTGATGATTTAAACGCAGTCTAGCGATAGACCGTTTATGTGATTGGGCGGTCTCCCATATGGCCATTTATTCGTTACGATTGTGGTTCAAATTCTCACGGACTGGGCGGTCCTTTCTGGACTGCATATAATCTCTGGCGGTCTGATCTAGACCATGTATGTGCTGAAGTATTGAATGGCCTTTTGGGTTTTGTCTTTGATGCATTATGTGCTTAAGTTAATAATTTTTTTTGGCTCAATTGGCTTATTTTCATGATATATCAATTGCAAAACCCTATTCATGATTCTTTTGCAGCATCACCTCACTTCCACTACCGGACAGGTAAGTCGGATAAGTATCTCGATCCCTGCATCCCTTAATGCATTACTATATGGTATCTATGCTATATTCTCTTGAGAATCGGCTGGTTGTTCATGTGTTCCAGGATCTGATGTTCTCCTATAACAAAAATGATGATGATCTAGGTTCATGTGCTTAATCATCAGATAGGCCGTTAGGTTGGGAAAATTAGGGGATGACGGTTCTATCTGGCACGCCGTGGTTGCAGATAGTATCCTGACCCTGATTGCCCCGGTCTAGCAATATTATTCTCGAGTATTTTCTATTTTATGCCTTTCTTTGCATTGGTTTTAATAATTTCTTTTATTTTAGCCCAGCATGCATCATGCGCATCTTTTGAGCATTCATGTCCCATGGTCTGTCTGGATGTGTCCCGTTAAGTGATGGATGATTGTGCGTTCATGGTTTTGGGTAAGAGAAACTATTCCACTCAGAGTTGGAAGGTTTTCTCTGATCTGTTCACCTTGCTTGATTGACTAAGGGTCCCCGTCTGGAGGTTTTAGTCTGCTTCTTTACTTTTACTGCTTGTTTCGATTCCCTTGTTGGTTGTGGATTGTGTCCCCTGATGAGGTTGCTCGTTTCTTCTCCTTTTATTTAGTTGGTTTCTCCAGACTGGTGTCGTTTTGGTCCGATCATTCCTTGTGTTTGGTTCGGAGTTTTTCGAGAGATTCCTATCGCTCATTGGTGAGAAAATGGGTGTCTTTTACCTTAACGCCCACTTTTTAGTCTACTCCGCTTCAATTCCGCTTCATCTCCATGTCCCATTTCGCTTCCGCTTCACCTCCGCTCGCTCCCCTGCAAAGAAGATGTTAAGGAGGGGCATCTCTTGACACCCACTTTTTGCCTATGAGTTGAGTCATTCTTCTTACCACTATTTTTGATGCCTCAAGTTGTTCATTACTCATTGGGCCATTTCTTTGACACGTCTTTGGGCTTATTTTACGGATACCTCCTCCCTGGCTAGGTTTGCTCTCGAAATGGGCCTTGATTTCCTTTTTTGGGGTAAATGGGCTTATTTATCCCATTTTGGTAATTTCTACCGCCCAGCATAAAAGCGGTCTAGCGTTAGACCGTTTGTCTGATCGAGCGGTCCTTGGAAGACCGTTTAGTGAACCAGCGTTGACCTTGTTCTCACCCGCGTCGACGTTACTCCTCGCTAGCGTCGACCTCACCTGTTTTGGCGTCGACCTTCACTTCATTAAGCGATCTAGCGATAGACCATTCAGTGAATGGGCGGTCCATTGATAGACCGTTTGTGACTTGGTCTCTGGATAAATAAACATTTATCTTTCTATATCCATTTGTCACCGACACCTACAAAGACGGTCTTACATTAGAATGCTTATAGTGTCAAGCGGTCTATCAGTGGGCCGTTTTTATCCTGAGAGTCCTACGCCGAACTATTCGGTCTGTTCGCTGGGATAAATGGTTTATTTATTTTATTTTCTATTTATCACCGACACCCATAGGCGGTCTAGGAATGGACCATTTATTGGGTTGAGCGGCCCATCGATCAACCGCTTATACGGTCGAGATCCGTGAGTTGGTTGGTTTTTCTCTCTCCATCCTTGATGAAGTCAGCTCCTTTGTCCTTGATTTTCTCCGTGGATTCTCAAAGAAATTTGATGCCATTTGATCCTAGAGAAAATTGGGGATATTATCTTTGATTTATCTAAAGGAATCTCATCCTAATTTTTGCTGAAAACCCTTCAATTTCGAATGGACTTTCAGGACTCTATAAATAGTACCCTTAGTCCAAGCTTGAAAGGGGGGGGACTTTGGATTCGCAACAAAGTGCTGCCGAATTCGTGAGCGAACTATAGCCAGGGAAGGAAGCTCTCTACGTCCGTTTGGGCCTTGTGGACACTAAAAAAAATTCTCACCCCATGTTTACATGTAGGGGAATAAAGAAGAGAAGAAAATAGAAGAGAAGATGAAAAGAAGAAAAGAAGAAAAGGAAGCACCCTTCGTGCCCTCCAAAGGCACAAGCAGCCAAATGCCCCCAGCGGCACACTCCAGTGATGCCCCCCAGCGGCACACCCTTGATGCCCTCCCAGCGGCACACCCTGCTAAAGCCTCCAACGGCACACTTCCAAGTGTCCCTCCAACGGCACACTTCCAAGTACCCCTCCAAACGGCCTCCAGCGGCACACTAAGTGCCTCCAGCGGCACACCTGCCAGAAGTCCCATCCATAGCATGATGCTCTATTTCTCTCAAACACTGAACATTGAATGCTCGTGCATGTGACCCTTGGCGCGCAGTGTGATCACGTCAAAGCCAGCCAAGACTTGGCTCAGCTGTTGAGGCCTCATCAAGACACGCAGGCACTCCCTGGCAAAAGACAAGATCGGGGGTCAACCCCCAATTAACTCCCATCGTCAGCATACGTCAACGTGGCCAGGGGTATAAAAATTGCTCACGTTGAAGAGCTAAAAAGAAGAGAGACCAGAGAAAAGAGGAAGGGGCCACTACGTAGAAAAGAGAAGAATAAGAAGAGAAGAAGAGAAGAAGAGGCTGGGGGCTCCCCCTGGTGCTTCACCCACCGTCGCCCGAGTGAAGAGAAGAAAAGGAGAAGAGAAGAAGAGAGAAAGAGAGAGCGCTGCCCCGTTCACCATCACCTGTGAGGAGAGAAGAAGAAGAAGAAGGAAGGAGAGAAGAGAAGAAGAGAGACGAGGAGCTAGTGCTCCGTCCCCTTCCCCCCCTCGTTGTATCTTGCTCCCCTTTGTTCTTTTGTTTACTTTTCTTAAGATGTATTAGCCCCCAGGGCTGCTTCCCTTTTTTTTATAAGAATAGAAGTTCCATAAGCGTTCTTGACCCATGAATGTCCTCCGGTGCACCTCTCGCCTGCACCTTGAATGATTTCTCCCTCTTGTTTTGTTTTGACCATCTTTCACCCCACGGTGTATATGGTGGATTATTTTCTTCATCCTTTCGTTTCTCGTCTTTCGGGCTGCCTGCACGCTGGAATGTTGCAGAGTCTATCCAACCCAATGGGTGGTGTCTCTGGCATGATGGCATGAGGCCGGCTTCCTTCCAACGGTTTTTCTGTAACGGGTTGATCCCCCCTCCACCGGCACCCCTAGCCTGTTCAGCCTAGCACACCCTGGGGGTGCTCCATCCGGCACACTCCCAACAGCCTTTGGCTGGTGCACTCACTAGCCTGCCTGCCGGCACACCTTAAACCGCCTAGCATGGCACACCCCAATGTGCCTTGCCCGACACACCCCCTGGTGCCTACCGTGGCCGGCACACCCCCCCTGGCTGTGCCCCAGCGGCACACCCCTGGCTAGTCTAGCCCGGCACACCCTAGCCACCGATTCCCCGGTGCACCTGTGACTTGAGTTAGTCTAGTGGCTTCTCGTTCAGTGTTTCCTCCGAGCTTTTCGAAGTTTTCTCAAAGTTGGCTGCCTCGGCACACACCTCAAATTGTCGGGTCATGCCACTCCTTGTGGGTGTGTTCCATTTTCACTCCCTTACCATCCGGGTAAGGGGAGATGCTGCCGAATTTTTGTCAGAAATAACAACATGTTAAAAGATAAAAGGAAGCAACAAACAAATAAAATAACCCCAAATAAAACATTCCAATCAAGACAAGGGAACCATGCAAGACTCAAAGAGCTGGACTGCTGAACATGACCATGGACTTAATCACATAACAGTAGATCGAAGGCTTGCCGTTCAAGGCCCTTCATCTGAATTTCATGAACAAAGGGACCCTCCTTGTTGACACCCGTTTTTAGCCCGCAAGTGGTGTCATTTCTCTTTTTCATCATTTTGGATGTCCCAAATTAACCATTATTTTGGAGCGTTCCTTGGATAGATTTCGAGCCCATTTCATTGTTTCATTCCCTTTGAGCATTGGAGATCATGATTTCTTAGAGCCCTGGAGCCTATTTTTCACCTTCCGACCTTCCAAGTCGACTTACGGCCCATTTAGGTCGACTTCCCTCAGGAATGCGGCCCCTTTCGCTGCGTAGTCTTGAAAAATGGTCCCTTTTCACCCCCTTCCTTTCCTCTATTCATTAAGTGTCCTTGGCCAAAGTTGTTCCTTTTTTAAAGCCCTACATTTTCTTCTTTTATGCCATTATCCTGTTGTACACCATTTTCAAGCCCCAATATTTTTCTCTATTCTCACCCCATTTTCTCTCTCTTCTGATCATTTTTTCATCTTGTTTTCTTCATAAAAGTTGTTCATATTTTAGTTATCTACAATTTCTTCTTCTATCATGTTTTCTAATTCTGCACCATTTTCAAGATATTCTCTGATTTCTAAAGTCACGCGAGCTTGGCAGCCAAACCTTGATAAATGGTCAACTGTTGACCGTGACTATTCATACGGTCCAATGTGGACCGCTTAACATGATAAATGGTCAACAGTTGACCATGTGAACAGCAACCTTTTTTAATTTTTTTAATTTTTAATTTTTAATTTTTTTATTTTTGAAATGTCAAAAAACGGTCTTCTTGAGACAGTTTATGTCAAAAAACGGTCTGTGGATGCATGTTTATCCAATTTTTGTGCCAAAAGTCTCCCGATCGCCCCCTGGTTTATTGAGCGATCTATCCCTAGACCGCCCTATTCGTTGAACGGTCTATCGTGCGACCGTTTATACCCCAAAGAGTCCAAAAGTTTCTGAACTCCATCTTCTTCACCGCCGGATTCTAAGGCCGAACCTGTGCAACGGGGCCTCCTTGTTAGGGCTCTATCTTCTAGAATACTCCACAAAAGTGAGCCCTGTTTGTTGCTGTGTCTTCCCCTTTGTATTATCTTGAATTTGGTATATGGAGCACGATTTTTAGTTGACTATATCTCCTGGAATCATGGCCGTAATATCAAGTTTTATGCATTTTCGCGTCACACAAACTCTTCCAGATTAGGCTCTGGGGCCACCTTCCATGGACTCTATCTTCCAGATCCTTCCACCAAAAAGAGTCCCATTTGTTCCTAGCTCTTATCCTATCTATTATCTCAAGATTGATCTAGAGATCTCGAGATTTGGTGGACTCTATCTTCTCGAATCATAGGAGAAAGTTGGGAGTTTCACCACTTTTCTATATAAACTCGCCCAGATTTCTTGTGCGATGGGCATGTTTTCAAGGCGACGGCAAAGCCATGCCGGATTTTATACTCAACCCTTCGACCCTAGCCTGAAGAGGGAAGTATTATCTTTCCATTGATTCATTATTTGCTTGATTTCATCATCGTTTGCCATCCTAACTTCGCCCCTACTTTTGGCAAATCATCATAGTTTGCTGATTTTCTGCTACAACTTCGCGACGGGGGCCTGTTCATCAAGCCGGGGCGGAGTCATGCTTCATCCGTTTTGTCCTCCTTTGACTCCATCTTGAAGAAGGGAGTAATAGCTTCACATTGATTATATGTTTGCCTTATTTCTCATATCTTTTCCCCCGCTTCCAATCCCCAACTTTTGAGGTTTCACCACACTGTTCTGCACTTTGCTGAAACTCAGATTTCTTGCGACGGGGGCATGTTTGCGTCGCCGGTGCGAGGCCGTGGGGCACTCTTGATCCGTCCTTTTAACTCCAGGCTCTAGAGGGAAGTATAATCTTTGTGTTCCTTGGTTTTGGGCTCATTACCTCGTCATCTTCCTTCATATTTTTGTCTGAGTTTTGCACTTTCATTCTATTTTTACACTTAGTCATTTTTCTCCCATGTTCTGCACCCTTCTATTTTCTTGAGTTTTCCACCCCATTTTTCACTGTTGTCTTCCCCGTTTTAAACTCTCCTTTCTGCCCTAGTTTCACCACAACATTCTCACCTTTCCATAGCATCCTCTCTTTGCTCTTTTGGGGTTCTATTTTGTGAGATATTCATCATTCTTTGAGTCCACTTTATGCACTGTTCTGTATTTTCTGCACAGTCCGAATTTTTCGCCAAATCTCCGGTGTCATAACTTTCTGTTCCGACCTCCTTTTGGAGTGATTTTTGTTCCTGCTTCTTCACAACACTCAAGTCTTCTATCATCTCAAATTTCTCCCCATTTGGACTTTATTTGCTCTACTGTTTGCATCAGTCTTTGCACCCAATTTACACTGTTTGCACAGTTTTTCTTGTGACTTGCACTTTTGCACCTTCTTTATCTATGTTCATCATGGCATATTAAATCAATCTTTGCACTCTAGTCTCATCACAATATATAGACCTATTGTTTGCACACTTCCATAGGGGTTAAAAACCCTCCCCGGGTAAGTTTTCCCTCAATCTTTCATGCTACTTTATACACTTGGGCAGATTTCTACACTTAGCATTTTCTAATAGGTTTTACCTCTTGTTTTGTGTTTGTTTCGCAGGAAAGCATGGAAAGTGAGGCCCTTACCTTATAGCCGGCTGGAAGGCAAGGGGAGGTAATCCACATAGTCCCCGCATCTTGATATTGAGCGCGATCATCCTCTTTTTCCAAGGTACACAACGCACTTAGTATTTTGTATTCTTTTGGCGTTGTCATTCTTTGGTGGCGATCACGGTATTCTTTTACATCTTTTATCACCTTTGTCTTACTGTATGATAATGCTACCATATTTACATAGTCACATGTTCATGATGTTCACTTGATATGCACATTGTGTTATCACTTATGCACTTATGCACTTATGCTTGTCTATGTGACTTGTGACACCACGCTCCACATTTTCCACGTCATCACTCCTCTCAGACCCTACTCCACTCATGTGGACTTTTCCCCAGCTGCCTTGGCCCCTTTGGTCCATTCCTCATCCGGCACACTCTGCCTTCACCTTGCCCAGCCTCTCCCGACACACTTTTTAACCTTCACCCGGTGCACTACCATCCTTCCTCTAGCGGTACGCCATCCAACAACCCTGCCCTTCACACAACCCAAACATGCTCAGACCTTGCCTAGCATGCACAGACTCCAAGCCTCACATGCTCAGACCTTGCCTAGCATGCATAGACCTCAGCCCAACCTGCATGGACCTTGCATGCAAATGTGCACCGACCCCAGCATGTATGGTCGCCCATGTGCACAGACCTTGCTAAGCTCCAAACCCCAACATGCTCAGACTTGGCCAGAGTTGCACGGACCTTGGCCCTGCGTGTGCACCGACCTACCTTCAGCTTTGAGCCTAGGTGCACCAACCTTACTCCACTTGACTGCCGTATGCACTGACCTTCATTCAACCCAGCTGAAACCTGCACCGACCTTGCTCCGCGTATGAACAGAGCTTGCACCGACCTTTCCCCTTGCATGCATAGACCCTGCACCGACCTTACTCCGCGCATGAACAGACCCTGCACCGACCTCCACCAGCGTGCACAGGCGTAAGCCCAAACATGCACTGACCTCACCCAACACGCACAGACCTCAGCCCTTGTTGCACCGACCTCACCCAACACGCACAGACCTCAGCCCTTGCAGCACCGACCTCCACCCCAAACACGCACAGACTCCAGGCCTTGTTGCACCGAACTCCAATACAAACATACACCGACCCAACCCCATCTGCATAGACCCTTCCTTTGATCCAGCCCCAGCTGTATTGACCCTTGGCCAACTGGCCCCTCACACAGCTCAAACGTGCATAGACTTTGGCAGGCCTTGCCCTCCACACGTCCCCAACGTGCATAGTCCTTGGCAGACCTTGCCCTCCAGACATCCCCAATGTGCACAGACCTTCCCTTCACACATTCCTAAATGTACATCAACCTTCCCCCTGTCCCATGTGCACCAAACTTTGTCCTTCATAACACTTATGTGCACTGATCTACCTTCAGTCGTACACCTAGGTGCGCAGATCCTCGTCCGGCACACCCTTGGGCTACCTAGCCCAGCACACACCAATAGGCCTAGCCCGGCACACCCCTGTGCCTTGTCCGGCACACCCCTGTGCGCCTCACCCGGTGCACCTTGCCCGGGTCTTGCCCGGCACACCAGCCAGCCCGTTACCCTGTACGTTCCTAGCTCATCTTTCCCCGGCACACTCTGCGTCTGAAGGGCTATGTTATAATACAATAAAAGGGGATAAATAATAATAGTAACAATAAATAATAAATAATAATAATAACAAACTCAACAAAAAATAGTAAATAAGCAAATAATAACATAATAAATAAATAATGATAACAAACTCATCAAAAAAAGATGAAAGTAACAAACAAGAATAATAGTAATTCCCAAACAATAATCAAATGATGAGATCCGCTCCGCAGCCTCGTTTCTCCGCGAGACCCGATGTAAAGGAAATATTAATGCCGCCCCTCCAGGTCGAACTCAGACCTTGGGAACCACCCCAATATGGCTGTGATCCGACACTGCTCTGGGCCGATAGTCCGCCAAACCGGACTCGTTTCCATTGGGATTCGTTTCCGCTCTTTCATTGAAATTACCGTAAACTCGGCATACATTTGTATGGGTCTGTTTCCGTTTACACCGTACCGTCCTTACGGATCTTTGTCCGAACATAAAGTGGTCCATGAATGACCGACAAAAATCTGAATGGAACGAGGCGGCTCTCGTCCTCCCTGAACCCTACGCATGGGGATAACGATAAGACACTTGTAAGTCACGCTTGGACCTCGGGTTCGTCCCAACCATGGTCATTGCCTGACCCACATCCTAGGCCTATAGCCAGCTATCTCTGTACACGTCCTTTTTTTGGAATCTAATCTCGGGATATTTTCCTGCTACCCTTCAGTACCGAAAATATTAACGACGCCCACGCAAGCCTCGTTTGGACCGCGGGAGGCACCCCTGGAATGGTCCTGACTCGATCTCGCACCGGGCCAATAAACTCACCGGTTTCCGACCACTCCAACCAGGAATTAATAGAATATTTTCCCGTTCCTCTGAACAATAAATTTGCCGTACCCCGGCATACATATGCTCCGGTTTTCCCGTGACGATTACGATATTCTCAAGCCGGACACTCGTCCGAATATTAATTGGTCCCCTGAGTGACCGTCACATTTTGAATGCTTGCTTCCCTAGACATAGGGCTTTCCGACTGATTCAAGATCGCTATCGCCTTGCTTCTCTCGATATAATTTCCTGGCCATGAGGCCCTGATTCCCGGTGATTAATCAAGGGTGTTCCCCTCTCCGAGGGGATGTAAATAACGTCGTGACCTTTATGGCACGGCGGGTTTTGGTCCCGACACGAACTACACAATTGTTTGACTGAGTCAGATTGAGCGCACCATGGGCTTCCATGAAGCCCGAATAAGTTGTCACTTTGTGACTGGCACGTCCACGCACTTAATAAACGAATAAATCCACCGAATAAACCGACTTAAAGAACAGACGACTGAGCGTGTCGAAAGGTGCATCCACAAGTCTGGCACGCTCGGTGGGACGAAAACCACCCTTCATCTCTTCGCCGGGATTTAGGGCCTCATGGCCTCCTAACAAATGATGTTTGCCTGCTTTGATGAATTCTAGGTGCTGTCTTTGCCAGCCCTATGGGGAGAAAAGCCGGACTAGGCGCAATCATCTTTATGGCCTCGAGGACGCTACTCCGAGGCACTTGTAGCTTCCAAGAATCGTGAAGGCCATTGAAGAAAAAGAAGAAAAAAAAAGAAAAAAAATAAATAAAAAAAGGAGAAAAAAATTGGCGAGAGAGGGTTGTATAGCCATACCCGCCGACACTCGTGCTGAACAAGGATTACCACTGTGGGCTTAATGCGGTGGAGCGAATCACTCATCCCCTCCTTGAGGGGGTGAGCACTCTCCTGCGCACCCGCCTCAGTCTATTATGTAAAAAAAAAAGAAGAGAAGAAAAGAGTGGACAAAAAGAAAAGTTGACAAGCATCGCCGACCAAAAGGATAAGAAGAAGAAATATACCCCGCCATGGGGGATAATAGGCAAGAAAGAATACACCCCGCTCCTGGGGGCAAGTGAAGAGAATACGCCCCGACTCGGAGGGGCAAACGAGAAGGATCCACCCCCGCTTCGGGGCATAAGAAACAGTAGTGTACACTCCACTTAGGGGGCGTAAGAAGCGACAGAGTCTCACACCGATCTAGGGGCATAAAGAGCAAAAGAATACACCCTGGCTGAAGGGCTTTTGAAGAAGAAACATCCTTCGCTACGGGGGCATAAGAAGCATAAGACACACCTCGGCTTAGGGGCATGTGAAGAGGAGTGTACCCCGCTCTGGGGCATAAGAAGCAGCAGAATCCGTGTAGTGCCCCAGAATTTATGTAATAATTTTTGGATTATTTATAGAATTTTTTTGGAATTTATAAGGCCCAATTGTGACAAATAATTAACCTAGCCTATTTAAATAAGATCCAAAAGGTCTAAGGACCAAGCCCTTTAAGTTTGGCCCATATTCTAGAAGGTTATTTAGCCTATTCACGTATTTTAAGGATAAATATTATTTTATAGATAATTATATTGGATAAATGAATAAAGGAGTTTTATTAATTTAGAATTCTGCACACGTGGGATGTAACGGTCTATCGTATGACCGCCACATGCATGTAACACACCTAGACTGATGCGTTACACCCTGACAGTTCCGTGAAAGAAAGAACGAGCAAAAAGATTAGAACTTTGAGATCTTATCTACAAGAGATCGACTTAAGAGAGTTTATAACATTACTAAGGACTCTTAGGGATTAGGTTCTGGCAAATTAAGGACTCTAGAATCGATCTAATCTTCAAAACCCTATAAATAGGACTTAGTTCTGAACTGAGCGACCCTTACTTTTGGCTCGTAAAGAATCAAGGTAAGGAGATAGAATTTCGGATAAGTTATTTAAAAGATTTTGTTTAGTATACTTTAGACTAATAGTTCTCCAAATTTCATGTTAGGAGATCAAGCAATCAAGGAGATTGAAGCTTCCAAAGTTGCGGATTTGACCATAGTAACTCAGGATTCAGAGCAAAGGACCCCTGAAGATCAAGAGATTAGGACGTCGAAACGAGGTAATTAGAATTCAATCCTTTATAACTTTTTGATCACCTTAATTTCATATTCTTACCCTCAAAATTTCACATCTTTAGGACAAGAGGTTGGAGAGATAGAGCAGCAAGAAGTTGCTGAAAAATCGTTGGGAAAGGAGAGCTAGGGCTCGATTTTCAGATTCAAATTAGAAGCTTAAAGCCTAGTTAAGAGGTAGGTTATCTCATGATTGGCAAAAACATCTTGTTAGGGATAAAAGCCCTCTGATTGTACTTGATTTCATGCATTATAGATTATGAATTTTATGTTTTAGTAGGGTCATGCATGCATAATTATCCTTAGCCTTAATCAAAGATAAAAGATATGATCTTGCTAATTCACTGCAACCTATGCATCTAGATGGACTCTTACTTCATTTATCATGACTAGGATAGTTAGATCTTTTTCAAAAAACATGACATGTTTTCAAATCATAGTCTTTTAAATTCTTTGTACTATCAGCAGAGACTCTGACGCATCAGACTTAGACCATCACATTACTGTAACGGCCTTACGATAAGCCGTCACACTCTCTGTTGTATTTATATTACTCTGTTATCTCTTACGGACCATAGATGGAGCGTTACACTACAGTAACGGCCCCTCGATAGACCGTCACAATCACTGTGACGCCCCCATCCTCGACCGTCAGGGTAATCGTAGATAGAATTGGAAATCAGTCAAGTTAACTTATAAGTGTGCTTAGTTATCTAAGTCTTGACCTGATTTCAAATCTTTAAGATTATTTACTGATTCATGATATAAATTGCATAATTTAGGTATCTTAAGTTATTTTAAGTTATGTTAATTTCATGTGCCAAAATTCTATAATTTTGTATCTAAATCATGATTTTTCAAAGATGTATTGACGGAGTTTTATCATGATTTCCTATTGTTACACATCCTCTCTATCAATAGAGTCATTTCTCTAAGTACATGGCACATATTACGGTATGTTATCTATTAGTTCACACTTTGCACTATAGAAATATTATTCTTGGACATGAGGACCTCTCTATTGGATATTCCTTCCAATGGAGTAGGAAATCTTGTTTCAAGGCCTCCGTAATTCTCTGCGAGCCTGGGATTTCCACTAGGACGCCGAGTTAGTTGTACCATTAAAATCAATTGATTAGATTACACTATCGATGTTTCTGATTATCAGTAGTGTAACAGATCTATATTAGATCGTCAGGCACATGTAACGGCCCAATATACGACCGTCACATCCAACTGAGTCCGATTTCTTGGTTCTGGATTCAGACTAATGTAACGACCCAATACTGGAGCGTCACATCATGTAACAGCCCAGTATACGACCATCACACTGCTTGAGTATTTTAACCCGAGGTTTGACCAAGGGTTGATATTCCAAAGTTTCTAGATGGACTCTTGATGATCTAGAACTTATCATATTGATCAAGAAACCTAATATAATGAATGGAAGATGAAGAATGTACCGTTATGCTGCCGATTTATTTCCATAAGCATAACATAGTATAAGTCATTCTTGATTTCTCATGATTCTTATTAAAGTATTTATTCATTAAATTATTGTTATCAAGAGCTTGTTGGAATTGTACATTCTTAGCCATACTTTATTGTTACATGCGTAGAAAAAAAGCTTGATTTATACTTGAAGATGCGATCGAGCACTGATTGTGTTCAAGGGCTCTATGCTAGTCCCCTCGGCTGATTGTCGGAAACATACTATTATAAACCATGGGGTATGATGCTACTGGCGTCGCATTACGCTGGGAGTACTTTCTTTATAAATAAGTGAAAATCCACAACACGATACAACATGATTGATACTTATACATGACTTTCTTGATATTCCACAGAAATTCACAAAGTACTTGCTCATAAGAAAAAGATACTGGAGTGATGATTATGTGGCTTGCTAGTACATTCTCGTTACATTCTTGTTCATGAAAGGCCACATCATGTTCTTATAACATTCTTGCTAGTTCATACTTACTCTCATTCTATCTTACATACTTTGGTTTAATCGCATGATTGATCGCATTTGCATGATTTTACCTTATTCCTCTAGAGCAAAAACATTAATTACTTTAATGATGCCTTCATGTTGATGCAAAGATACCTACTGGGCAGGTGTGCTCATTACCTATTTCCATTCTTTTCAGGAAATGAAAGTGATTCGAATTCGGATTCGGGCTATACAAGTAGCGGGTCCGAGAGCGAATGAAAGTATTGTTAAAGAATGAGTGAAGACTTAGGAAGTTTACATTGTTTAGATCGAGTCTATGTAATTTCTTATTTCTTGAGTCTAGCATGATGGAAGTTGAAGTTGAGTAAATATTGTGCGATTGCATTCTTATGTGTGATTACCTTGCGCTCTGATCGTTCTTGCTTGCAAGAGGCTTACCATGCCGGCTGTTCGCATTCCTCGAGCGAGTCTTCCACTGTAATAAAGGCTCGGGGCGTGACAATCCGCCCCCACCATGGGGGCATACAAAGAAAGAAACATACTCCGCCCGGGGTGCACAAGAAGCAAAACACACCCCGACTCGGGGGACATACGAGGCAAAGAATACACCTCGGCTTAGGAGTACTTGAGGAAGAAATACACCCTGATATGGGGGCACATGAAGCATGCATCCACCTCGCCATGGGGGCATAAGAAGCAAAGACCATACCCCGCCATGGGGAATATGAAATAAGAATTCACCCCAGCCCGGGGGCACATAAAGAAAGAAGCACACCCTGGCTTAGGGGCTTTTGAAGAAGAAACATGCCCCGCCATGGGGGTCTAAGAAGAAAAGAATACACCCCGCCTTGGGGGTAAAATAGATAGAGGACACCCCGACCTGGGGGCATGAGAAGCAAAGAATATACCCCGGGATGGGGGCACATGAAGCATGCATCCACGTCACCATGGAGGCATAAGAAGCAAAGACCATACCCCGCCATGGGGAATACGAAACAAGAATTCACCTCGGCCCGGAGGCACATAAAGAAAGAAGCACACCCCGGCTTAGAGGCTTTTGAAGAAGTAACATACCCCGCCATGGGGGTCTATGAAGAAAAGAATACACCCCGCCTTGGGGGTAAAATAGGCAGAGGACACCCCGACCTGGGGGGCATTAGAAGCAGAAGAATTCCACCCCACCTTGGGTACAAAAGAAGTAGAATACACCCCGCTTCTGGGGGCACATGAAGAGAACACACCCCGACTCGGGGGCGCGTGAAAAGAGTTTACCCCGACCTGGGGGCATAAGAAGAAACAAAGGCATGCACCCCGGCTTAGGGGAATACGAAGAGAAATATACCCCGCTCCAGGGCATAAGAAGCAGCAGAATCCACCTCCGCCATGGGGGCATAAGAAGTAACACACCCCGCCATGGGGGCATAAACAGCAAAAGACACACCCCAGCTTAGGGGCATATGAAGAAAAGGGTACACCCCGACTCGGGGACACATGAAGAAATATACCCCGCCATGGGGGCATGAGAAGCAAAGAATACACCCCGCTCTGGGGGCATACAAAGAAAGAAACACGCCCCGCAGGGCGCATAAGAAGCAGAAGAATCCACCCCAGTATGGGGGCATGCAAGGAAAGAAATACACTCCTCCTTAGGGGCACAAAAAGTAAAATACACCCTACCTTGGGGGCGCAAGAAGCAAAACATACCCCCGACTGAGGGGCATATGAAGCCAAGAATCAAACCCTCTCCCGGGGGGCATGAAGAAGCGAAACACACCCTGTCTGGGGGCATAAGATACATAAAGAATTACACCCCACCTTGAGGGCACTACAGGCAGAATACACCCCGCTCCGGGGGAACATGAAGAGAAATATGCCCCGCCTTGAGGGGTAAAAGAAGCAGAATCTACCCCGGTTTGAGGGCATAAGAAGCAAAAGATACACTCCGTGATGGGGGCATATGAAGAGAGACGCACCCCGCCCTGGGGGGGGGTGCAAGAAGCAGAAGAACTCACCCCGACCTAGGGGTACATAAAGAAAGAAACATACCCCGGCCTGGGGGCATAAAAAAAACAAATCTTGCCTTGAGTGTACAAGAAACAAAACATACCCCGCCTGGGGGCACAGAAGCAAAGAGACACACATCCCGACCTGGGAGAATATGAAGAAAGGTATACCCTACCTGGGGGCACAGAAGTAAAGAGACATACATCCCGACCTAGGAGCATATGAAGAAAGATATACCCCGCCCAAGGGACATTTGAAGAAGCAACGTGCCCCGCCATGGGGGGCACGGAAGGCGTGAAAAATTCACCCCAGTTTAGGGGTACTCAAAAATCTACCTCGACCTAGGGGCATTTGAAGTAGAACTCCCTCCCGCCATGGGGGCATAAGGAGCAAAGACTATACCCTGCCTGGGGGCACACAAAAAGAAAAACTCACCCTAGCTTAGGGGCATTTGAAGAAGAAATGTGCCTCACCATGGCGGCACATGAAGCAAGAATCCACCCCCGATATGGGGGCACAAGAAGCAGAAGCTACACTCCGCCCTAGGGGCATAATGAGCAAAAGATATGCTCCGGTTTAGGAGCATTCGAAGAGAAACGTACCCCGCTCTGGGGCATAAGAAGCAGGAGTTACACCCCGCGATGGGGGCCTAGAAGCCATGTAAAGCACACCCTGCCTGGAAGTACAGAAGCAAAGAGGCATACCCCCCGACCTAGGGGGGCAAATGAAGAAAAGCCATACCCCACCTGGGGGCTCATTAAGAGAAATACACCCTAGTACGGAAGCATTAATGAGAAAAGAAGAGCAGAACAAAAAGAAAGGAGACATGAGGTAGACGTGATATTCGAACCCGCCTCTTCACACAAAACAAGAAGGGAAGGAAAAAAAGAAAAGAAAAGAAAAGGGACATGAGGCAGACGTGGTCTTTGAACCCGCCTCTTCACAATAAAAAAAAGAGCAGAAAAGAAAAGAACAGTCATCAAGCGGACGTGGTCTTTCCATTCACCCCTCCACATAAAAGAAGAAGAGAAGAAAAGAAAGTGAGCCTTGAGACAGATATGGTCTTTCACCCTCGGCCTTCAGCCATCCAACAAATAGACCTCTCATGTGGTCGGCATCACGACCATTCGTCTAAGCCGACAAACATTTTCCCTTCGGCCATGACTGCCATCTCAAGAGAATTAAAGAATCAACCTCTCACTTTAGTTCGGGTCCTTCCCCGGCCAGAGAATTAAAGAATCAATCTTTCACTTTGGTTCGGGTCCTTCCCCGGTCAGAGAATTAAAGAATCAACTATTCACTTTGGTTCGGGTCCTTCCCCGGCCAGAGAATCGAAGAATCAACCTTTCACTTTGGTTCGGGTCTTTCCCCGGCCAGAGAATCAAAGAATCAACCTTTCACTTTGGTTTGGGTCCTTCCCCGACCAGAGAATCAAAGAATCAACCTTCCACTTTGGTCCGGATCCTTCCCCGGCCAGAGAATCAAAGAATCAACCTTTCACTTTGGTTCGGGTCCTTCCCCGGCCAGAGAATTGAAGAATCAACCGTTCACTTTGGTTCGGGTCCTTCCCCGGCCAGAGAATCAAAGAATAAACCTCTCACTTTGGTTCGGGTCCTTCCTCGGTGAAAGAATCAAAGAATCAACCTTTCACTCTAGTTCAGATCCTTCCCCGGCCAGAGAATTACAAAAAGAGACCTTTCACTTTGGTTCGGGTCCTTCCCCGGCCAGAGAATCAAAGAATAAACCTTCCACTCTTATCCGGATCCTTTCCCGGGTAGAGAACAAAAGAATAAACCTTCCTCTCTTGTCCGGATCCTTCCCCGGACAGAGAACAAAAGAATATACCTTTCACTTTGGTTCGGATCCTTCCCCGGCCAGAGAACAAAAGGATCAACCTTTCACTCTGGTTCGGATCCTTCCCCGGCCAGAGAATTACAAAAAGAGACCTTTCACTTTGGTTCGGGTCCTTCCCCGGCCAGAGAATCAAAGAATAAACCTTCCACTCTTGTCCAGATCCTTCCCCAGGTAGAGAACAAAAGAATAGACCTTTCACTTTTGATCGGATGCTTCCCCGGCCAAAGAACAAAAGAATCAACCTTTCACTCTGATTCAGATCCTTCCCCGGTTAGAGAATTACAAAAAGAAACCTTTCACTTTGGTTCGGGTCCTTCCCCGGCCAGAGAATCAAAGAATAAACCTTCCACTCTTGTCCGGATCCTTCCCCGGGCAGAGAACAAAAGAATAGACCTTTCACTTTTGTTCGGATCCTTCCCCGGCCAGAGAACAAAAGAATCAACCTTTCACTCTGGTTCGGATCCTTCCCTGGCCAGAGAATTACAAAAAGACACCTTTCACTTTGGTTCGGGTCCTTCCCCGACTAGAGAATCAAAGAATAAACCTTCCACTCTTGTCCGGATCCTTTCCAGTCAGATAACAAAAGAATAGACATTTCACTTTGGTTCAGATCCTTCCCCGGATAGAGAACAAAAGAATCAACCTTTCACTTTGGTTCGGATCCCTCCCCGACCAGAGAATTAAAAAAAAATCTTTCACTTTGGTTCGGACCCTTTCCCCGGCCAGAGAACAAAAAAAGGGCCCTTCTCTTCGGCTCTCGTATCCCGCTCCCCAACCTTTGGCTCTTGTAGCCCGCTTCCCAGATTTTTGGCTCTCGCAGCCTGCTCCCCAGCTTCGGCTCTTTGCAGCCCGCTTCTTGATTTTGGCTCTTGTAGCCTGCTTCCCAATTTCGGCTCTTAGCAGCTCGCTCCCTAATTTTGGCTCCTGTAGCCTGCTCCCCCGATCTTTGGCTCTCGTAGCCTGCGTTCCTTAATTTCTGCTCTCGCAGCCTGCTTCCCAATGTTGGCTCTTACACCCTGCTTACCTTTGGCCTTTGTGGCATGCTTCCCAATTTTGACTTTATAGCCTGCTTCCCTAACCTTTGGCTCTTGTAGCCTGCTTTCCGATTTCGGCTCTTGTAGTCTACTTCCCAACTTCGGCTCTTTGCAGCCCGCTCCCTAATTTTGGCTCCCGTAGCCTGCTCCCAGATCTTTGGCTCTCGTAGCCTACTTTCCTTAATTTCGGCTCTCGCAGCCTGCTTCCCAATCTTGGCTCTTGCAGCCTGCTCCCCTTTGGCCTTCGTGGCCTGCTTCCCAATTTCGGCTCTCGTAGCCTACTCCCTCAACCTTTGGCCTTTGTGACCCACTTCCCAGCATCTCCCAGCTTCTATGGCCTACTTCCCTAATACCCCTCGGCTCTTCCGACCTACTTCCCAACATCTTTTGGCCCTTACGGCCCGCTTCTCTAATGTCCCTTGGCTTCTATAGCCCGCTTCCCTAATATCCTTTCGGTCCTTCGTGGTCTGCTACCCTAATACTTTTACTACCACTACACTTATACGTAACGACAGTATGTTCTTACGCAAAAAAAAGAAGAATGCTTGATTACTCTGCTTGCATGCTTGCCTATAATATAGAATAACACACCTCTTTGAAATTTTGTAGGACCTTGTTTCCTTGCTAAATAATAATGTTGCCCCGATTCCGAATGCACGGGTGTCACGGCATACGCTCAAAGGGAACCCAATTATGGCGGGTGCACACGTCAATGGGAAGAGTCATGGCTAAATCGCTAAAGTCTAATTCATAAAATAAACCCGAGGCAAAATTTCCCACTTCACGCTTAATGTGTTCAATGGTCTTCAACCATAGGGATTGCCCACATTTCTTCTTAGCACTCTACGGATGCTTGAATGTCTACACTCGCGTGAAAGATAATCATGAGGAAAAAGTTGCCTACCCCCACTGTAAGAAAAAAATGGTGCAAAAAAAAAAGAAAAAAAAGAAGAGAGGGAGAAACGTGAATCCGAGTAGCCGGGAATCCCTACTGAAACAAATGAGGAGACTCGCGTGAAATGGTGAAGCGAATTACAATAAGGATGAAGCCTAGTAGCCGAGAATCCCCATTGAGATATATGAGGAAACTCGCGTCAAACGGTGGAATCCGTAATAGAATTATAATAAGGACGAAGCCAAGTAGTCGGGAATCCCCACTGAGACACATGAGGAGACTCGCGTCGAATGGTGAAATCCGCTATCAAAATAAACAGATGGGGGCTGTGCGAAGCTACCGAAATTGAGAGCATGAAACCCATGTGTAGGTGCTAGAGTAATCCTCGAGTGTTGCTTAGAAAACTTGCGCATCCCTATGTTTAGGGCCTTTTGCTCACACGTTTGCTCCTCCACTCCACAAAGAGTTGTCTTCGGTGAAATGCGTGAATTTAAGCTATGCATGCAAGGCATGTGATATCCTCTTGATGGGTGCACCACCCCTTATCTGTGCCTTCTGACCCGCACCGTGTCTGCGAATTATGGGCGATGTCCCTATCCCATCCCCTATAGAGGGAGCTGCCTTATTTACACTTATGTTATGTCTGCTGACGAATGCCTGCATGCTTGAATAAAAAATAATGATAAAAATAAACTCAATTTCGGCTATCGCAGCCTGCTTTCCCAGTTCTGGCTCGTACAGCCCAATCTTAGCCCTCACGGCCTACTTCCTACCCTTGCGGCTTGCTAATCTCCCAACTTCGGCTTTCGTAGCCTACTTCCCAATTTTGGGCTCTCATAGCCTGCTCCCCAGTTTTGGCTTTTGTGCCCAGCTTCCCGATGGTGGCTCTTGTAGTCCGCTTTCCCGATTTCAGCCTTCACGGCCTACTCCCGCAACACTGATTCTGGCCCTTGCGACCCACTTTCCTGGGTTCGGATTTTACAGCCGGTACTCCTGACGCATGAAAGAACATCAAAAGACCCTTTCACTCTAGATCGGACCTTCCGTCCGGCTGGAGAACAAAAAGATTCTCTCCACTCTAAATCGGACCTTCCGTCCAGCTAGAGGACAAAAAGATCCTCTCACTTTGGTTTGGACCTGTCGTCCAACCAGAGAACTAAAAAGACTCTCTCCACTCTAGATCGGACCTTCCGTCCGGCTATAGAACAAAAAGATCCTTTCACTCTAGATCGGACCTTCCGTCTAGTTAGAGAATAAACATCTCCTTGTCACTTCAGCCTAGACTTTCCATCCATCCGAAGAATAGAAAGACTCCCTTTCTCTAGTCTGGCTCGTAGACTTTCCGTCCAGTTGAAGAAATAAAAGACCTTTCTTGGCCGGTTGCCCCGGCGCACTAAAGAGCAAAACATCCTTTCACACTGGCTCGAGCCTGCCGTTCGGGTAAGGAATCATCCCCTTTTCCTCGTGCTAATACTAGCCCATGTCAGCGACTTAACCATCTCTCCGTCCCATCGAGTGACGAATACCCCTTTTGATTTGGACCTTCCGTCCAGGTCATTGAACCAACAAACTCTTCTCTCCATCCCTTCGGGTGACGAATGCCCCTTTTGGCTTGGGCCTTTCATCCAGGTCATTGAATCAACAAACTCTTCTCTCCGTCCCCTCGGGTGACGAATATCCCTTTTGACTTGGACCTTCCGTCTAGGTCATTGAATCGACAAACTCTTCTCTCTCCATCCCCTCGGGTGAAGAATACCCCTTTTGATTTGGACCCTCCGTCCAGGTCATGGAATCAACAAACTATCTCTCCGTCCCTTCGGGTGACGAATATCCCTTTTGATTTGGACCCTCCGTCCAGGTCACTAAATCAACAAACTCTCCTCTCTCCGTCCCCTCGGGTGACAAATACCCCTTTTGATTTGGACCCTCTATCCAGGTCATGGAATCAACAAACTCTTCTCTCTCCGTCCCCTCAAGTGACGAATATCCCTTTGAATCAACAAACTCTTCCCTCCGTCCCCTCGGGTCACGAATACCCCTTTTGGCTTGGACCTTCCGTCCAGGTCATTGAATCAACAAACTCTTCTCTCCGGGTGACGAATACCCTTTTTGATTCAACAAACTCTCCTCTCCGTCCCTCCGAGGTCACAAATGATCCGTTTGATTTGGACCTTCCGTCCAGATCATTGAATGAACAAGTCTCTCTCCTCGTCCCTTAGGGTGACGAATATTCCTTTTGATTTGGACCTCCCGTCCGGGTCATTGAGTGAATAAACCCTTCTCTCCGCCCTCGTGGCTCGCCTTCCAATAACTTCAGCTTTCATAGCATACCTCCCGGGTCCTGGCCCCGTGGCCCGATTTCTCGACCTCAACTTCGATCCACGGACCCGCTCTCCTATCATGCTGATGAATCTCTCAGTTAGTTTGCACCCGCAGGCCCCGCTCCCTCGCTTGCGCCGCCCGCAGGTGGGGGGCATTTGTGGACACTAAAAAAAATTCTCACCCCATGTTTACATGTAGGGGAATAAAAAAGATAATAAAATAGAAGAGAAGATGAAAAGAAGAAAAGAAGAAAAGAAGAAAAGAAGAAAAGGAAGCACCCTTTGTGCCCTCCAAAGGCACAAGCAGCCAAATGCCCCCAGCGGCACACTCCAGTGATGCCCCCCAGTGGCACACCCTGCTAAAGCCTCCAACAGCACACTTCCAAGTGCCCCTCCAATGGCACACTTTCAAGTACCCCTCCAAACGGCCTCTAGCGGCACACTGCCGAAAGCCTCCAGCGGCACACATGCCAGAAGTCCCATCCATAGCATGATGCTCTGTTTCTCTCTAACACTGAGCATTGAATGCTCGTGCATGTGACCCTTGGTGCGCAGCGTGATCACGTCAAAGCCAGCCAAGACTTGGCTCAGCTGTCGAGGCCTCATCCAGACACGCAGGCACTCCCTGCCAAAAGATAAGACCGGGGATCAACCCCCAATTAACTCCCACCGTCAGCAGACGTCAACGTGGCCAGGGGTTTAAAAACTGCTCACGTCGAAGAGCTAAAAAGAAGAGAGAGGGGAGAAAAGAAGAAGGGGCCCCTACGTAGAAAAGAGAGAAAGAAGAAGAGAAGAAGAGGTTGGGGACTCCCCCTGGTGCTTCACCCACCGTCGCCCGAGTGAAGAGAAGAAATGGAGAAGAGAAGAAGAGAGAAAGAGAGAGCGCTGCCCCGTTCACCATCGCCTGTGAGGAGAGAAGAAGAAGAAGAAGGAAGGAGAGAAGAGAAGAAGAGAGACAAGGAGCTGGAGCTCCGTCCCCTTTCCCCCCTCGTTGTATCTTGCTCCCCTTTTTTCTTTTGTTTGCTTTTCTTAAGATGTATTAGCCCCCAGGGCTACTTCCCTTTTTTTGTATAAGAATAGAAGTTCCACAAGCGTTCTTGACCCATGAATGTCCTCCGGTGCACCTCTCGCCTACGCCTTGAATGATTTCTCCCTCTTGTTTTGTTTCGACCATCTTTCACCCCACGGTGTACATGGTGGATTGTTTTCTTCATCCTTTTGTTTCTCGTCTTTCGGGCTGCCTGCTCACTGGAATGTTGCAGAGTCTATCCAACCCAATGGGTGGTGTCTCTGGCATGATGGCATGAGGCTGGATTCCTTCCAACGGTTTTTCCGTAACGGGTTGATCCCCCCTCCACCGGCACCCCTAGCCTGTTCAGCCCGGCACACCCTCGGGGTGCTTCATCCGGCACACTCCAAATAGCCTTTGGCCGGTGCACTCCCCAGCCTGCATGTCGGCAAACCTCAAACCACCTAGCCCGGCACACCCCAATGTGCCTTGCCCGACACACCCCCTGGTGCCTACCGTGGCCGGCACACCCCCCCTTGCTGTGCCCCAGCGGCATACCCCTGGCTAGTCTAGCCCGGCACACCCTAGCCACCGGTTCCCCGGTGCACTTGTGACTTGAGTTAGTCTAGTGGCTTCTCGTTCAGTGTTTCCTCCGAGCTTTCCGAAGTTTTGTCAAAGGTGGCTGCCCCGGCACACACCTCAAATTGTCGGGTCATGCCACTCCTTGTGGGCGTGTTCCCTTTTCACTCCCTTACCATCCGGGTAAGGGGAGATGCTGCCAAATTTTTGTTAGAAATAACAACATATTAAAAGACAAAAGGAAGCAACAAACAAATAAAATAACCCCTAATAAAACATTCCAATCAAGACAAGGGAACCATGCAAGACTCAAAGAGCTGGACTGCTGAACATGACCATGGACTTAATCACATAACAGCTGATCGAAAGCTTGCCGTTCAAGGCCCTTCATCTGAATTTCATGAACAAAGGGACCCTCCTCTCAGACCCTACTCCACTCATGTGGACTTTGCCCCAGCTGCCTTGGCCCCTTTGGCCCATTCCTCATCCGACACACTTTGCCTTCACCTTGCCCAACCTCTCCCCGCACACTCTTTAACCTTCACCCGGTGCACTACCATCCTTCCTCCAGCGGTACACCATCCAACAACCCAACCCTTCACACAACCCAAACATGCTCAGACCTTGCCTAGCATGCACAGACCCCAAGCCTCACATGCTCAGACCTCGCCTAACATGCATAGACCTCAGCCCAACCTGCATGGACCTTGCACGCAGATGTGCACCGACCACAGCATGCATGGTCGCCCATGTGCACAGACCTTGCTAAGCTCTAAACCCCAACATGCTCAGACTTGGCCAGAGCTGCACGGACCTTGGCCCTGCGTGACCACCGACCTACCTTCAGCTTTGAGCCAAGGTGCACCAACCTTACTCCACTTGACTACCGTATGCACTGACCTTCATTCAACTCAGCTGAAACCTACACCGACCTTGCTCCGCGCATGCACAAACCCTGCACCGAACTTTCCCCTTGCATGCATAGACCCTACACCGACCTTACTCCGCGCATGAACAGACCCTGCACCGACCTTGCTCTGCGCATGAACAGACCCTGTATCGACCTCCACCAGCGTGCACAGACCTAAGCCCAAACATGCACCGACCTCACCCAACACGTACAGACCTTAGCCCTTGCTGCACCGACCTCACCCAACATGCACAGACCTCAGCCCTTGCAGCACCGACCTCCAACCCAAACACGCATTGACCCCAGCCCTTGCTGCACCGACCTCCAATACAAACATGCACCGACCCAGCCCCATCTGCATAGACCCTTCCTTTGATCCAGCCCCAGCTGTATTGATCCTTGGCCAACTGGCCCCTCACACGGCTCAAATGTGCATAGACTTTGGCAGGCCTTGCCCTCCACACGTCCCCAATGTGCACAGTCCTTGGCAGACCTTGCCCTCCAGACATTCCCAATGTGCACAGACCTTCCCTTCACACATTCCTAAATGTGCATCGACCTTCCCCCTACCCCATGTGCATCAAACTTTGTCCTTCATAACACATATGTGCATTGATCTGCCATCAGTCGTACACCTAGGTGCTCAGATCCTCGTCCTGCACACCCTTGGGCTACCTAGCCCGGCACACACCAATAGGCCTAGCCTGGCACACCCCTGTGCCTTATCCGACACACCAGCCTGCTCCTGCCCAGCACACCTATGCCTCACCCGGTGCACCTTGCCCGGGTCTTGCCCGGCACACCAGCCAGCCCGTTATCCGGTACGTTCCTAGCTCATCATTCCCCGGCACACTCTGCGTTTGAAGGGCTATGTTATAATACAATAAAAAGGGGATACATAATAATAGTAACAATAAATAATAAATAATAATAATAACAAACTCGAAAAAAATAGTAAATAAGCAAATAATAACAAAATAAATAAATAATGATAACAAACTCATCAGAAAAAAAGATGAAAGTAACAAACAAGAATAATAGTAATTCCCAAACAATAATCAAATGATGAGATCCGCTCCGCAGCCTCGTTTCTCCTCGAGAGTCGGTGTAAAGGAAATATTAATGTCGCCCCTCCAGGTCAGACTCGGACCTTGGGAACCACCCCAATATGGCCGTGATCCGACATTGCTCTGGGCCGATAGTCCGCCAAACCGGACTCGTTCCCATTGGGATTCGTTTCCGCTCTTTCATTGAAATTGCCATAAACTCGGCATACATTTGTATATGTTTGTTTCCGTTTACACCGTACCGTCAATACGGACCTTTGTCCAAACTTAAAGTGGTCCATGAATGACCGACAAAAATCTGAATGGAACGAGGCGGCTCTCGTCCTCCCCGAACCCTACGCATGTGAATAACGATAAGACCTTTGTGAGTCATGCTTGGACCTCAGGTTCGTCCCAACCATGGTCATTGCCTGACCCACATCCTAGGCCTATAGCCAGCTATCTCTATACACATCCTTATTTTGGAATCTAATCCCAAGATATTTTTCTGCTACCCTTCGGTACCAGAAATATTAACGACGCCCACACAAGCCTCGTTTGGACCGCGGGAGGCGCCCCCGGAATGGTCCTGACTCGATCTCGCACCGGGCCAATAAACTCACTAGTTTCTGACTACTCCAACCAGGATTTAACCGGATATTTTCCCGTTCCTCTGAACAATAAATTTACCGTACCCCGGCATACATATGTTCCGGTTTTCCCGTGACGATTACGATATTCTCAAGTCGGACACTCTTCCGAACATTAATTGATCCCCTGAGTGACCAACACATTTCGAATGCTTGCTTCCCTAGACATAGGGCTTTCCGACTGATTCAAGATCGCTATCGCATTGCTTCTCTCGATATAATTTCCTGGCCATGAGGCCCTGATTCTCAGCGATTAATCAAGGGTGTTTTCCTCTCCGAGGGGATGTAAATAACGTCGTGACCTTTATGGCACGGCGGATTTTGGTCCCGACACGAACTACACAATCATTTGACTGAGTCAGATTGAACGCACCATGGGCTTCCATGAAGCCTGAATAAGTTGTCACTTTGTGACTGGCACGCCCACACACTTAATAAACGAATAAACCCACCGAATAAACTAACTTAAAGAACATACGACTGAGCGTGTTGAAAAGTGCGTCCACAAGCCTCCGGTTCAGGGAGTAGTGGTTTTTATTTGGTTTTGGTCTAAGTGTCCAGTCATTCTTTCACCCATTGCATGCTCATTTCCCTTCTCTTTTCATCCACATTTTCACCATCATTCTCCTTTTTCACACCCCTCCTATCATTTTTTCACGCCCATAGGGGTTAAAAACCCAACCCCTAGGTATTCCCCATTCCATCATGTGTTTAGTTCTTCATTTACTTGTCTAGATACTACACTTCAAAGAACTAATCTGGGTTGTGTTTTCTTGTCATTTCCTTTGTTTTGCAGGTCAACAAAAGTCTAAGCACGAGGCCCATCCCCTCTAGCCGGCCGGAAGGGGTGGAGGATTAAGTCCCTTGGTTCGGGGTCTGGCGGCCTTACACAGTTTGTCTTCGTCCGTCTGCGGTTTTGGGTGGTTTTCTGTGGACCATCCATCTCCTGTTCGCGGCCTAGTTCTGACCATCCAGGCTCCAAGCAACCGTTCTTCCCGCGTTCCTTTGCAGCATTGTGCGCGGCCAGTCGAGCGGCCATCTACCTATATAGGAGGTCTTCAAAGGACCACGTACTTCATACTAGCGCTGCATCCATTGGTGAGTGTCTCATCCATCTCCCCTTTTCCAAGGTACGTGGTGCTCTCCTTGCACAGGTTCCCTTGGTGGCGATCACATTCTCTTTTGCTAATCCCTCATGCACACATCCACTCTTCGTCTCCTTAATTCTCTTTAGCGTTTGTTTCACACTTTTGTTCGAGGGAGAAAGAACTTGTCTACAGCTGGGTGGTAAGGTCGCGTAGAAGGAATGCTCTCTCTGGACGTCGTAGGGCGTGGCCTCTCTATCGTCGTAGTAGGACTGGTTGCTCTATTATCAGTGATAAGCTTTTTGACAGAAGTATCCACCGTGTGGCTCTCCTCTGTCGTTCCCCTTCTTATAGGGGTTGTCCTGGAGCGGGGAGCCTTATCCCTTGGTAGGAAAGGGCGTAACTAGTGGAATAACATTTTCCCGCTATAGTGACGAGAGTTTCCCGTTGGAGGGCGCTTACCCCAGCGTCGGCTAGTCCTAAGGCGAGTCTCGCGGCGCTCATGGGGCGTGCTCGCCAGTTATGGGATGATGACTGACGTCGTGGGGAGTAACGGTCGTTCGTCGGAGGGTCTTCCGCCGATCATGGTGCTTTCCCGTGCTGTAGAATCTGATGCCGAGTCGAATTGGGTCGCGCCCTGGTGGGCCGCACATGATGGGTGTGATGTAGAAGCGGGATTGATTTGAGCAGTTTGGGCCCGCCGCTATTGGGTCAATCTTGGGCCGAACTAGATTTACCCTCCTCAAAACTTGTATGTTCCCATTATTAAATGAGTTAAATTGGTTAAAGTGACGAAACAAAATTTTATTGAGAAATCATATATTCTAATGATCTTATATATATATATTTGGGATACTATATATAGCATATAACTACGTAGCTTCGAATGATCTTAGGTGAAATTGGTCGACTCTATACCACATTAATGCAACTCTTACGGCTACCGTGGGTATCATTATTACTATTATTTATGAATTATTGTCCACTGTGCTAAACTTGAAAAGTGATTTTTTTAGGTAATTATGAGTGCATAGGGACGACTGCGTCAAGTGCCGACAAAACCATGAGTGTATCAAACATGACAAAATTTTTAAACATGAAAACACAAGTTATATAGCCATGCACATATTTATATAAGGTTATGCATGAATATATTAAAGGATGCTTGTTAAAACTTCTTAAAATATAAAAGTTTTAGATATAGTATTGATCAAAATATTAAATGTTATCATGAAATAAATACTTTGACAGATTATTAAGTTATTCATTATGGTATTTTAAAATAGAGTGTGAGACATTATCATGGAAACGAACCATGGAGACAGCAATTGACACAGACAATAAGAGAGACATTTTAGGAGGAACCCACTCTCTACTAGGTTAAAGAGTATAACCTCCTCCCGATGGCTGCATGAACACCCCATCGCCATCAATTGAGTTTTATATAGGAGGAAGGACACCTAGCAAACTCCCAACCCCACTAGAACAATATCTAGTAGACATAAGAGACCAAATTGGACTCCAGAGCCCCCAGATATAGACTCCAACTGAGTCAATCTCAATCCTACTTTGCCATATCCATTGTAGAGTCTAAGACATACACACTAACAATCTCCATCTTGCCTTGAATCTACAAGTCACCTTAAAAATCAACCCAGTGTCGAATCTCAAATCGTTCATCCCACGTCTTACACGTAGATATGTGCACCCAAGCCAAGTGCCAACACAACTCAGCACCATTGTACGACGCAACATGACTCTACCTCTCTTGGTTAACATGCGAGATTCCCGCCATCATCGACGAAGGTGACTCACTTCCTTTGTACTCCACCATCATCAAAACCAACCCTCTGCTAATCCCTACTACTGACCTGAGACACCATTGTGACCACACCTGTGTCAACCCTTCTTACGGGCCTATACACAACACCCATCATCTATCCTCGTAGCACAACCCATTTTCCTCTACTAACTCTGAGAGCTCCACATGTAAGGGTGCATTGGTAACCTCTTGAACTCATCCAGATGTGCTTCAAGTCTTGCTCCTTATGTCATCCTCAAGCCATATAACTTCTTCTTGAGAAACAATTGATCCATTAATCATGCAAACTTGTACCTACTCGCCAACTTTTCTCAGACCTCCATTAGATCATCTAAGCAAATTACCTGATAAAGCGTGTTATCTGCCTAATATAGCTTAATAGTACTTATAGAGGTAGGAAAATGGTTCCTATGCCATGTACCACCTTCTCTATTTATTTGTTGGGGAAGTCATCCCGCACCCGTGGAGGCCTACAAGCACCTAAAAAATAAGGGGGTTCAGAAGGAGTCTCGGGTGTTACCCTAGGGGACAACCCTCTGATGCTTAAGTCAGCAACGGTATTAAGAGAAGAGCTGAGAAGAGCAGAGGAGAGAGATGCGGAGGCCATTGTAGAGGATCCGAGAGACGTGTAGGCCTTCACCACGAGTGCTCGCCGCCCTCAGTAGGCACCCGGAGAGTGCTCGCTAGGTGGTAAGGTCGCGTAGAAGGAATGCTCTCTCTGGTCGTCGTAGGGCGTGGCCTCTCTATCGTCGTAGTAGGACTGGTTGCTCTATTCTCAGTGAGAAGCTTTTTGACAGAAGTATCCACCGTGTGGCTCTCCTTTGTCATTCCCTTTCTTATAGGGGTTGTCCTGGAGCGGGGAGCCTTATCCCTTGGTAGGGAAGGGCGTAAGTAGTGTAATAGCGTTTTCCCGCTATAGTGGCGGGAGTTTCCCGTTGGAGGGCGCTTACCCCGGCGTCGGCTGGTCCCAGTGCGAGTCTCACGGCGCTCATGGGGCATGCTCGCCTGTTATGGGATGATGGCCGACGTCGTGGGGAGTAACGGTCGGTCGTCAGAGGGTCTTCCGTCGATCATGGTGCTTTGCCGTGCTGTAGAATCCGATGCCGAGTCGAATTGGGTCGCGCCCTGGTGGGCCGCACCGGCTGGACGTGATGTAGAAGCGGGATTGATTTGAGCGGTTTGGGCCCACCGTTGTTGGGTCAATCTTGGGCTGAACTAGATTTACCCTCCCCAAACTTCTATGTTCCCATTATTAAAAGAGTTAAATTGGTTAAAGTGACGAAACAAAATTTTATTGAGAACTCATATATTCTAATGATCTTATATATATATATATTTGGGATATTATATATGGCATATAACTACGTAGCTTCGAATGACCTTAGGAGAAATTGGTCGACTCTATACCACATTAATGTAACTCTTACGGCTACCGTGGGTATCATTATTACTGTTATTTGAGAATTATTGTCCACTGTGCTAAACTTGAAAAGTGATTTTTTTAGGTAATTATGAGTGCATAGGGATGACTGCGTCAAGTGCCGACAAAACCATGAGTGTATCAAACATGACAAAATTTTTAAACATGAAAACACAAGTTATATAGCCATGCACATATTTATATAAGGTTATGCATGAATATATTAAAGGATGCTTGTTAAAACTTCTTAAAATATAAAAGTTTTAGATATAGCATTGATCAAAATATTAAATATTATTATGAAATAAATACTTTGACTGATTATTAAGTTATTCATTATGGTGTTTTAAAATAGAGTGTGAGACATTATCGTGGAAACGAACCATGGAGACAGCAATTGACACGGACAATAAGAGAGACATTTTAGGAGGAACCCACTCTCTACTAGGTTAAAGAGTATAACCTCCTCCCGATGGCTGCATGAACACCCCATCGCCATCAATTGAGTTTTATATAGGAGGAAGGACACCTAGCAAACTCCCAACCCCACTAGAACAATATCTAGTAGACATAAGAGCCCCAATTGGACTCCAAAGCCCCCAAATATAGACTCCAACTGAGTCAATCTCAATCCTACTTTGACTTATCCCTTGTAGAGTCTAAGACATACACACTAACAATCTCCGTCTTGCCTTGAATCTACAAGTCACCTTAAAAATCAACCCAGTGTCGAATCTCAAATCGTTCGTCCCACGTCTTACACGTAGATATGTGCACCCAAGCCAAGTGCCAACACAACTCAGCACCATTGTACGATGCAATATGACTCTACCTCTCTTGGTTAACATGAGAGATTCCCACCATCATCGACGAAGGTGACTCACTTCCTTTGTACTCCACCATCAGCAAAACCAACCCTCTGCTAATCCCTACTACTGGCCTGAGACACCATTGTGACCACACCTGTGTCAACCCTTCCTACGGGCCTATACACAGCACCCATCATCTATCCTCGTAGCACAACCCATTCTCCTCTACTAACTCTGAGAGCTCCACATGTAAGGGTGTAAGTCCCTAGAATTTTTATAAATTATTTTAGGAATATTTAATTATTTTTTGGAATTTATAAAGGCCTAAATAAATTAATAAATAGAATATTGGATCAATAAGTCATTATAAGGCCCAATTATGTTAAATAATTATCCTAGCCTATTTAAAGATAATCCAAAAGGTTAATGGACCAAGCCCATCAAGTTTGGCCCATATTCTAGAAGGGTAATTAGCTTATTCACGTATTTAAAGGATAAATACTATTTATATAAGATAATTATATGGATAAACGAATAAAAGAGTTTTATAAAATTGAAACTCTATACACGCTGAATGTAACGGTCTATCGGGCGACCGCCACAGCCCTGTAATGCACCATGCTGGATGCGTTACACTCTGTTAGTTCCGTGAAAGGAAGAACGAGCAAAAAGATTAGAACTTTGGGATCTTATCTACAAGAGATCGACTTGGGAGAACTTATAACATTACTAAGGACTCTTAAAGATTAGGTTCTGGAAAATTAAGGACTCTGGAATCGATCTAATCTTCAAAACCCTATAAATAGGACCTAGTTCTGAACTGAGCGACCCTTACTTTTGGCTCGTGAAGAATCAAGGTAAGGAGTCATAATTTCGGGTAAGTTCCTTACGACTTTTTATTTATAATACATTAGACTAATAGTTCTCCAAATTTCGTGCTAGGAGATCAAGCAACCAAGGAGATAGAAGCTTCCAAAGTTGCTGACTCAACCTTATCAACCCAAAAATCTAAACGCAAGTTCCCTAAAGATCCCGAGATTAGGACGTCTAAACGAGGTAATTAGAGTTCAATCCTTTAGAACTTTTTGTTCCCAATAGTTTCATCTTCTTACCCTCAAAATTTTACATCCTTAGGTCAAAAGACTAAGGAAATAGAGCAGATTGAAGTTGCTGATTTATCACAAGAAGTACAAGGGACTAAGGGTACCACCTAGCATCAAATTCAAAGTTTAAAGGTTTTAGAAGAGGTAGGTTATCTCATGATTGGCAAAAATAACTTGTTAAGAATAAAAGTCCTCTGATTGTGTTTGATCTCATGCATTCTAGACTAAGAATTTCATGATCTAATAGTTCTATACATTCATACATCTCTTAGCCCTAAATGGAAATTAAAAGATATTATCCTGTCTATTCACTAAACCCATGCATATAGTTGGCCTATACTTCGTTATTATGACTAGGACAATGGTGGTATTTTGATTTCTAGGCATATTATGTTTTCATAAATATTTACTTAGTTTACTGCCAGCAGATTCTCTGACGCACCAACGTAAGACCGTCACATGAATGTAACGACTTTACGATAGACCGTAACACCCTGTTGTATTTTATTGTTCTATTGTCTCTGACGCACCCTAGCAGGAGCGTTACACCACTGTAACGGCCTCTCGATAAACCGTCACAAGCACTGTAACGCACCTATCCTAGACCGTCAGACCCCTGTGTTCTGCCAGCCCAAGGTAAAATAATAACCAGTTATGTTTACTTATAAATAAGCTAGATAACTAAGATGGACCTATTATCATGACTTCAAGTTTAGTTACTGATTCATAATCAAATTGCATGATTAAGGTGTCTTAGGTTATTTTAAGATATGCTACTTTCATTGGCTAAAACTCTATAGTTTTGTATTCTAAATCATGATTTTCCAAGGTTGTATTGACGGAGTTTTATCTTGGTTTCACATTGTTACACATTCTTCTTTATCTATAGAGTCATTTCTTTAAGTATATGGCGCATATTCCGGTATGCTGTCCATTAGTTCACATTGCACTATAGGAACATTATTCTTGGACATGAGGACCTCTCTATTGGATATTCCTTCCAATGGATTAGGAAATCTTGTTTCAAGGCCTCCGTAATTCTCCGCGAGCCTGGGGTTCCCACTAGGACGCCGAGTTGGTTGTACCATTAAAGCCCATTGATTAGATTACACTATCGATGTTTTTGGTTATCAGTAATGTAACGGCTCTATGTTGGACCGTCAGGCACAAGTAACGGCCCAATATACAACCGTCACAGTTAACTGAGTCCAATTACTGTTTCTGGATTTAGTCATTCTAATGCATCAACTCTAGACCGTCACATCATGTAACGGCCCAGTACACGACCGTCACACTGCTTGAGTATTTTAACCCAAGGTGGACCAAGGGTTAATATTCCAAGGTTTCTAGATGGACTATTGAAGATCTAGAACTTATCATATTGATCAAGAAACCTAAAATAATAATTAGAAAATAAAGAATGTACCGTTATACTACCGATTTATTTCCATGAGCATAACATAGTATAAGTCATTCTTGATTTCTCATGATACTCATTAAGCATTCATTCATTAAATTATTGTTATCATGAGCTTATTGAACTTATTACATTCTTGGTCATACTTTATTGTACATGCGTGGAAAAAGCTTGATTTATACTTGAAGATGCGATCGAGCACTGATTGTGTTCAAGGGCTCTATGTTAGTCCCCTCGGCTGATTGTCGGAAACATACTATTATAAACCATGGGGTATGATGCTACTAGCGTCGCATTATGCTGGGAGTACTTTCTCTATAAATAAGTGAAAATCCACAATACAATACGGCATGACATGACATTCTTGTACATGACTTTCTTGCTTGATATTCCACAAAAATTCACGAAGTACTTGCTCATCAGCAAAAGGTACTAGAGTGATGATTATGTGGCTTGCTAGTACATTCTCGATACATTCTTGTTCATGAAAGGCCAATATAATGTTCTTGTTACATTCTTGCTAGTTCGTACTTGCTCTCATTCTAACTTACTTGATTATCATGTTACTTTGGTTTAATCGCGTGATTGATCGCATTCGCATGATTTTTACCTTATTCTTTAGAGTTAAATTGTTAATTATTTTAATAGTTCCTTCATGTTTATGCGAAGATACCTACTGGGCAAGTGTGCTTATTACCTATTTCCAATCTTTTCAGGAGAGGGAAGTGATTCAAATTCGGATTCGGGTTATACAAGTAGCGGGTCCAAGAGCGAATGAAAGTATTGTCAAGATGAGAGTGAAGACTTAGGAAGTCTAAATTGTTTAGATTGAGTCTATGTAATTTTCCTATTTCTTGAGTCTAGTACATAATGGAAATTGAATTAGTGGTTGTACTTGAGTTAGTAATGAAATAAAGTTGAAGTTCGAATATATATATATATATATATATATATATATATATATATATATATATATATTGTGCAATTACATTTGTGTGTGTGATTGTATTGCGCTCTGGTCGTTCTTGCTAACAAGAGACTTACCATGCCGGCTGTCCGCGTTCCCCGAGTTAGTCTTCCGTTGTAATAAAGGCTCGGGGCGTGACAAAGTGTGCATTGGTAACCTCTTGAACTCATCCAGATGTGCTTCAAGTCTTGCTCCTTATGTCATCCTCAAGCCATATAACTTCTTCTTGAGAAACAATTGATTCATTAATGATGCAAACTTGTTCCTACTCCCCAACTTTTCTCAGACCTCCATCAGATCATCTAAGCAAATTACCTGATAAAGCATGTTATCTGCATGATATAGCTTAATAGTACTTATAGAGGCAGGAAAATGGTTCCTATGTCACGTACCACCTTCTCTATTTATTTGTTGGGGAAGTCATCCCGCACCCGTGGAGGCCTGCAAGCACCAAAAAATAAGGGGCGTCAGAAGGAGTCCCATGTGTTATCCTAGGGGATAACCCTCCGATGCTTAAGTCAGCAACGATATTAAGAGAAGATCAGAGAAGAGCATGGGAGAGAGAGATGTGGAGGCCGTAGTAGAGGATCCAAGAGATGTGTAGGCCATCACCACGAGTGCTCGCCGCCCCCAGTAGGCACCCGGAGAGTGCTCGCTGGGTGGTAAGGTCACGTAGAAGGAATGCTATCTCTGGACGTCGTAGGGCGTGGCCTCTCTATCGTCGTTGTAGGACTCGATGCTCTATTCTCAATGAGAAGCTTTTTGGCAGAAGTATCCACCGTGTGGCTCTCCTCTGTTGTTCCCCTGCTTATGGGGGTTGTCCTGGAGCAGGGAGCCTTATCCCTTGGTAGGGTAGGGCATAAGTAGTGCAATATCATTTTCCCGCTATAGTGGCGAGAGTTTCCCGTTGGAGGGTGCTTACCCCGGCATCGGCTGGTCCCAGGGCGAGTCTCACGGCACTCATGGGGCGTGCTCTCCCGTTATGGGATGATGGCCGATGTTGTGGGGGGTAACGGTCGGTCGTCGGAGGGTCTTCCATCGATCATGGTGCTTTCTCGTGCTGTAGAATCCGATGCCGAGTCGAATTGGGTCGTGCCCTGGTAGGCCGCACCTGCTGGGTGTGATGTAGAAGCGGGATTGATTTGAGCGGTTTGGGCCCACCGCTATTGGGTCAATCTTGGGCCGAACTAGATTTACCCTCCTCAAAACTTGTATGTTCCCATTATTAAATGAGTTAAATTGGTTAAAGTGACGAAACAAAATTTTATTGAGAAATCATATATTCTAATGATCTTATATATATATATTTGGGATACTATATATAGCATATAACTACGTAGCTTCGAATGATCTTAGGTGAAATTGGTCGACTCTATACCACATTAATGCAACTCTTACGGCTACCGTGGGTATCATTATTACTATTATTTATGAATTATTGTCCACTGTGCTAAACTTGAAAAGTGATTTTTTTAGGTAATTATGAGTGCATAGGGACGACTGCGTCAAGTGCCGACAAAACCATGAGTGTATCAAACATGACAAAATTTTTAAACATGAAAACACAAGTTATATAGCCATGCACACATTTATATAAGGTTATGCATGAATATATTAAAGGATGCTTGTTAAAACTTCTTAAAATATAAAAGTTTTAGATATAGTATTAATCAAAATATTAAATATTATTATGAAATAAATACTTTGACAGATTATTAAGTTATTCATTATGGTATTTTAAAATATAATGTGAGACATTATCGTGGAAACGAACCATGGAGACAACAATTGACACAGACAACAAGATAGACATTTTAGGAGGAACCCACTCTCTACTAGGTTAAAGAGTATAACCTCCTCCCGATGGCTGCATGAACACCCCATCACCATCAATTAAGTTTTATATAGGAGAAAGGACACCTAGCAAACTCCCAACCCCACTAGAACTGTCACGGCCCGAAGCAGAATATCGAGGGCGTGAGCGAGTCGTAAACAAGCGTGTCGATCAGAGTATGTACAATTTTATTTCTAAAGATAGAAATGAATGAGAAAAATGATACTTTTATTCCATCAAAATGGAGTTTACATCACTAATTCATAAGCCATAAAGGTAAATTACAACTTCCAATCCCAAAGTACATCATTCTTGGCAAAACACTAATGATCTACATAAATCTAGGTAAGGAAAATCACTCTCTCACTCTTGTCCATTCCCTTATTCATTTTCATTTCCTGCAATAATTAACCAAAATGTAGGGTGAGCTAAAAGCTCAGTAGGATTTTATATCTCTAAGAACCAGGCAATCTTTAAGTATTAACAATTTAAGCAATTTTCTAACTTGTATCGGGAAGTGTATAAACATGAATGAAATTTCCAAATAATTGAGATAATATGATCTCAAGAGGAATTTTCAAGTAATAACTTTGAACAAGTAAAGAATTTCATGTAATTGGCCATTTCACTCAAGTCAAGTAATTCATGTAATTTTCAAGTAAACAAGTAACAAGTGCGAATAGTGGAATGTCGTAAAAATCTAGCAAGTCATGCACTTCGGTGCAATGCCACACTATGGTCAATCAACTCCCATGGACATAAGTACTTTCGGGCACTCCTCCCAGGACAAGACCGGGCCCCATTAATGCCAGACATTGGGTCAGTGGATCATAAGATCCCAAGTACGTTAAGACATCCACTTAACACTATGGCCAATGAATTTCAAGAATAAGCTCATTTGTATAAAGTACAGATCTGGTAAAAATCTCAGAAGTAGCAAGAGGAGTAAGTAATAATTTTAAGACATCATGTTTAACGACATTAAGTCGTGAAATTCAAGAAAGAACGGTAACTAGGAAGAAAAATCAAGAAATTAGAGTTTAATAGAATTAATTTAATTCCATGGTTTAATCTTATGTGTATTTGATTTACAAGTGTTTAGACATGTTTACATGAAGTTTTTTTTGTACATTAGAGATGCATTAGTTTAGCCAAAACGGTGATTTATTATAAAAATTAGAAGTTGGTTATGAAAATAGGTTTTTATGCCGAAAATAATTCTAACTTGCTGAAAATAATTTTAATACATTACTTTACTGATAAGATGATAAAAAAATAAATTTTCATGCTGGATTTAATTTTTACATGCTGAAAATTATTTTTTAACATGCTAAAATTAATACTTAACCTGCTAAAATAATTCTCACACATTAACTTACTGATAAGATGATAAAGATAAGTTTACCATGCTGATTACAGAAATTCTCTGATAACAACATAAATTTTATCATGCTGAAAATCATTTTTCTATATTTATTTACTAATTATTTGATAGGAAAATAGAATTATCATGCTGAAAAATAGTTTTAATATGCTGAAAATAATTCTATCATGTTAAAAATAATTCTAACATGCTAGAAATAATTTTATCATGCTGGAAAAAACTTTATCATGCTGGAAGTAATTTTCATGCATCAATTTACTAATTATTTAATAGGAAATTAGGTTTAGCATGCACAAAAAAATAGTTTTAAATAGATTTAACATGTTGAAAATAATGTTTATATCTCAATATGTATAAAATAATTTTATCATGTTGGAAGTCATTTTTAACATGCTGGAAATATTTTTCATGCCTAAATTTACTAATATTGTTAAAATTAAATTTTTACATGTAAAAATAATTTCATTCTACAAAAGAATACTTTTTAACACGCTGTAAGAATTTAAAACATGCTAATATTGCCTTTTCTTACTCTTGGTGACTAAATACTTATAATTATTAGAGATTCCAAATGTTATAATCCATATTGTGTAGTGACTTCATATTGTGTAGTGACTAATCTTTAGTCCCACGTTGGAAGTTTAGAAAACTTTCATGACTTTATATGTTGGAGAGCTCACCCTTGGGTCAGGACCCAAGGGGCATAGGATGTGGGTTTATTTATTTATTTGTGTCGTGCTGTGCCGAGCCGCACTTATATATATATATTTTGAACGCGCTAGCCTAGACTAGCGCAATCTGAAGAACACGCTAGTCAGTGCTAGCGCGATTTGGACATGTGTTTATATATTTGTCAAAATATTTTATTTTGACCCCTAATATTTTGGGTAAAAAAATTTATGAACGCGCTAGCTTCTGCTAGCGCGATATGAAGGTCACGCTACCCTCGGGTAGCGCGTTCTGGGACATATTTTAGAATTATGTCTTTGACCCCTGAGGGCGGAAAAATACTCTGTATGAACGCGTTATGTCGGGACAGCGCGTTCAGAACGCGCTCCTGAGGTATAGCATGTTCTGGTTCTGACGAAAAATGAGAATACCCCTCCAATAAAATGACCATAACTTGCTCATTTCTTAATGAAATTTAGGGACATAGGTATCAATAGAAAGAGCACTGAAAAATAAACAAGATGGCATATTTTAATTAAGATTTGGCCTGAGAGACACCTACCTTTGAGCAGATCTAAGAAGAGATAGAAATATAGGTCGGAATAAGAAAACCCTTGATTCTTCCTTCAAATCTCCTCCAATCACTACAGCAGCATAGCCTTGGCTTCCAGGGATGATTTGAGGGTTGAATGAGGTTCTATTTATAGCCAAAACTTGGCCAAATTTGTAAGATTCCTTGCCTAACAATGCCAAACTTTTTAACTCCGAATTAGAAGAAAATTCTAACTTCTCCTCTTAATCTAGTCTTAATTTGGGGTGAAACCAGTGTAAAAACGACCGGTCTAAGGTGGCTGGTAGGTAAGGGTTGATTTTTGTGTCATCCTTCTCGAAATTAGATTATTATAATCCTTTTCAAAAGGCATTTAACATGTGTTATGAATTTAAGGTCTAATTATCCTTTATTGAAACCTTTAACCATTAATTCAGCCCATTATGAATTATCCAATGGGCCAATTATAATCTTAATCTATTATATGGACTTTTATTGGGCTTACTATGATCTATCTAAAGGTTAAAGCATTTAATTTTCTATTTACTTCAAGTAAATTCAATAAACTAGTTTATTTCATATAGTAAAAATGTAATTTAATTATTTCATGAAAATTTTAATTACATAATAAAATTAAAATTTTTATTTCTCATTTTTAATTATCGAGTTTCTACAAGAACAATATCTAGTAGACATAAGAGCCCCAATTGGACTCCAGAGCCCCCAGATATAGACTCCGACTGAGTCAATCTCAATCCTACTTTGACTTATCCCTTGTAGAGTCTAAGACATACACACTAACAATCTACATCTTGCCTTGAATCTACAAGTCACCTTAAAAATCAACCCAGTGTCGAATCTCAAATCGTTCGTCCCACATCTTACACGTAGATATGTGCACCCAAGCCAAGTGCCAACACAAATCAGCACCATTGTACGACGCAATATGGCTCTACCTCTCTTGGTTAACATGAGAGATTCCCGCCACCATCGACGAAGGTGACTCACTTCCTTTGTACTCCACCATCAGCAAAACCAACCCTCTGCTAATCCCTACTACTGGCCTGAGACAAACCACACATGTGTCAACCCTTCCTACGGGCCTATACACAGCACCCATCATCTATCCTCGTAGCACAACCCATTCTCCTCTACTAACTCTTAGAGCTCCACATGTAAGGGTGCATTGGTAACCTCTTGAACTCATCCAGATGTGCTTCAAGTCTTGCTCCTTCTGTCATCCTAAAGCCATATAACTTCTTCTTGAGAAATAATTGATTCATTAATGATGCAAACTTTTACCTACTCTCCAACTTTTCTCAGACCTCCATCAGATCATCTAAGTAAATTACCTGATAAAGCGTGTTATCTGCATGATATAGCTTAATAGTACTTGTAGAGGCAGGAAAATGGTTCCTATGTCACGTACCACCTTCTATATTTATTTGTTGGGGAAGTCGTCCCGCATCCGTGGAGGCCTACAAGCACCAGGAAATAAGGGGCGTCAGAAGGAGTCACAGGTGTTACCCCAGGGGATAACCCTCCGATGCTTAAGTCAGTAATGGTATTAAGAGAAGAGCAGAGAAGAGCAGGGGAGAGAGATGTGGATGTCATAGTAGAAGATCTGAGAGACGTGTTGGCCTTCACCACGAGTGCTCGCCGCCCCCAGTAGGCACACGGAGAGTGCTCGCTGGGTGGTAAGGTCGCGTAGAAGGAATGCTCTCTCTGGACGCCGTAGGGCGTGGCCTCTCTATCGTCGTAGTAGGACTGGTTGCTCTATTCTCAATGAGAAGCTTTTTGGCAGAAGTATCCATCGTGTGGCTCTCCTCTGTTGTTCCCCTTCTTATAGGGGTTGTCCTAGAGCGGGGAGCCTTATCCTTGGTAGCGAAGGGTGTAAGTAGTGGAATAATATTTTTCCGCTATAGTGGCGGGAGTTTCTCGTTGGAGGGCGCTTACCCCGACGTCGGCTGGTCCCAAGGCGAGTCTCACGGCGCTCATGGGGAGTGCTTGCCCGTAATGGGATGATGGCCAACGTCGTGGGGAGTAACGGTCGGTCGTCGAAGGGTCTTCTGCCGATCATGGTGCTTTCTCGTGCTGTATAATCCGATGCCGAGTCAAATTGGGTCGCGCCCTGGTGGGCCGCACCTGCTGGGCGTGGTGTAGAAGCGAGATTGATTTGAGCGGTTTGGGCCCGCCGCTATTGGGTCAATCTTGGGCCGAACTAGATTTACCCTCCACAAAACTTGTATGTTCCCATTATTAAAAGAGTTAAATTGGTTAAAGTGACGAAACAAAATTTTATTGAGAACTCATATATTATAATGATCTTATATATATATATTGAAGTTCCGCGATCAATGACACCCAAGAGGGGGCTGAATTGGGTGTATACAAACTTTTAACAATCTTATGCCCAATATAAACAGGAGAGAATAATAGCCGTAATGAATACCAAGACTATATGAAAACTATGAGATCTAATGGAATCTATCGCACTCAACCGATCTTCGGTACGATGGCGGAGGTGAGAATTCGGAGATTCAACTCACGCAAGATGTTATCTTCCTGACAAGGTTTGCCTTTCCGATCTGAACCCACCTTTTAATATACCCAAAATCTAGTTTGGAAAAGATTGATTGGTCAGTTTTAGTTCAGATTCATCAAAAATCACATGAGGATTTTCTTCAACAACCAGAGTCCTTTTATTAAACACTCGATAAGCTCTACAGTTAAGTGCATAGCCTAGGAAAATTTCTTTGTCACTTTTGTTGGGTCCCACAGTGTAGTGGCACGGATCTAGAGGGGGGGTGAATAGATCCCTCTCTAAAAAATAAGACCAATTAAAATAACTTGAAAGGCTTCTCAATCAAACCTCACCGAACATGCAAGTGACAAGATCACACACGGAGAGATGGCAATTTGAACTAGCATTATACGTTAACAAATTTAGCATCAATGCGCAAGATAATCAATAATCCATCCTGTGAATGGTGGTAGAAGATAAGGAACAAACACTCAACCAATCACACATGCACAAGGATTTTTAGGTGGTTAGGGACCACGACGGGTACCCTATGTCCACCACTCACCACCTCGGTGAGGCTTCACTAAAACGCTACACGAGGTAGCACACGGGGACTAACCCCAATACACCACACGCTGCTTGACGACAGCAAACCACATACACACGAGCTCAACGCTCAACACGCTGTAGAGCAGCACAGACACGAGGGTGAACCTCAACACCGTGCTCAGCACACACACACCAAGACGGGGAACGCACCCCAACAGTCAATCCACACTCGGAGACACAGATCTGAACACACACATAGTTTTCTTCAGTTTAAGAAGTGATCACAGATATACAAGCAAGCTCAATGAACATGAACTAGACAAAATATAACCACAAGCAGGGACAGAAAATGGTTCAGAAGACTCCTTATCAAAATGATGGAACTGGGTTCTTAGGCAACGGGGTTTCTTCTTCTCTTCAGTCAGACTTTGGTTGAAGCACGCAGTAGAATCATCAACAGGTTCGTTATTGTTGCAGCTTGAAAGATCAGGGATCGAGGTTCTTCTTCTATTCAATCCGGCTTCAGCTCATTGATCGTTTGGAGGAGACATAGCCGTGGAGCTTCAGCAAGACACCTTCAACTAGGTGGGATTTCATCATCTTCAGCCTTGAATCGCACCCAGCTCACCCTCGAGACGAAGGAGATGAAGCTTCGTCCTATTCTTTCTTTCTCCCTGCAAAACCCAAAAACGTATGTAATATTAGATGCTTTTCCCTCTCTTCTTTCAATAAACCCTATCTCTTCCAATTTATACCACAAGGGAATGAAGGGCCACGTAGAGGATATTATCCCCCAAGGACCAATCACAATCACGCACTAAAAGAATAGATTGAGCTAGGGCACCCGCCGCCGCCCGAACCGGCGATTTTTCCGATCACCGGAAAGTGTCGACCCCTAAGGTCAACACTCGCGATCGGGCAAGACAGAACAAAGGCTCGAACAGAACCCAGTGAAGAAAGTGTCGACCCATGGGGTCGACACTTTCTACCTGCGGCATTGAAACAAGCCACGACAGAAAGACCCGGAATAAGTGTCGACCTTGTGGGTCGACACTTACGTCCAGGGTTCTGAAAAATGAACCCAGACTGAACCTAGTGATAAAAAGGTCACCCCGTGGGTCGACTTTTTATCCCCAAGTTCGAAGACATAAGAGGGCCGGCTTAGAACACCAGACCCTTGGACAAAGTGTCGACCCATGGGGTCGACACTTTTCCTGACATAATGCAAACTAAATAAAACATGCACAGGGGCAATCAAAAAGGATGATACATTAAAGATGAATACATGTAAGAGAGAAATGGGTATTAAGTACCCCAAATCATAGATATACCAAGTAGAGATTGTTATGGAATTACCTTGAGAGATGTCCATCCATTTTTCACAATTAAACCTCCTCCTACCATTCAACCAAAGCAACTTACCATTCATGACGTGAAACCACCTATGGGCCTATATTGCAAGCAATCAAGTTGAGCAACAGACTCACACTAGCGAACTCACTTGCGTGGCGCACACTAGTGCCCGTAGGTGACTCGGCGATGATGGAGAGGGTCCGAGGCGGGACCTTGACGCTCCAATGGTTGGCTAGCTTGGGGAGAACCCCAAATGGGCCAGGTATGCCCAACTCACGGGCGGCCAGCACACGCCAAGAGCGTCGGTTAAGTGGTTGCTCTCTCAACTCGCCCGCGGTGGTCACTCACGTTAATAGCAATTTGGGCTGAGCTCTCACTCTCCGTCCGACGAAGCAACAAAAATAATACTAGGCTAAGCAAGTGATTTAAACCAGCCAAGAAGGGGGGACCGAGACTCACCTAGCCGGCGTGAAGACGCCGACTCCGGCCGGAGACGGGGGCGAGCGGGGAGGCAAGGGTATGCACCCGCACGCCACGTCGGTGTTGCTTTAACCTGAAATTGAAAGCTACACTGCTACACCTCTCGCAAGAGGGGGGATCTCGGGGCAGGGATTTATGTGATTACAACCAATACTACCTCCACGCAGGGAGGGGCCTTCAGCCGGCCAAGCGGGGAGGGGAAAAACCGAACTCGAAGCTATAAAGGGAGCCGATGCCGGTTCTGTTTGCTTCCTGTGAATCTAGACAGACAGTCAGAGTTGATGACGTAGAGGCCGCTCTTGAATTTTGTTGATGACGAGGCCAGCTGTAATTTATTCATAGCTGGATCAGGATGACGTCAGAATTTTGATGATTTGTTTGGTTGCCGGTGCTGGTCGGGGCAGAGACACGAACAGGAGCTCATGTCGCTGGTCTAGACTATCACAGCACCTCAGTAGCAGGAAGATGATGGTACCACGGGCGCTTCAGAACTCCAATTTGAGCATGGAAGGTACCGATGGATTCGTTGTCGAGTTATCTTCGAAACTCAAGCAACGGGGGTGCCAGATGATATCGGAGTGGACCGGTAGAACTCGAACAAGCAGGGGAGGTCGGAGCAGACTGACAAGAAACAGAACCAAGCACCTGGAGGAAGAAATTGATAACTCTTGATTCTGGGTGCCAATCGGAGTTCCGCTTCTTGATCCTGGAAGTCGATAAATCGAGGAAAAAGTTTGTAAAAGAACTCTTGCCCAGATTCACGTTAGAATTGCCGTGGAAGAGCTTCCACTCAGGTTCTGGTCCTCTGCCTGAGAAGTCTTGTGCAGTCGTAGTAGATCGCCTCTTCCGAGCAGCTCCAATCTTGGAAGTCGGCGGGACCACCACCGTTGGAAAGCTGACTAGAAGACGCTTCCAACGATATATGGTATACCCTCTGAAGCTTCCAGGTGAAGACGTGGCAGCCTCTGCAACTGGGCACTCTTCTGCTGCCTGCGAACTGAAAACTGTAGGTTGAAGATGATGGGGGTAAATGGGGTATATGGGAGGAGAAGTGGGGGTGGATGAGTGTGGGGAGAGCCCTGGCTGTGAGGGGGTCTAAGAGGGGGTGTTCCAAGGTGTGGATGGAAGAGAATGGGGTCTGGAAGGTGGTGTTTGCAGTGGGTGAGAGAGGAGCTGCGAATTTGGGATGGGTGGGGGAGAGGGAAGGAGAGTTCTCTCTCCAAAGTTTGAAAATGGACCAATGTGGTTAATGGGGATTTGGGGATGGGAATGGTTGTGTTGGGGAAGGGAAGGGGTGCTTGGGGAGTGGGGAATTCTCCCTTGGGAGATGAGAGGGTGCTTAGGGAAGGGGATTGGGTAGTTGGTGGTTGGGTGGTGGAGTATGGATTGGTGGATGGTCTCTTGGGACTAGGGGTGAAGTAATGAGGGTTGGGGTAGTTGGGAGGATGAGTAATGAGGGGAGGGGAAGGGTTGATGATGTGGAGGAGAGAGAGGGAGGGGAGGAGAGAGAAAGGGGCGCCCTCCTCCTTGAAGAGAGAGAGAGAAGAGAGAGAAGTGAGATAGAGAGAGAAGGGGAATCCACCCCAATAGAGAGAGAGAGAGGTTTGGAGAATCCACTCCAATATGACACTAGAACTCACTTGATTTAAATTGATCATAAAATGTTGTTACAAATGAGAGAGGGGAGGGACTATTTATAGACTCCATACTTTTTCTAAGATCAAAATAGCCCTGACAAACAAGTAAATGACCAAATCTGTCCAAGGGAGGGGCGCCCCTGGGCCTAGCCCATTAGTTGGGCCCATTATCCTATCAAACCAACCATATGACAACTAACTTAGGAAAATGACTCACTAACCTAGGTACATTACTCAAATAAAGGGAAAATTACATAGTTTATGACTCAAAGAAAATATGAAAATTACATGACTAGACTCAAAAACACATGACTAACACAATGGCGCTTGCCGACGAACAATCCGAGCCCATAAAAATGTGGAGGGGCAAGAGATGCCCCCATCATACCCCCGGGGTGGGGAAAACTCGACCCTATCGAGTATGGGTCCACCGGGGAAGTAGTACACCAAAATGCGGCTCCGGGCAAACCACGATCTCCAAACTCAACCCGCGTCCATAGCCGGGGAACGGCGCTTCAGCTTTTTAAAGTGGCTCGGACACACCCTCTTGCTGGCTATGAGGTCTTGCTTGCCTAGTATTGCCGCTGTGTGCTCACGTTGGGCTCTCAAGATAATTTGTGGTGGCACTCCGAGGGTGTCTCTCGCAAGGATAGGTGTAATCTCAAGGCACTCACTAGGATCCACCGCGGCACCCTTAGAGGGTGCCGGATCCACCACGTGAGAAATGGGTTAAATCCCAAAACACATAGGTAAGTCCAACCAGCAAGCCGGGTTGCCAAAGCCCCTCGGAACTTGGCAAGGTCCAAGTCCTCGTGCCCTCAAATTAGAGGTGACCCTAGGGTAGAGCCACTCCAAAGTCATCATCACCAAGTTGCCAACTTGGAATTCCAAGTGGCGCTCATGAGTTTTTGCCCGCTTCTTGTGAATCTCACCGCTTGTTGCTTGATACTTGCTTGGATGCATATGCCATGCACTAGGATGCGGTGTGAGTGGACAATGTGTGGTATGCAAAGGTGGTCCAGGACAGCCAAATATAGACCTATCGTGCATTGATGTTATGAAGACTTTGAATGATTTGGGAGGACCGGGGCATCTATAAATGTCCCTCTCATGCGTAGGTATGATAAGTGCCAGAGGACCCGGACATCCATGAATACTCCTAATATGCTTAAGACTCATGATGAATGAAGGCGAACCATTACATCCAAATATGGACCACTCATGCTTCCTACTTGACATGTGGGTGATATGAATGAATGGACCCGACTTATGAATCATGTCAAGTGGTGTGGTATGCCTAGGCACATGCATTCCTATCCTAGAGATGACTTCCATGTGCATGGGTGTGGGGTGGCCCTTGAGCTTCCACTCGTATGGATCAAAGAGATCTAAGAAGGGGGACATCATGGAGTGGGCCAATTCATCAATCCCAAGGTGTATGTTGCTGAAGGTCATGGCTCCCTTGGTGTAACCCGATTCTAGGAAGGGAGGGATTTGGGTTAACATGGGTGATAAGGGTAGGGTAAGGTGGGTGGTGAATAAGGTGAGTGGGTTACATAGAGATCTAGGTTCCCATAGGAAAGGGTCGAAGGGATCATGGTAAGGGTCACCTAGATAGGGGTACTCCATGTCCTCAAGATCCTCATATGGTGGTGAGTCGCCCTCTTCTAGTGAAATGGTTGGGCCGGTGTATGGGGTGGGTTGGTTGGTCAATGTTCTAGGAATCACAATGGTAGGGGAGTGGACCGGGATGTGCTCTTCCACTATGGAGAGAAGGAAAAGGAGGTCACTAGTGTAGCAACCAATAGTGCAAACCGAGGTGATAGACCCAATGCATGGATGGATGATGATGTGAAACCACCCTTGGACCTATTTTGCAAGCATTCAAGTTGGGCAGCGGACTCACACTAGCGAGCTCACTCGCTTGGCGCACATTAGTGCCCGAAGGCAACTCGGCGATGATGGAGAGGGTCCGAGGCGGGACCTTGAGGCTCCAAAGGTTGGCTAGCTTGGGGAGAACCCCAAATGGGCCTGGGATGCCCAAATCATGGGCGGCCAGCACACCAAGGGTGTGGGATGTAATGGTTCACTCACAACTTGCCCGCGGTGGTCACTCACGGCACTAGCAATTTAGGACCGAGCTCTCATTCACCGTCCGACGAAACAATGGCGATAATACTATGCTAGCAATGAATTGGAACCAGCCAAGAGAGGGACCGAGGCTCACCTATCTGGCGTGAAGACGCCGACTCCGGCCGGAGACGGGGGCGAGCGGGGAGGCGTGGGTATGCACCCGCACGCCGCGTCAACGGAGCTTCAAACTTGCGACCTGAATTAATACATGAACTACACCCCTTACAAGGGGGGGATCTCGGGGTGGGGATTATGTGAATACAACCAATACTACCTCCACGCAGGGAGGAGCCTTCAGCCGGCCAAGCGGGGAGGGGATAAACCAAGCTAAAGGCAAAGAACGGAAGGCGGTGCCGAATCTGCCACCTTCTGTGCTTCTGAACAGTTGCCCACTGTTCTTGACGCTGTGTCCGCTCCAGATTTTTTTATGAAGACGAAACCAATGGGAAACTCTTTGTAGCTGGACCGGGAAGACACCAGAATTTTCCTGATTTCTTCTGCTACCGCTGCTGGTCGGGGTAGGGACTTGAAAAGGGTAGCAGATCCTCTGTTCAGACAGCTGCAGGTTCCCAATAGCAAGAAGCAGAGGGTTCCACGAATGCTCCCGAGCTCGGAATCAGGTACCATTAGAGCCGTTGGAACCGTTGATGGGTCTAATTCGAAGCCGAACTGACGGGGATACCAAATGATGTCGGAGTAATCTGGTAGCCTCTGAACACTGAAGGAGGGTCGGTGTAGACAGAGTGGAAGCAGAACCGCACGCTTGGGGGAGAAAATTGATAACTTTCAGCTCCGGTCTCCAAAGTGAACTCTGCTTCTTGGGGATGGTAGAAGACTCGAAGTAGAAGACTTTTGATGAAGAATTCTTGATCAGATTCCCAACAGGAACGTTGCAGATGAGCTTCAACTCTGGCTCTGGTCTTCTGTCAGGGCAGCTTCGCGCAGTCGGGGAATAACGGCTCTATCGGGCAGCTTGGTGTTCGGATGATGACGAAACCACCACCGTTGGAAAGCTGACTTGAAGACGATTCCGAAGATGTATGAAACGCCTTCAGAAGCCTCAGGATGATGACGTGACACCTTCTGCAAGTCACTGGACATATGCCACCTGCAACCTGCGAACTGTAGGTGGAAGGTGGTGGGAGAAAAGGGGTAAATGGAAGCGGAAATGGGGTGAATAGATGTGGGGGTGACCCCTAGTTGTGAGGGGGCCTGGGAGGGGGTGTTCTAAGGTGTTGGAGAGGGAGAATGGGGTCTGGAATGGTGTGTTTTCAGTGGGTGAGAGAGGAGCTACGAATTTGGGCTTGATGGGAGAGGGGAAGGTGAGGGGGGCGCAAGTGGGTGGAGGGAAGGTGAGTTTGAACTTCAAATGGCCTAGGGAGGTATAAGGGTGCTTGGGGTAGTGGGAAGGTTGCTTTGGGAATGGGTATTGGGTGGTTGGGGGTTGGAGGGTGGTATGTGGATTGGGTGGGGCTCTCTTGGAACAAGGGTGGAGTAATGGGGGGGTGTGGGGAATAGGAGAAGCCTTAATTGGGGTAGGTGGGAGAGTGGAGGTGGTTGGGAGGGGAGGAGAGAGAGAGGGGGGGTGACCTCCTCCTTGGGGAGAGAGAGAAGAGAGAGAGAAGAGAGAGAGAAGAGAGAGGAAAGAGGGGAATCCACCCCAATAGAGAGAGAGAGAGATAAGTGGAGAATCCTCTCCAATAACACTAAGGCACACTTGATTTTTTGAATTGATCATAAAAGTTGTTACAATGAGAGGGAGGGGAGGCCTATTTATAGGCTCCATACTTTCATATGACCATAGTGACCCTGACAAACTAACTAATGACCAAAGCAGTCCAAGGGAGGGGCGCCCTTGGGCCTAGCCCATTAGTTGGGCCCATTAGACTACTTAATTAACTACATGACTCAAGACTTAGGTAAATGACCCTTATACCTAGGTACTAGACTCAAATAAAAGGAAAATTACATAGTTTATGACTCAAAGAAAGTATGAAAATTACATGACTAGACTCAAAAACATGTGGGGAACATAATGACGTATGCCGACGATCCAACTGAGCTTTGAAAAAAGTGGTGGGGCAAGGGATGCCCCCATCATACCCCCGGGGTGGGGAGAACTTGACCCCGTCGAGTATGGATCCACCGGGGTATTAGTACGCAAAATGCAGCTCCGAGCGAACCACGAACTCCAAACTCAACCCGCGCCCATAGCCGGGGAATGACGCTTCAATTTTTCAACGTAGCTCGGACACACCCTCATGCTGGCTATGAGGTCTTGCTTGCCTAGTATTGCCGCCGTGTGCTCACGTCGGGCTCTCAGGCTAATTTGTGGTGGCACTCCGAGGGTGTCTCTCGCAAGGATAGGTGTAAGCTCAAGACACTCACTAAGATCCACCGCGGTGCCCTTGGAGGGTGCCGGATCCGCCACATGAGAAATGGGGTGAATCCCAAAACCCATCGGTAAGTCCAACCTGCAAGTCGGGTTGCCAAAATCACTCGAAACTTGGCAAGGTCCAAGTCCTGGTGCCCTCAAATTGGAGGTGACCCTAGGGTAGAGCCACTCCAAAGTCATCATCGTCAAGTTACCAACTTGGAATTCCAAGTGGCGCCCATGAGTTTTTACCCTCTTGTTGTGAATCTCACCGCTTGTTGCTTGATACTTACTTATATGCCATGCACTATGATGCGGTGTGAGTGGACAAGGTGTGATATGCAAAGGTGATCCAGGGCAACCACATATAGACCTATCGTGCATTGATGTTATGAAGACTTTGAATGATTTGGGAGGACCGGGGCATCCATAGGTGTCCCTCTTATGAGTGAAAGTTGGAGGACCCGGACACCCATGTAGGCTCCTAGCATACATAAAACCAATGGTGAATTGGGGAGGACCGTTACACCCAAATAGGGACCACTCATGCTTCCTACTTGACATGTGGATGATATGAATGAATGGACCCGACTTTCTAATCATGCCAAGTGGTGTGTTGTGCCAAGACTTATGCATTTCTATCCTAGAGAGGACTTCCATGTGCATGGGTGTGGGATGGCCCTTGAGCTTCCACTCGTATGGATCAAAGGGATCTAAGAAGGGGGTCATCATGGAGTGGGGCAATTCATCAATCCCAAGGTGTATGTTACCTATGGTCAAGGCTCCCATGGTGTAACCCGAGTCTAGGAAGGGAGGGGTTTGGTTCAACATGGGTGGTAAGGGTAGGGTAAGGCGGGTGGTGAATAAGGTGAGTGGGTCACATGGGGAACTAGACTCCCATAGGAAAGGGTCAAATGGATCATGGTAAGGGTCACCTAGATAGGGGTACTCCATGTCCTCAAGATCCTCATATGGTGGTGAGTTGCCCTCTTCTAGTGAAATGGTTGGGCCGGTGTATGGGGTGGGTTGGTTGGTCAAGGTTCTAGGAATCACAATGGTAGGGGAGTGGACTGGGATGGGCTCTTCCACTATGGGGAGAAGAAAAAGGAGGTCACTAGTGTAGCAACCAACAGTGCAAACCGAGGTGATAGACCCAATGCATGGATGGATGAGGTCAAGGCTCTTGGGTCGGTCCGTCCCTAGAGTCAACAAACAAGTCAAGTCTAATTGCCACTCTAGACCCTTGAGGAGATCATCCCAACCCTCTATCTCATAATAGGATTGGATCGTGGTGTGAAAGGAGGGGAGGGCCATAATTTGGGATTGATGTCCCATGGGTGAGAGGTGTGGGGGTGAACTAGGGACGCGGGGGCCTTGCTTGAGCCATTGGAGTATGGACTCATTCACGGTGAGGGGGTGTGGCTCTTGAGGATCCGGATTAGCATCCCTTTCCATGTGGGTGGGTGTATGGGTTTCAACTTCTAATGATAATGTGTTGGGTAGATCTAATGCGGGGGAATTGGTGATAGCCGGTGCATGGTGCACCCGAGGTGGTGAACAAGTATGGGCTTGGGTTGGGATTGGTAAGGGAAGTAGTGGAGGTCTAGGTTGGGGTTGGGTTGGGGTAGGAAGAGGAAGATGGGTGGGTTGAGGGGTTTTGGGGAGATTGTACTTGGGAGGAGTGTCCTTGTTGGGGAACGATGGCGGGGTAATGGTGGTCGGGGTGGGAGATGTTTCAACCACTAGGGACATAGGAAGATGCTTCCTTGTGGGGCATTGTCCGACAATGTGCCCCAATTGGTGGCACCTATAACATTCCAGCTCGCACTTACCCGGGGTTATTTCACTCACTTCTATCTCCATTGGGCTCTTTCCCTTTTGAGAAGGGGTGAGGTGAGGGGTGGTCAAAGGGGCTTGGGTAATGTGGGTTGTGGAATGGGGTTTTGGTTGCATTGTGGGGAATTGGGGAATTGGAGTCTTGGGTTGGCCGGATGGGAATGGTGGAGTTGAAGTGCTCATTGGGCTTTGGTGATCCGAGTAGGAAGGGGACACATAACTAGCCCTAAGTTGCTCCTTCATGTTTACCCAAGTGGTGATGGGATCTTCCCTTCTAATTATCCTTAGCCCGACAATTTGTAGCCAATAGGTTTGAGCCCGTTTGGTAAGTAGTGATTTGGCAAATTGGACTTTCTCGTTATCGGTCATGGGATACCAAGTGAAGTAATGGTCCATGGAAGCCTCCCAATCTAAATAGTCACTAGGATGAGTTCCATCAAAGGTGGGAGGTGGGGGACACGTCCCTCTATCATCCGCCCTTGGGGCGGGACCATTTTCTCCAAGTTGGTTGAGTCGACCCGATATGTTATCAAGCCGCTCATTGGCATGGGTCAAGGCCTTCATGAGGTAGTTGAAATGGCCAGGGAGGTTATGTGTGTTAGTGGTAGGCATCCTTTGGTGGTTTGGACTTATGGAGAGGGCCGATTGGTAAGGTCGGTAAGAGGTGGCCATACTAGTGGACAAGAGATGCAACCGAGGACTCTAAATGCATAAACATGCCCTAGGACCAACTTGATAGAGACAAGTTATGAACTTGCTCTGATACCACTTGATGTGAAACCACCCTTGGACCTATTTTGTAAGCATTCAAGTTGGGCAGCGGACTCACACTAGCGAGCTCACTCGCTTGGCGCACATTAGTGCCCGAAGGCAACTCGGCGATGATGGAGAGGGTCCGAGGCGGGACCTTGAGGCTCCAAAGGTTGGCTAGCTTGGGGAGAACCCCAAATGGGCCTGGGATGCCCAAATCATGGGCGGCCAGCACACCAAGGGTGTGGGATGTAATGGTTCACTCACAACTTACCCGCGGTGGTCACTCACGACACTAGCAATTTAGGACTGAGCTCTCATTCACCGTCCGACGAAATAATGGCGATAATACTATGCTAGCAATGAATTGGAACCAGCCAAGAGAGGGACCGAGGCTCACCTAGCCGGCGTGAAGACGCCGACTCCGGCCGGAGACGGGGGCGAGCGGGGAGGCGTGGGTATGCACCCGCACGCCGCGCCGACGGAGCTTCAAACCTGCGACCTGAATTAATACATGAACTACACCCCTTGCAAGGGGGGGATCTCGGGGTGGGGATTATGTGAATACAACCAATACTACCTCCATGCAGGGAGGAGCCTTCAGCCGGCCAAGCGGGGAGGGGATAAACCAAGCTAAATGCAAAGAACGGAAGGCGGTGCTGAATCTGTCACCTTCTGTGCTTCTGGACAGTCACCCACTGTTCTTGACGCTGTGACCACTCCGGATTTTTTTCTGAAGACGAAACCAATGGGAAACTCTTTGTAGCTGGACCGGGAAGACACCATAATTTTCCTGATTTCTTATGCTACCGCTGCTGGTTGGGGTAGGGACTTGAAAAGGGTAGCAGATCCTCTGTTCGGACAGCTGCAGGTTCCCAACAGCAGGAAGCAGAGGGTTCAACGAACGCTCCCGAGCTCAGAATCAGGTACCATCAGAGCCGGTGGAACCGTTGATGGGTCTACTTCGAAGCCAAACTGACGGGGATGCCAAATGATGTCGGAGTAATCTGGTAGCCTCTGAACACTGAAGGAGGGTCGGTGTAGACAGAGTGGAAGCAGAACTGCATGCTTGGGGGAGAAAATTGATAACTTTCAGCTCCGGTCTCCAAAGTGAACTCTGCTTCTTGGGGATGGTAGAAGACTCGAAGTAGAAGACTTTTGATGAAGACCTCTTGATCAGATTCCCAACAGGAATGTCGCAGATGAGCTTCAACTCCGGCTCTGGTCTTCTGTCAGGGCAGCTTCGCACAGTCGGGGAAGAACGGCTCTCCCGGGCAGCTCGATGTTCGGATGATGACGAAACCACCACCGTTGGAAATCTGACTTGAAGATGATTCCGACGATGTATGAAGCGCCTTCAGAAGCCTCAGGATGACGACGTGACACCTTCTGCAAGTCGCTGGACTTCTGCCACCTGCAACCTGCGAACTGTAGGTGGAAGGTGGTGGGAGAAATGAGGTAAATGGAAGCGGAAATGGGGTGAATAGGTGTGGGGGTGACCCCTAGTTGTGAGGGGGCATGGGAGGGGGTGTTCTAAGGTGTGGGAGAGGGAGAATGGGGTCTGGAATGGTGTGTTTTCAGTGGGTGAGAGAGGAGCTACGAATTTGGGCTTGATGGGAGAGGGGAGGGTGAGGGGGGCACAAGTGGGTGGAGGGAAGGTGAGTTTGAACTTCAAATGGCCTAGGGAGGTGGAAGGGTGCTTGGGGTAGTGGGAAGGTTGCTTTGGGAATGGGTATTGGGTGGTTGGGGGTTGGAGGGTGGTATGTGGATTGGGTGGGGCTCTCTTGGAACAAGGGTGGAGTAATGGGGGTGTGTGGGGAATAGGAGAAGCCTTAATTGGGGTAGGTGGGAGAGTGGAGGTGGTTGGGAGGGGAGGAGAGAGAGAGGGGGGGGGCGACCTCCTCCTTGGGGAGAGAGAGAAGAGAGAGAGAAGAGAGAGAGAAGAGAGAGGAAAGAGGGGAATCCATCCCAATAGAGAGAGAGAGAGAGAGATAAGTGGAGAATCCTCTCCAATAACACTAAGGCACACTTGATTTTTTGAATTGATCATAAAAGTTGTTACAATGAGAGGGAGGGGAGGCCTATTTATAGGCTCCATGCTTTCATATGACCATAGTGACCCTGACAAACTAACTAATGACCAAAGCAGTCCAAGGGAGGGGTGCCCTTGGGCCTAGCCCATTAGTTGGGCCCATTAGACTGCTTAATTAACTACATGACTCAAGACTTAGGTAAATGACCCTTATACCTAGTAACTAGACTCAAATAAAAGGAAAATTACATAGTTTATGACTCAAAGAAAGTATGAAAATTACATGACTAGACTCAAAAACATGTGGGGAACATAATGACGTATGCCGACGATCCAACTGAGCTTCGAAAAAAGTGGTGGGGCAAGGGATGCCCCCATTAGATGAGGTCAAGGCTCTTGGGTCGGTCCGCCCCTAGGGTCAACAAAGAAGTCAAGTCTAATTGTCACTCTAGACCTTTGAGGAGATCATCCCAACCTTCTACCTCATAGTAGGATTGGATTATGGTGTGATAGGAGTGGAGGGGGATAATTTGGGATGGATATCCCAAAGGTGAGAGAGGTGGGGGTGAGCTAGGAAGGGTGGGTCCTCGTTTAAGCCATTGGAGTATGGCCTCATTCATGGTGGGGGTGCCAAGTGTGTGGATGTGTGGCTCATGTGGAGTCGGACTAGGGAAGAATGGTGGGATTGGGGGCTCTTGAATTTTCACAATGGTGGGAGGTGGATCTGGATTGACATCCTTCTCTACTTGAGTGTGTGTGTGGGCCACAACTTCTAATGCTAATGGGGTATGAGGATCTATGGTGGGTGGTTTTGTGAAAGCCGGCGCATGACGCACTCGGGGTGGTGGGCAAGGGTGGACTTGGATTGGGATAGGAAGGGGAAGTAGTGGAGGACTAGGTTGGAGAAAGATTGGTGTAGGAAGCGGGAGGTGGGTTGGGTGAGGGGGTTTAGGGTTGTTGACCTTGGGAGGTGCATCTTTCTTTGGGGGTGAGGGAGGGATAGTGGTGGGGTTCAAGGGGGCTTGTGGGATATGGGTTTGGTGGGGGAATTTGGATTGGGGGCTTGTGGTCGTCATGGGCCTAGGTGGAGCGGTGGTCATGGGGCCCAATTGGGTTTGTGGAGCTATGGTTGTGGTGAGGACTTATAGGTAGGGTGTAGATGTGGTGGTCGGGATAGGATAGGTCGGAAGTGGTGGGGAATGGGGGATTAGGGTCTTGGGTTGGCCAGGAGGGGGTGAAGGAGTTGAAGTGCTCCTTAGGCATTGGTGATTTGAGTAGGAGGGGGAAACATATCTAGCCCTAAGTTGTTTCTTCATGTCCCCCCAAGTGGTGATGGGAGCTTCCCTTCTAAGTATTCTTAACCCGACAATTTTCAACCAATAAGTTTGAGCTCGTTTGGTAAGTTGCATTTTGGCAACCCAAGCCTTTTCATCCTCGGACATCGGATACCAAGTGAAGTACTTGTCCAATGTAGCTTCCCAATCTAAATATTCTCTAGGAGAGGTTCCATCAAAGGCGGGAAGTGGGAGGGGGACCATTCTATCGTCCACCCTTGGGGTGGGCCCATTGTCACCTAATTGGGTAAGTTGACCTTTTATGCTATCTAGGCTATCAAAGGCATTGTTCATGGTTTCCATGAGGTATTCAACATGGCCATGGAGGTTATGTGTGTTGGTGGTGGGCTTCTCTTGGGGGTTTGAACTCATGGAGAGGACCGATGGGTAATGTCCGTATGAGGTGGCCATGCTAGTGGACAAAGAGATGCAACCGAGGACTCTAAATGCATAAACATGCCCTAGGACCAACTTGATAGAGACAAGTTGTGAACCTGGCTCTGATACCACTTGATGTGAAACCACCTATGGACCTATATTGCAAGCAATCAAGTTGAGCAGCAGACTCACACTAGCGAACTCACTTGCGTGGCGCACACTAGTGCCCGTAGGCGACTCGACGATGATGGAGAGGGTCTGAGGCAGGACCTTGATGCTCCAATGGTTGGCTAGCTTGGGGAGAACCCCAAATGGGCCAGGGATGCCCAACTCACCGGCGGCCAGCACACGCCAAGAGCGTGGGTTAAGTGGTTGCTCTCTCAACTAGCCCGCGGTGGTCACTCACGTTAATAGCAATTTGGGCCGAGCTCTCACTCTCCGTCCGACGAAGCAACAGCAATAATACTAGGCTAAGCAAGTGATTTAAACCAGCCAAGAAGGGGGGATCAAGACTCACCTAGCCGACGTGAAGACGCCAACTCCGGCCGGAGACGGGGGCGAGCGGGGAGGCGAGGGTATGCACCCGCACGCCACGTCGGTGTCGCTTTAACCTGAAATTGAAATGCTACACCACTACACCTCTCGTAGGAGGGGGGATCTCGGGGCAGGGATTTATGTGATTACAACCAATACTACCTCCACGCAGGGAGGGGCCTTCAGCCGGCCAAGCGGGGAGGGGAAAAACCGAACTCGAAGCTATAAAGGGAGCCGATGCCGGTTCTGTTCGCTTCCTGTGAATCTAGACAGACAGTCAGATTTGATGACGTAGAGGCCGCTCCTGAATTTTGTTGATGACGAGGTCAGCTGTAATTTCTTCATAGCTGGATCAGGATGACGTCAGAATTTTGATGATTTGTTTGGTTGCCGGTGCTGGTCGGGGCAGAGACACGAACAGGAGCTCAGGTCGCTGGTCTAGACTATCGCAGCACCTCAGCAGCAGGAAGATGATGGTACCACGGGCGCTTCAGAACTTCAATTTGAGCATGGCAGGTACCGATGGATTCTTTGTCGAGTTCTCTTCGAAACGCAAGCAACGGGGGCACCATATGATGTCGGAGTGGATCGGTAGAACTCGAACAAGCAGGGGAGGTTGGAGCAGACTGACAAGAAACAGAACCAAGCACCTGGAGGAAGAAATTGATAACTCTTGATTCCGGGCGCCAATCAGAGTTCCGCTTCTGGATCCTGGAAGTCGATAGGTCTAGGAAGAAGTTTGTAGAAGAACGCTCGCCCAGATTCACGCTAGAATTGCCGTGGAAGAGCTTCCACTCAGGTTCTGGTCCTCTGCCTGAGAAGTCTTGCGCAGTCGTAGTAGATCGCCTCTTCCGAGCGGCTCCGATCTTGGAAGTCGGCGGTACCAGCACCTTGGAAAGCTAACTAGGAGACGCTTCCAACGATATATGGTATGCCCTCTGAAGCTTCCAGGTGAAGACGTGGCAGCCTCTGCAACTGGGCACTCCTCTGCTGCCTGCGAACTGAAAACTGTATGTTGAAGATGATGGGGGGAAATGGGGTATATGGGAGGGGAAGTGGGGGTCGATGAGTCTGGGGAGAGCCCTGGCTGTGAGGGGGTCTAGGAGGGGGTGTTCCAAGGTGTGGATGGAGGAGAATGGGTTCTGGAAGGTGGTGTTTGCAGGGGGTGAGAGAGGAGCTGCGAATTTGGGATGGGTGGGGGAGAGGGAAGGAGAGTTCTCTCTCCAAAGTTTGAAAATGGACCAATGTGGTTAATGGGGCTTTGGGGATGGGAATGGTTGTGTTGGGGAAGGGAAGGGGTGCTTGGGGAGTGGGGAATTCTCCCTTGGGAGATGAGAGGGTGCTTAGGGAAGGGGATTGGGTAGTTGGTGGTTGGGTGGTAGAGTATGGATTGGTGGATGGTCTCTTGGGACTAGGGGTGAAGTAATGAGGGTTGGGGTAGTTGGAAGGATGAGTAATGAGGGGAGGGAAAGGGTTGATGATGTGGAGGAGAGAGAGGGAGGGGAGGAGAGAGAAAGGGGTGCCCTCCTCCTTGAAGAGATAGAGAGAAGAGAGAGAAGTGAGATAGAGAGAGAAGGGGAATCCACCCCAATAGAGAGAGAGAGGTTTGGAGAATCCACTCCAATATGACACTAGAACTCACTTGATTTAAATTGATCATAAAAGGTTGTTACAAATGAGAGAGGGGAGGGACTATTTATAGACTCCATACTTTTACTAAGACCAAAATAGCCTTGACAAATAAGTAAATGACCAAAGCAGTCCAAGGGAGGAGCGCCCCTGGGCCTAGCCCATTAGTTGGGCCCATTAGCCTATCAAACCAACCATATGACAACTAACTTAGGAAAATGACTCACTAACCTAGGTACATTACTCAAATAAAGGGAAAATTACATAGTTTATGACTCAAAGAAAATATGAAAATTACATGACTAGACTCAGAAACACATGACTAACACAATGGCGCTTGCTGACGAACAATCCGAGCCCATAAAAATGTGGAGGGGCAAGAGATGCCCCCATCAATTCAATACACACTTGAGATCCTTGTGTTGGTCCACATGCATGTGAAGATCCAATTGGAAGGTTTCCAATTAGTCTTTATATTCAATGCTTGTTCGACACACCTGTCACATTGCATACTGGAAGTTAGTCTTCCATATCACTCAATTTCAAAACATTGAAATCTATCTCTCATTATTCACTTAATTTCAAACTTAAGATCCTGCTTCACAACCGTTAAGTGAATCAAATAGGGAAGAGTTAGAAGAGTTTCACCCAGTTCAGTCGGAGACTATTCTTTCTCACTAGCTCCTGTAAGCATATCAAATTACATGTCAGTTAACTTCATCAAATCAGTTGGCCGTGACATACACTAGTCCATTCATACAAAATGGAGTTTGCTTAGTTCATTTCAAATCCACAACAACATATGCAAATTGTTTACATGGAGGGCAGTCACATGGTATTTAGTTCATCACCAAAATTCCTTAAGACATGGTTATGCACGGGGTTCAACAATCTCCCCCTTTTTGATGATGACAAATGCTATGTGCAATTAGGCAAAAAGGTGTTGACAGATAAAAAGATTTCAATGAACGTCTTCTCACATCTAGCATTCTAGGCGTGAAGCCATGCTTAACAATCGAATGACATCCTATAGACCATTTGATAACACAATCAAGAATATGATGCATTCTAACCACAAATTAAAATACCATGCAGCATTAATGATGAATCATCCATCAAACATCCAAAAGTGTATTTCCAATCATAAGTGGAGACAATATCAGAATAGAAGCATAGGTGATCATTCCACATGATAAACACAAGTCCACAGAAATTTTCATTCACTAAATCAAAATAACTGATTAACTTCAGCATTGTTCATAAGACAACCACAACTATTGTCTATATCTGGACAACCATGTCCACAAAATAAACAAGTCCAAGTCCTCCCCAAAAGTAAACACAAGACACCCATGTCCACAAGATAAACATTAATACTAAGATATCAATTGTCACAAGACACATAACCATAACCTACAAAATGTCCACATAACAAGACACAACCATAACATCCACACATGATAAAACCATAACATCCACACATCATCTCCCCCTTTGTCATCAACAGAAAGGAGTGGAAAGGGGGGAAAAGTTAAGTAGCTTGGTCATAAGAACTATGGTGCTAGAGATCAAAGCCTCAAGGAGAGGCAGGAGGTGTGCGTGGACGCCTTAGAAAATCAGAGAGATCGTCAAACTTGGAGTTTTGAATGCTAATGGCAGAATGGAGTGAGTCAATGGAGTTGGCCATGGCAGCGAACTTCTGAAGATAAGTATCATGATGAAGCTTCAGTTCCTTGACTTCCCATGTGAGGGCATCCACAGATTCTTTAACATTACACACTTCATCAGCTAGTTCATCGAATTTGGTGCTCATTGATGGATCTGCTGAACATGTAGCCTGTGACACTCTGGTTCTGGCAGTTCTGCTGATGGGTTCTTCATGGTCTTCACCTTCATTCTGCCCAGACCCTACTGCCGGGGCTTTACCTTTCTTTGACGGAAGAGTGCGAACAAGAACACCATTTATAAATTCATATCCCATGTTGGTGCAGATGGATGTGATAGTATAGATGTCGGCATCCTTAATTGGATGACTGACCTGCTGACTCAAGTCAATATGCAAGGACTGAAAAATTGGTGTTAAAGCAGCTCCATAAGGTAAATTTCGGTTCTTGGACTTCCTGCAGCTGGTTATGTACTCTATCATCACCACTGGGAAGTTAACCGGTTCTCCACTCATGATTTGTACAAATAGGAATTTGTGCATGTCAGTTACTTGTTCCCTAGACCCTGTTCTTGGCAATAGAATAGTGGTCATCATGTGATGTAGAATTTTCTGAAGGGATGGGAATTCATTTGCATTGAGCTTCGGTACACACCCTGGTGTTGCTACCTTATCCGTCATTAGTTCATATGCAAGTTCTTCAGAATAAATGGCTTCTTCATAAATCACCCCACTATCCCAAGGCAAATTCAGAGCTTTTCCTATCAACCGAGGAGTTAAAGGAACAGAACGCCCATTGACCTCAGTGTACAGTTCATCATTTTTGACAACCATATTTGCATAGAATTGATGAACTAGGGAATGATAAACTCTCCGATGATCTGACATGAAGGAAATTAAATTTGGCTGCTTCCTTAAGAGTTCAACTAACCTTGGCAGATTCTTTTCTATGCTCCTGAAATCAACCGCACGAGGGCGCACTACTTTCCTTTCAGCCAGCATTTTCGTCTCAGAGGCTCTTTTCCTTCTTTCAACCTGGGCTTCCTTGTCCTTGCACCGTACCTCTTTTAGGATGCGGGCTTCCTCCCTTTCTAACACCGATCTCTTCTTGGGTGCCATATGAGCAGCTTGGATAGCAGATAGAGGATGTAGATGCAGCAGTGAGATCCTCGAGCAGCTGGAAGGCTACCTCTGAACCGGTTGGAGTTCACGCCACAAGCAGCAGCTTCTCCAAAAAGATGTGCTTCGAAGGAGGGCGCCGCGATAGCTTCAAGAGGAAGAAGGAGGGGCGAACGCCGCCGCTCGCCGGAGGATGCTCTTGGAAGAGATGGGGTGGACGGAGAGAAACGAGGGCTGGAGGAGGAATGGAGAGGAGGAGCCGCGGAGGCTTGGGAAGTGGAGGATTGTCCGTGGGGTGTTACGGATGGAACGTTAGGGCAAGAGAGGATGGGTGATGAAAGGGTTTAAGGAGAAGAGTAAGGGGGTTTGGTTCGATTAGGTTGGACCAGAAGAGAGACCCAAGTGACCTTAGGTTCGAACCAAGAGAGTAACCGGTGTGAGGAGTGAAACCTGTGGTCCGGTTCACAAACCGGGTTCTGAAACAAAAGTGTCGTCCTTGTGGGTCGACACATTTTTGGAGATGATTCTGTCTCGCGAGAAACAAAGGGACACACGATTAGAAGGTCAACCTTAGGAGTCGACACTTCTTCTGCACTTTGAAAAAATAAGAGAAATGCAGTGAATTGAAGGCCAAATGAACCAAACATGATATCCACTCAATGATAAACACAAAATTGAATACAAGAGTAAAAAAAAAGACTTAAACAATGTCATGCTCATGGAAATAAATCGACAGCATAACGGTACATTCTTTTCTCTTTCCATTATATTAAGTTTCTTGATCAATTTTATAAGTTCTAGACTATCATTAGTTCATCTACAACCTTTGGAATATCAACCCTTGGGTCAAACCTTGGGTTAAGTACTTAAGCAATGTGACGGTCGTTTACTGGGCCGTTACATCATGTAACGCTCCAGTAGTGGGCCGTTACAATGATCCGAGTCCAGAATAATAAAAATAGACTCAGAGAAAGGTGACGGTCATGCATTGGGCCGTTACATTATGTGACGGTCCAGGATTAGGCCGTTACATTAGTCTGAACCCCGAATCAAGAATTCAAACTCAGATAAATGTGACGGTCTTATATTGGGCCGTTACATGTGCCTGACGGTCCAACACAGAGGCGTTACATTACTGATAATCAAAAAACATCGATAGTGTAGTCTAATCAATGGGCTTTAATGGTACAACCAACTCGGCGTCCTAGTGGGAATCCTAGGCTCGCGGAGAATTACGGAGGCCTTGAAATAAGATTTCCTAGTCCATTGGAAGGAATATCCAATAGAGAGGTCCTCAAGTCCAAGAATAATGTTCCTATGCACAACATACCGGAATATGTGCCATGTACTTATATAAACGACTCTATTGATAAAGAGAGAATGTATAATCGTTGTGAAGCCAAGATAAACTCCGTCAATACAACATTTAGAAATCGTGATTTATAATACAAAACTATAGAACTTTTGGTACATGAAACTAGCATAACTTAAAATAACATGCAATACCTATCATGAACAATTAGATAACTTAAGAGTCACATAACAGGTTAAAACTTAGCTATCTAGGGTTAATTATAAGTAAACTTAATTGGTAACTATTCTGTCATGAGCTGACAGAACACAGAGTCTAACGGTCTAACAGGAGAGCGTCACAATGATTGTGACGGTCTATCGAGGGGCCGTTACAGTAATGTAACGCTCCTGTCCTGGTGCGTTAGAGACAACGGAGTAAGCAATAGACAACAGAGACTGTGACAATTCATCGTAAGCCCGTTACTTGAGTGTGACGGTCCTACTAAGATGCGTCAGAGCGTCTGCTGACAGAAACTGATATGAAACCTAAGAGATCAACACACATCATGTCTATAAATCAAATACCATGTCTATCCTAGGCATGATAACAAGGTATAAGCTATCTACATGCATGGGTTTCAGTGAATAGACATGATAACATCTTTTATTTCTATTTAAGGCTAAGAGATGCGTGAAATGCATGGAGCTTGTAAAACATGAAATAGATGATCTATAATGCATAAAATCTAATCCAACCAGAGGGCTTTTAGTCCTATCAAGATGTTTTTGCCATTCATGAGATAACCTACCTCTTAACTTGGCTTTAAATTTCCAATTTAGGGTTTGAAAAATGTGCCTTAGCTCTCCTCTTCCTGTGACTTTTCAGCAACTTCCTTGGGCTCTAACTCCACGACCTCTTGACCTAAAGACGTGAAATTTGGAGAGGAGTTAGTCTAAAGTATTGTAAACAAATTCCCTTAAAGAACTTACCTGACATTATGACTCCTTACCTTGATTCCACGCGAGTAGAAGTAAGGGTCGCGCAGTTCAGAACTAGGTCCTATTTATAGAGTTCTAGCTAGGGTTTAAGGATTAGATCAATTCTAGAGTCCTTAATCTGCCAGAATATAATCCCTAAGAGTCCTTAGTAGTGTTATGATCTCTCCCAAGTCGATCCCTAGTGGATAAGATCTCAAGGTTCTGATCTTTCTACTCGTTCTTTCCTTCACGGAACTAACATGGTGTAATGGTTGTAGACCCCTGCGTTACAAGCATGTGACGGTCTCACGATAGACCGTTACATTCAACGCATTCAGAAATTTAATTTTTAATAAAACTCTTTTATTTATTTTTCATCTAGTTATCCTATTAAGTGGTGTTTATCCTTTAAAATCCGTGAATAGGCTTAATAACCTTCTAGAATATGGGCCAAATTAAATGGGCCTGGTCTTTAAACCTTTTTGATTTCTTTAAGTGGATTAGGTTAATTGATTAACACAATTGGGCCTTATAATGGCTAATAAACTCAATAATCCTTTTATAAATTTATTTAGCCCTTATAAATTACAAATAAATTATAAAATAATCTAGAAATAACTTATATAAATTCTGGGGCACTACACCCTCCCCCACTTAGAAGAATTTGGTCCCCAAATTCAATACATGGATTGTGGAGAGTGTACTTACAGTTAAATAATTCTGGAAATCTTTTTCTCATGGCTGCTTCGGTTTCCCATGTTGCTTCATATGGCCATATTTTCTTCCATTGAATTTTGACCATAGGGATAACCTTATTTCTTAGTTGACGCACTTCTCGTTCCAGAATCTTTATTGGTGTTTGTTTGTATGTCAAGTCCTTCTGAATCTCCAGATTGTCATAAGTGATAATGTGGTCAAGATCATATACATATTTCTTTAGCATGGAGACGTGAAATACGTCATGAAGTCCTACTAATTGTGGGGGTAAAGCCAGCTTGTAAGCTACTTCACCGACCCTTTCAAGAATTTCAAATGGGCCAATGAATCATGGAGTTAGCTTCCCTTTAATGTCAAATCTTCGAATACCACGACCTGGAGAAATCTTCAAATATACATGATCTCCTACCTGAAACTCCAAGTCACGTCTTCGATTGTCGGCATAAGATTTTTGCCTATCTTGCGCCATCTTCATTCTTTCCTGAATGAGTTTTATTTTCTCTGTAGAATCTCTGATAATATCGGGGCCTAAGAATTATCTTTCCCCCATTTCACTCCAATATATTGGTGATCGACAACTTTTTCCATATAAGGCTTCAAAAGGTGCCATTTGGAAGCTTGCCTGATAGCTATTGTTATAAGCAAACTCTACTAGAGATAAGTGATCATGCCAACTACCTCCAAAATCAATGACACAAGCCCTGAGCATGTCTTCTACCACCTGATTTGTTCTTTCTGTTTGACCATCAGTTTGTGGATGAAAAGCTGTGCTGAAATTCAATTTAGTCCCTAGTGAATGTTGTAGACCTTTCCAGAACTGTGATGTGAACCGAGGATCTCTATTAGATATAATAGTGACTGGGACACCATGTAATCTGACAATCTCTCTTATGTATATTACTGCTAGAATATCCACAGACCATCAACTCTTGATTGGTATGAAATGCGCGGATTTAGTCAATCGATCTATGATTACCCATATGCCATCATGTCCACCTCTTGTCTTAAGTAACCCCATAATGAAATCCATTCCTATACTCTCCCACTTCCATTCGGGAATATGTAAGGGATGCAATTTATCTGCGGGTCTAAAATATTCTGCTTTTACTTGTTGACAAGTGAGGCAACGGGACACGAAATCAGCTATCTCTCTCTTCATATTGGGCCACCAGAAATTTTTTTTGAGATCTTGATACATCTTTGTACCTCCTGGATGAATGGTGTACTTGAAATTATGTGCTTCATCTAGGATCAGTTTCCTTGTAACCTCATGATCTGGTACACATATTCGGCCCTTGAATAGCAATCTTCCATCCTTGGAAATAGAAAAATCCGGCCTTTGTTCTATATTGGCCTTAATTTCAAGTAAAATCGGATCATCATCTTGTAACTTGACCAAATCCTCTATCAATGTAGGTTCAGCTCAGATATTAGCTAGGAAACATTCTTCTTCCTTTATGTCAACATCTAAGTTCAACTGAGCAAATTGAGGAATAAGGTTAGTTACGTTTATCATAAGACTTGATAGCATACCTATTGGTTTTCTGCTGAGTGCATCTGCTACAGCATTAGCCTTGCCAGGATGATATTGAATAACAAAATCAAAGTCTTTGAGATATTCTAACCACCTCCTCTGCCTCATGTTAAGCTCCTTTTGAGAGAATAATTATTTCAGGCTTTTGTGGTCCTAGTATACTGTGAACTTTTCTCCATAAAGATAATGACACCAAATTTTTAAGGTAAAAATAACTGCTGCTAATTCTAAATCATGTACATGATAATTTTCCTCGTGCCGTTTCAGTTGCCTTGAAGAATAACAGATCACCTTTCCATTCTGCATGAGGACACATCCTAAGTCAATACCAGATGCATCTGTATATACTTCAAATCCACCACCCTCCATTGGTAGTGATAGAATAGGAGTTGTTGTAAGGTGATTCTTAAGATTTTGAAAGCTCTTTTTACAGTCTTTTGACCAGACAAAAGGATTTTCTTTTCTTATGAGTCTAGTTAAAGGAACTGCTATCTTTGAGAAGTCCTTAATGAATCTTCTATAATAACCAGCTAGACCCAGAAAGCTCCTTACTTCTGATACGGTCGTTGGCCGACTCCAATTCTTGACAGCTTCTACCTTAGAAGGATCCACAACAATACCTTCTTTTGAAATAATGTGGCCTAGGAATGAGACTTCCTCGAGCCAGAATTCACACTTATTGAGTTTGGCATAAAGCTTGTGTTCTCTAAGTGTTTGCAAAGCTATCCTTAGATGTTCTTCATGTTCTTCTTTTGTCTTGGAGTATATCAGGATATCATCGATGAAGACGACAATGAATTGATCCAAGTATGGCTAGAAGACACTGTTCATAAGTTGCATAAATGCTGCTGGGGCATTAGTTAACCCATATGGCATTACCATGAATTCATAGTGGCCATAACTACTTTGAAAAATTGATTTATAAATGTCTTCTTCTTTAATTATAAGCTGATGATAACCTGATCTGAGATCAATCTTAGAGAAATATTCTACTCCCGAAAGCTGATCGAAGAGCTCATCAATATGCGGCAACGGATACTTATTTTTGATTGTAAGCTGATTTATTTGTCGGTAATCGATGTATAGTCTGAGAGAACCATTCTTCTTTTTGACAAATAGAACAGGCGCACCCCAAGGGGATGTGCTAGGTCTAATGAAGCCCTTATCCAGAAGTTCCTGCAACTGCTTCTTCAATTCCTTAAGCTCCATGGGGGACATCCTGTAAGGGGCTATAGAAACAGGTGCTGCTCCTGGAATGAGTTCAATAGTGAAGTTCACTTCTCTCTCGGGAGGTAAACTGGGTAGTTCTGAGGGAAACACATCGGGGAACTCATTTACAATAGGGATGTCTGCTATGATAATTTCCTTGGACTTTGTAATAATGACAGAAGCAAGAAAAGCTTCACATCCTTGCGAGATAAGTTTGCAAGCGTGAAGTGAGGATACAATAGTGGGGTGTTTCTTATACTTGATGCCAAGAAAAGAGAATCTCGAAAGACCGGGCTTTCGAAAAGATATAATCCTATTTCGGCAATTGATATAAGCATCGTGGTCTACAAGCCAATCTACCCCTAAAATGGCATCATAACCTTTCATGTCAAGGCATACTAAGTTTGCGGGGAGATTGTGACCTTCTACTATCACTTCGCTATCAGGATAATAGTTGGTAAGCTTAGTTCCAGATCATAAGGGTGTGAAAATAGCAAGATCTGAAGGTAAGGGAACTGATGCAATTAGTAATGTCTTAGCAAAAGTAGTGGAGATAAAAGAATGAGAGGCACCAGTATCAAATAGCACAAATGCAGGATGAGAACAAATTTGAAGAGTGCCTTCCATAAGCCCATCATCCTTGGGCGCTTCCTCTTCATCTAGAACGGCATTGAGGCGAACCTGCCTCCTGCGTCCATTACCAGATGACTGGTCCTTCATAAGGGGGTAATCCGGCATGCGATGCTCCCTGCTTCCACAATGTAAACAAGCGCCAAGGCGCTTCCAACACTCCTCAACCGAATGGCCGAATTTCTCACAAAATGTGCAAGCCGTGGCGACCTGCTCCTTCTCTTCCTTGACTTTCTTTTGCTTGTGGGAACTTCCACCGTTCCCACTCCTAGATCTTTTCTTACTATCACGGCTTTTGTAGGGTTCCGTGATACTAAATTTCTCTTTCTGATAACGCCGATCAGAACGTCGGCTTGACTCTTCTCCTTTCCCTTTTAACTTCTCAACCTTATCTAAGGTCCTTTCACATAAATATGCCTGCTGAACCATCTCCGCATATGTACGGATGTTTTGGGTCCCGAGCTGCTGAATAAAGCTGAGTCGTAACCCGTCCATAAACCGATTTGCCTTCAATAAGTCGGTGCTGATAAGATGTGGTGCGTAAGATGCAAGCCTTGAGAATTGTAGTTCATATTCGGCAACCGTCATCATTCCTTGCCGAAGAGCGGCGAACTCCACAGCCTTTCGTTCCTTTACGTGCTCAGAAAAGTACTTGGCACGGAATAGGGTAAGAAAACCGTCCCATGTATAAGGTGCATTGGATGGAGGTGCCAGAACTGACTTCCACCATGTGCGAGCATCTTTGTTGAGTTGAAAGGTTGCGAGACGCACCTTCTCCTGATCGGTGCATTGGATGACATCAAATATACGATTCATTTCGTCTATCCAGTTCTCCGCCTCGTCGAGATTAGACGAGCCATAGAATCGCGGAGGATTTAAACTCCGAAAATTGCGATGTGGGTCACCAGCCCTTGCCCCTACGCCACCTTGCACTATAGTTTGCAATGCCTGGGTAAGACCAGCAACTGTTTTTTGCATACCATCCCAATCTACACGATGAGCCATTTGTAAGATAAGGTACCTGAGAGAAAATAACAACTTGTTATTTCTCATGAAATTTGAATGAACAAAATAAATCTTAAAGCTAATTAATTATCTTATCCTGGGCTCTACCCACTTCTCACATGGGTATGGAAACTTCTTCCTTAGTTCATAGGTAGGGGTCCTTAAACCTTGGACTTTTCCTATGACGTGACTCTTCTTGCTAAGTCCTGAGACTTAGGCTCTGATACCAACTTAATTGTCACGCCCCGAGCCTTTATTTCAGCGGAAGACTAACTCGGGGAGCGCGAACAGCCGGCATGGTAAGCCTCTTGCAAGCAAGAACGATCAGAGCGCAAGACAATCACACAAAATGAATGCAATTGCACAATATTTACTAAAAATACAACTTCATTCCATGATCAATCAAATATTCAAAATACAATAACTTTTTCCACCATCTTTCACTCTACTAGACTCAAGAAATAGGAAAATTACATTGAATCCATCTAAACAATATAGACTTCCTAAGTCTTCGCTCATCTTTATTCACTCTCGGATCCGCTACTTGAACATTCCGAACCCGAATCAGACTCACTTTCATTTCCTGAAAAAGATTAGAAATAGGTAATAAGTACACTTGCCCAGTAGGTATCTTCGCATCAACATGAAGGCACTATTAAAGTAATTAACAATTTAGCTCTAAAGAAGTAAGGCAAAATCATGCGAATGTGAATATCGTGCAATTAAACCAAAGTAACACGATAATCATGTAAGATAGAGTGAACAAGAATGAACAAGAATGAATGTAACAAGAACATGATATTTGGCCTTTCATGAACAAGAATGTATCGAGAATATACTAGCAAGTCACATATTTATCACTCCAATACCCCTTTTAGCAAGTATTTTCGTGAATTTCTGTGGAATATCAAGCAAGAAAGTCATGTACAAGAATCAATCATGCTACTTCGTGTTATGAATTTTCACTTCACGAGCCGTGGATAATTCACTTATTTATAAAGAAAGTACTCCCAGCGCAATGCGACGTCAGTAGCATCATACCCCATGGTTTATAAAATAGTATGTTTCCGACAATCAGCCGAGGGGACTAGCATAGAGCCCTTGAACACAATCAGTGCTCGATCGCATCTTCAAGTATAAATCAAGATTTTTCCACGCATGAGCTATAAAGTATGGACAAGAATGTACAATTTAATAATTCATGATAACAATAATCAATGAATGGATGTTTCAATATTGGAATACAAGAGTCAAAAAAAAGACTTAAACAATGTCATGCTCATGGAAATAAATCGACAGCATAACGGTACATTCTTTTCTCTTTCCATTATATTAAGTTTCTTGATCAATTTTATAAGTTCTAGACTATCATTAGTTCATCTACAACCTTTGGAATATCAACCCTTGGGTCAAACCTTGGGTTAAGTACTTAAGCAATGTGACGGTCGTTTACTGGGCCGTTACATCATGTAACGCTCCAGTAGTGGGCCGTTACAATGATCCGAGTCCAGAACAATAAAAATAGACTCAGAGAAAGGTGACGGTCATGCATTGGGCCGTTACATTATGTGACGGTCCAGGATTAGGCCGTTACATTAGTCTGAACCCCGAATCAAGAATTCAAACTCAGATAAATGTGACGGTCTTATATTGGGCCGTTACATGTGCCTGACGGTCCAACACAGAGGTGTTACATTACTGATAACCAAAAAATATCGATAGTGTAGTCTAATCAATGGACTTTAATGGTACAACCAACTCGGCGTCCTAGTGGGAATCCCAGGCTCGCGGAGAATTACGGAGGCCTTGAAACAAGATTTCCTAGTCTATTGGAAGGAATATCCAATAGAGAGGTCCTTAAGTCCAAGAATAATGTTCCTATAGTGCAAAGTGAACTAATGGACAACATACCGAAATATGTGCCATGTACTTATAGAAACGACTCTATTGATAAAGAGAGAATGTATAATCGTTGTGAAGTCAAGATAAACTCCGTCAATAAAACATTTAGAAATCATGATTTATAATACGAAACTATAGAACTTTTGGTACATGAAACTAGCATAACTTAAAATAACATGCAATACCTATCATGAACAATTAGATAACTTAAGAGTCACATAACAGGTTAAAACTTAGCTATCTAGGGTTAATTATAAGTAAACTTAATTGGTAACTATTCTGTCATGAGCTGACAGAACATAAAGTCTAACGGTCTAACAGGAGAGCGTCACAATGATTGTGACGGTCTATCGAGGGGCCATTACAGTAATGTAACGCTCCTATCCTGGTGCGTTAGAGACAACGGAGTAATCAATAGACAACAGAGACTGTGACGGTTCATCGTAAGCCCGTTACTTGAGTGTGACGGTTCTACTAAGATGCGTCAGAGCGTCTGCTGACAGAAACTGATATGAAACCTAAGAGATCAACACACATCATGTCTATAAATCAAATACCATGTCTATCCTAGGCATGATAACAAGGTATAGGCTATCTACATGCATGGGTTTCAGTGAATAGACAAGATAACATCTTTTATTTCTATTTAAGGCTAAGAGATGCGTGAAATGCATGGAGCTAGTAAAACATGAAATAGATGATCTATAATGCATAAAATCCAATCCAACCAGAGGGCTTTTAGTCCTATCAAGATGTTTTTGCCGTTCATAAGATAACCTACATCTTAACTTGGCTTTAAATTCTCAATTTAGGGTTTGAAAAACGTGCCCTAGCTCTCCTCTTTCTGTGACTTTTCAGCAACTTCCTTGGGCTCTAACTCTATGACCTCTTGACCTAAAGACGTGAAATTTGGAGAGGAGTTAGTCTAAAGTATTATAAACAAATTCCTCTAAAGAACTTACCTGACATTATGACTCCTTACCTTGATTCCACGCGAGTAGAAGTAAGGGTCGCGCAGTTCAGAACTAGGTCCTATTTATAGAGTTCTAGCTAGGGTTTGAGGATTAGATCAATTCTAGAGTCCTTAATCTGCCAGAATCTAATCCCTAAGAGTCCTTAGTAGTGTTATGAACTCTCCCAAGTCGATCCCTAGTGGATAAGATCTCAAGGTTCTGATCTTTCTACTCGTTCTTTCCTTCACGGAACTAACAGGGTGTAACGGTTGTAGACCCCTGCGTTACAAGCATGTGACAGTCTCACGATAGACCGTTACATTAGACGCATTCAGAAATTTAATTTTTAATAAAACTCTTTTATTTATTTTTCATCTAGTTATCCTATTAAGTGGTGTTTATCCTTTAAAATCCGTGAATAGGCTTAATAACCTTCTAGAATATGGGCCAAAATTAAATGGGCCTGGTCTTTAAACCTTTTTGATTTGTTTAAGTGGATTAGGTTAATTGATTAACACAATTGGGCCTTATAATGGCTAATAAACTCAATAATCCTTTTATAAAATTTTTTAGCCCTTATAAATTATAAATAAATTATAAAATAATCTAGAAATAACTTATATAAATTCTGGGGCACTACAAATTCCCGATTACTCAGTATCGTCATTTATGATAATGTGGATAAGACACTTTCCGATGCGAGTTTCCTCCTTTATTTCAGGGAGGATTCCCGATGTACTCGATATCAAATCACACGTATTCATTTTTGGAGGGACTGACAGCTTTTTCCTTATGAGTCACTTGACTTTAATGTAGGGGTTTAAGAATCCTTAAAAGTGTTTAGTGGAATAACAGAGATCCTTATTGAATGAAGTCCGTTGTATCAAGGTTTCATATGAAGTGAGTGATTGAACAGATAGTAGAACATGAATTAGCCTTTTCAAGGTTTTGTCTCCCCGTAAGTGTATGCACAGTTGAGAACCAAAAAGACCTTGTTAACATGTGTCATGAGTCATTCATGCCTAAATCAATGCAAATTTATTTAACAAGGTTATTCAGTCGTAGACGAGTTCAAAAAGAACCAGGTGTATATTATATACATTCAGGCAAGTCAAGATGATGTATTCAAGCAAGTTGATTACCGGTACGCGGCGAAGTACGTAGGTCTGAAGACCACACTCACGCATGATGAAAGCTTCCAGGTGGACTTAAACTACCTTTCCACTGACACCATTTTATATACCGGTTAATCATGGCATTCATGCACACGAATATGAGGTATATGCAAGTCAGTACAACAAAGTGACAGATGACTGAATTTTTATTTGAATTCACAAGTATGCAAAAAGATGTGATTTGTATGGATGTAAGATGTGTGTGCTCTGTGTGTAAAATTCAACTTTTATTTACAAAAAGAGACGAGTGTAGCTTGTAAAGACTTTGTGAACAACTGCAAAGTTATAGTTATTCACATAAGAAAACATGAGTGGAAGCTAATAAACTCTATGAACAATTGCAAAAGATTGTTATTCAAACGTGAAAGTAAAAGTGGAATGTATTACCACAATAGCTCATCAAATTTCTTGCCTTGGAGGAATTTTATTCTATTGACAGCTTCTTCCATCACAAGGCATTCCTACAAGACAAAATATTCATTTTGATGTTTTGGGAACCCAAGCCATCTTGGGTCCCTGGGGGTTAGGTGCACCACGATTTGTGGCTCTCCACAATTTCCTTGCATTCATATCATCAAGGTGCAATAAAGAGCAAACATCCATAAGATGTCCCACATGACCACATTAATGACAATACACGCGTTGATTCAATTTCTTTGATTGGACATAAGCATTGGACTTTTGTGAATATCTAGGGGGTCTTTGATTTTGATTATGAAATCTGGGTTTCCCATTTAACAACCAACAATTTTTCATAGTATGGCCCATTTTCCCACAATGAAAACATTCAACTTTTCTTTTCTGATCAGCTTGAAATCTTTTGTCATGCATCTTACAAGCATTCAAGTCATCCTCTTTCATTAAAGTACAATCATGTATTAGATGTCCAAGCTCACCACAATAGTGACATGATGCATTGTTTTGTTTTTGAGCATGGTGTTTCACATCAAATTTCTTTGCATGCATAATGGGCTTTTGTGTGATAGATGAAGAGGTATTTGGTGTACTTGAGGAACTAGAGGCATGCACAAACGAAGTTTTTGTTTTCAGATTAAATGCTTCCTTTTTACTAGGATTGTATCCTAGACCTTCCCGTTGGAAGTTCACCTTAGTTCCCAAGAGTTTGTTTAGATTCTCTTCACCACTCACAAACTTGCCCAATGATTTGTTCATGTCAACGATTTCACTTTGAAGTGAAGCAATTACAAGTTCACAAGACATAATTTTATTTTCACAAGAAGTGACCTTTTCATTTAGAGTGGCATTTATCATCTTGTAAGATTCTATTTCTTGTTCTAGAATACTTACATTCTCACTTTCTTGAGCGACCATGGACTTGCCTTTTTCAAATGTCAAAAGTCTTTCACACATGGTCGAATTTAATTGTTTCAGATTTTCAAGTTCAGATTTCAACATATCATTTTCTTTTTCAGATTTCTTGAGGTACTTCAATTTCCTCTCTAGCAAGGAGATTTGAATGAGAAAAACATCATTGTCCCCTTTTAGTTTTTCATTTTTATCCAGAAGGGACTTTGCATCTATCTCAGAATCAAGAAGTTTATCAAAGAGTTTATCATCATCTGATAAAGAATCTAACTTACTTTTTAGACTCTCTTCAGTTTCCTTAAGCAATGAAACTTGGCATGTCAGAAATTCATTTTCTTTTTCCAGTTCTTCAATTTTTGAAATTCGATCAATGCATTTCACACAAGAAAAATTATTATGGATATTTTCATTTGACCTTTTCTTCAGTGCTTTGTTTTCATGTTTCATCTTTTGATATTTTTCTGACAATTCTTCATAGGCATCTACTAAATCTTCGAAAGATAATTCATCTTCATCTGATTTAGAGCTTACCTCCTCAGCACTTTCATCACATGTTTGATAGATATCATCAGCCATTAATCCCTTTAGTCCTTGCTTCTCTTGAGCTAGCATCAATTTGTCCATAATTTCTTTTGCGGTTCTGCAAGAGGTGACAAATGTAAACCTGTTAGTATTGACAGAATTTTTTAGCAATCTCAAAATTGTAGCATTTTCATGACTCTTTAGTCTGTCTTGGTTGGACCACTTGGTCTCATCCCGAGGCAGCTTATGAGGACCATCATTAACTAATTTCCACAGATTTGGTTCAATTGAGTTTATCATCCTACACATTCTTCCCAGCCATGAGTTAAAGTCATCACCATTATAAACAGGTAAAGAAGTCAAAGAAGCAATATCTGAAGAATCATTCATCATTCAAAACTACACTAGGATCCCTCTGAAGATCGTTTGATCTAATATAACAGAGCCGGGTTCTGATACCAATTGTTGGGTCCCACAGTGTAGTGGCACGGATCTAGAGGGGGGGTGAATAGATCCCTCTCTAAAAAATAAGACCAATTAAAATAACTTGAAAGGCTTCTCAATCAAACCTCACCGAACATGCAAGTGACAAGATCACACACGGAGAGATGGCAATTTGAACTAGCATTATACGTTAACAAATTTAGCATCAATGCGCAAGATAATCAATAATCCATCCTGTGAATGGTGGTAGAAGATAAGGAACAAACATTCAACCAATCACACATGCACAAGGATTTTTAGGTGGTTCGGGATCATGACGGGTACCCTACGTCCACCCCTCACCACCTCAGTGAGGCTTCACTAAAACGCTACACGAGGTAGCACACGGGGACTAACCCCAATACACCACACGCTGCTCGACGGTAGCAAACCACACACACACGAGCTCGACGCTCAACACGCTGCAGAGCAGCACAGACACGAGGGCGAACCTCAACACGGTGCTCAGCACCACACACACACACACCAAGATGGGGAACGTACCCCAACCGTCAATCCATACTCGGAGACACATATCCAAACACACACATAGTTTTCTTCAGTTTAAGAAGTGATCATAGATATACAAGCAAGCTCAATGAACATGAACTAGACAAAGGATAACCGCAAGCAGGGACAGAAAATGGTTCAGAAGACTCCTTATCAAAATGATGGAACTGGGTTCTTGGGCAACTAGGTTTCTTCTTCTCTTCAGTCAGACTTTGGTTGAAGCACGTAGTAGAATCATCAACAGGTTCATTGTTGTTGCAGCTTGAAAGATCAGCGATCGAGGTTCTTCTTCTATTCAATCCGACTTTAAATCATTGATCGTTTGGAGGAGATATAGCCGTGGAGCTTCAGCAAGGCACCTTCAACTAGGTGGGATTTCATCATCTTCAGCCTTGAATCGCACCCATCTCACCCTCGAGACGAAGGAGATGAAGCTTCATCCTCTACTTTCTTTCTCCCTGCAAAACCCAAAAACGTATGTAACATTAGATGCTTTTCCCTCTCTTCTTTCAATAAACCCTATCTCTTCCAATTTATACCATAAGGGAATGAAGGGCCACGTAGAGGATATTATTCCCCAAGGACCAATCACAATCAGGCACTAAAAGAATAGATCGAGCTAGGGCACCCGCCGCCGCGCGGACTGGCGATTTTTCCGGTCACCGGAAAGTGTCGACCCCTAAGGTCGACACTCGCGATCGGGCAAGACAGAACAAAGGCTCGAACAGAACCCAGTGAAGAAAGTGTCGACCCATGGGGTTGACACTTTCTACCTGCGGCATTGAAACAAGCCACGGCAGAAAGACCCGGAATAAGTGTCGACCTTGTGGGTCGACACTTATGTCTAGGGTTCTGAAAAATGAACCCAGACAGAACCTAGTGATAAAAAGGTCGACCCCGTGGGTCGACTTTTTATCCCCAAGTTCGAAGACATAAGAGGGCCGGCTTAGAACACCAGACCCTTGGACAAAGTGTCGACCCATGGGGTCGACACTTTTCCTGACATAATGCAAACTAAATAAAACATGCACAAGGGCAATCAAAAAGGATGATACATTAAAGATGAATACATGTAAGAGAGAAATGGGTATTAAGTACCCCAAATCATAGATATACCAAGTAGAGATTGTTAGGGAATTACCTTGAGAGATGTCCATCCATTTTTCACAATTAAACCTCCTCCTACCATTCAACCAAAGTAACTTACCATTCAATACACACTTGAGATCCTTGTGTTGGTCCACATGCATGTGAATATCCAATTGGAAGGTTTCCAATTGGTCTTTATATTCAATGCTTGTTCGACACACCTGTCACATTGCATACTGGAAGTTAGTCTTCCATATCACTCAATTTCAAAACATTGAAATCTATCACTCATTATTCACTTAATTTCACACTTAAGATCCTGCTTCACAACCGTTAAGTGAATCAAATAGGGAAGAGTTAGAAGAGTTTCACCCAGTTCAGTCGAAGACTATTCTTTCTCACTAGCTCCTGTAAGCATATCAAATTACATGTCAGTTAACTTCATCAAATCAGTTGGCCGTGACATACACTAGTCCATTCATACAAAATGGAGTTTGCTTAGTTCATTTCAAATCCACAACAACATATGCAAATTGTTTACATGGAGGGCAGTCACATGGTATTTAGTTCATCATCAAAATTCTTTAAGACATGGTTATGCACGGGGTTCAACAATCTTCTAGTGTATGGGCATTGATCAAACTTACCATGGTTATGCACGGGGTCCAAAATTCATGGGCATCCTCGGTTAGACTAGGTTAGACTAAGTCTTAGCACACAGTGCATAACCATGGTCAGTTTGAATGGGTCAAGATGAAGCATTATGGGGTTTTCTTACCCTTGGTTACCGAGGTAAGTCTTACCATTATTCAAGATGGTTACCCTTGGTTTTCTTACCCTTGCATAACCTCGGTTACACTAGGTTAGACTTACCATTATTCAAGATGAAGCATGGGCATCCAAAGGATTTAAGATAAGAGATATTTGGTTTCTTACCCTTGTACAGCTCATAAGGGGTTTTCTTCAGAATGAGTCTTACCATTGCCCTATTGATGATGTAACACGCTGTACTTACCGTCTCAGCCCAGAAGTATTTTGGTAGAGAATTTTCACTTAACATGGTCCGCGCCATGTCTATCAATGTTCTATTTTTCCTCTCCACCACTCCATTTTATTGGGGCATCCTTGGTGATGAGAAGTTGTGCGTGTACCCCTGCTCTTCACAAAAGATGCTAAAGTCATAATTCTCAAACTCACCACCATGATCACTCTGGATGGTATTTATAAGATAACCTCTATCATTTTGGATTTTCCTGCAAAACACTTGAAACTCCGTCAATGCATCATTTTTATTAGATAGAAATAACACCCATGTAAATCTGGAATAATCATCAACAATCATAAAACCATAGGATTTCTCTCCTAGACTGGATGTCCTAGTTGGGCCAAACAAATCAAGATGCAACAATTCAAAAGGCCGGGAGGTGGAAACAATGTTTTTATTTTTGAAAGATATGCGTGTTTGCTTGCCTTTTGTGCAAGCCTCACAGATTTTATCACTTTAAATTTTAATTTGGGCAAGCCATTCACCAAGTCATGTTTAGACAACTTGGAGATTACTCCAAAACTGGCATGACCTAGTCTTCGGTGCCATAGCTAAGCATTTTCATGGTTGTTTGCTACCAAACACATGTCATCACAAGAGACATCATCAATATCAACAGTGTAGACATTATTATTTCTTTTTCCAATGAATTTGATCTCATTTGTGTTCTTATTCATGACAAGGCAATGCATTTCATCAAAAGTAATCTTGAACCCTTTGTCACATAATTGACTTATGCTCAAGAGATTGTGATTTAAGCCTTTCACCAAAAGTACATTCTCGATAAGAGTTTCAAAATTCTTACCTATATTGCCGATTCCAATGATTTTACCTTTGTCCTTGCCTCCAAACGCAACTGAACCTCCATCCTTATCTTGCAGTGTAGAGAACACCTTCTTGTCCCATGCCATATGCCTTGAACATCCGCTATCCAAGTACCATTTGCTCCCCCTGACTTCAAGACATATATGCAAGAAACAACCTTCTCATGCAATTGATTTTGGTATCCAAACTAGTTTGGGTCCGTAAGAGTTAGTCCAATTCTGTGCATATCTTCTCTTGGTCCAAAATGCATGATTTTTTGGTGAGTTTTGTCTAAACCAACAGTTAGCAATTACATGACCAAAACGACTACAATGACAGCAATTGACATTTGAAGATCTTCTTGGAAATTGGCGTGGTTTTGGTTGACCATGTATAGGCTTAGAGTATGAACATGAAGCATAATCATTTCCTTTTTCATGCACATAGGATGTAGTGATCTTATGCTCAAAAGATTTTTTTTTTTGGGAGTATATCCCAATCCTTCCTTCTGGAAATTAACTTTAACTCCCATCAAGTTATCCAAATTTTGTTTGTGTTGTGTAGTGGACAGCGGATCTAGAGGGGAGGGGTGAATAGATCTGCCCCTCTTTTCGTAATGCAACCCTCTATATAGCTAGATAATGATAATAACAGCGTAATATAACTAGCTAAACGAAGAACACAATGATTTGCTTAACAAGATGATTATGCAATATAGATATTGAACCTAAGCATGCATCTAACACAAAGCAATCGCACAAGCAAACCACAACACACGAGATTTTAAGGTGGTTTGGACTGAATCTCCAGTCCTACGTCCACCCCTCACCAAATCCGGTGAGGCTCCACTAGTGCCACGCACTGAACCGCAAATCGGAAAGACCACCGATTGCCTTCCTACTAACCGCCGGTAGGGACGTCAACACCGCAGATCGGACAGCTTCCGATTGCCTTCCTACTAACCACCGGTAGGGACGATCTTTAGTTCCAAATGTTTGAATGAAATGGAAAAGAACAAGATATGAAAACACTCAAACAAGATATGAAATATGTTCAAAGAGAAAAGATCTTATCTGAGTTTGCTGGAGCTTGAATCTGATGATTCACTTGGCTTGGAGTTGATCTCCTCTTGAAGTAGCTTGAATCACTTGGAGATATGATGAAGAGCTTCTTCCCGGAGTACTGTTCATAGCTACAGTAACTCGAACTCCTTTCCCTTGAACACACCCTTGCAGCTTCTATGGATCACCTGGAGATGAGGAAGAGGAAGATGATTGCAGCTTTTTCTTCACTTGGCTTGGAGTTGATTTCCTCTTTAAGTAGCTTCAATCACTTGAAGATTTGATGAAGAACTTCTTCCCGGAGTAGCTTGATTTCCTTCTTGGAACACCCTCCTTGTGGCTTCCTTTGATCACCCTTCTTATCCTTGAGTGCTTCTAGCTTTGGTGGAGGTTGCTTGCTTCAGATCTCACCTTGAAACACCTTGGATGGATGAAGAACTCTTCCTGAAACACTGTTCACGGAGGTGCTACAGTGTCTCAAAAATGGCCTCTCTTGATCTCTCTTGAAGCCTTAAAGTATTAGGGTTTCTAACCCCTCATGTGTTGGTTTTATAGACCTTGAATGGTCTATAGACAAGCCTCAGACCAGATCCACAATTTGTGGGTGATTAGGTGACTTTTGGATTAAAGAAATCCATGTTGAATGGCCCTTTTCGAAGTTGGAAACAAAGTCAACATTGAAGGCTCGGGGCTGGCGGTCGACCTGTAGCTCCTGGCGGTCGACCGCTACTGTGAAATGCTGTAGATGAATGGCCCCTTGGATTTCTGGTCGACCGCCACTGGCTGGCGGTCGACCGCTACTGAAACATCTTCGGCCTGGGATTCCCTGGCTGGGGCGGTCGACCGCCCCTGTGCTGGCGGTCGACCGCCAGCTGGGCAGAACCCGGATTTTTCTCGGGTTGGTCCGTTATCTATCTTAGCTCCGCCGCTTAAGTCCTTTAGCAGCCCGTGCATGTTTGTGGCATCGCCCTTGACAGTCTTGAACATTTTATTATTGAGTCTTCAATCAAATTTTTGTTCCGGGGGCTCCGCCCCCGGAAACCCCCGCAAGGGGCGCTGCCCCCTTGACCCCCGCGACCTGACCGGGCAGGTCGATCCGCGTGCGAGGGCGCAACATTAAGCTTTCACTTGTCCATTCATTTTCATATCTGTCATGAACACAACAGCACCTATGTCAGTCATATAAGAGTGACAAACAACAATGACTAATAGTGTTTAGCCATTATCAAAACCAAGAATACCACAGAATGCATATGATCATAGAATGATGTCGAATGACCCAAGTGACCACAGAATGACTCAAATGACTTCAGGGACACAACAGTTTGCCCTTGACAAACTTAGAGAGAGTAAACTGCAAGTCAGTTACCTCTTTATTCAAGCTCACATTTTTACTTTTAATTTCTGAAATGGATGATATCAGAATTTCTTTTTCATTCTTGAGCTTTTCACAAACTTTTTCAATTTCAAACATTTTACATGATAGCTCCTCTTTGGCTTTTTCAAGATCTGAAATTGTTTGAAGCATGGTTTCTTTTTCCTCTGTTAACTCAAATCATTCTTATTCCAATTTCTCAAATTTAACAAGAATATCCTCATGTGATGAATCATCAATTTTCTTTTTGAGAGTTTTATTTTCAGATCTGATTTTTCTGTATTTTGTATACAATTTTTCATATTCCGACTCCCATTGTTCATTTGAAATAAAATCAGGGTCAGAATTTACCTCAGTTGAATCATCTTCGTATGCCATGAGGCACAAGCTCTCCACTAACTCTTGGATCTCCTCGTCAGACGGTTCGTGCTCTTCGTCGCTCCATGTGGCAACCATTGCTTGGGGTTTCTTGAGTTTGTCCTTCTTGAATTTCCTTTTTAGATCTGGACACTATCCTCTCATATGCCCGGGCTTCTTGCATTCATAACAAATGACATTATTGGGCTTGCTAGGCTCGCCCTTGGTCTGAAAGGGCTTCCTTTGCCCCTTTCTGAAATTGCCTTGGAAATTTCTCTTCTTTCTCAAGAATCTCTTTCCTTGGCGAGTTATCATGGCCAAGTCTTCTTTTTGATTGCTTCCCTCACTGGATTCTTCTTCTTGGTCATCATCATCAGATTGGTCAGCTTTCAATCTAATCACTTTCTTCTTCTTCGTATCGTCCTCGGCTGTTCTCTTCATGTTTATCTCATAAGTCATGAGTGACCCAATGAGCTCGTCCAAAGTGAGTGTGGACAGATTTTTTGAATCCTCAATTACTGTGACTTTTGTGTGCCACGTCGATGGAAGTGATCTCAACACTTTCCTCACGAGCTCAGAATTGGTGTATTCTTTTTCGAGACTCTTGAGACCATTGGTAATCTCAGTTAACCTTGCGAACATTTCAGAGATAGATTCTTCAGGTTTCATCTTGAATAGCTCGTAGTCTCTCACGAGTAGGTTGGCATTGGTCTCCTTGACCTCGGAGGTTCCTTCATAGATAAGTCGTAATTTGTCCCACATCTCCTTTGCTGAACTGCACATGGATACACGAGAAAACTCATTAGGATGTATAGCACATTGCATGATGTTCATAGCATTAAAATTCACAGTGCATTTCTTAATTTCCTCGGGTGTCCATTTTTCTTCATCATCCGAGAGTTTATATGGACCCTTGTCCACAACCCTCCAGATCTCATACTCTTGGACTCTCAGAAAAACATGCATTCTATTTTTTCAATAAGATTAATTTGAGCCATCGAAGTATAGAGGATGATGAATGGAGTGACCCTCAGGCATCATACCCTTGTTTGCCATAGATCTGGATCTTATTCTAGATCATTAGATCTGAAAGAATTAGAGCCTTAGCACTGATACCAATTGAAGTCATGCGATCAATGACACCCAAGAGGGGGGTGAATTGGGTGTATACAAACTTTTAACAATCTTATGCCCAATACAAACAGGAGAGAATAATAGCCGTAATGAATACCAAGACTATATGAAAACTATGAGATCTAATGGAATCTATCGCACTCAACCGATCTTCGGTACGATGGCAGAGGTGAAAATCCAGAGATTCAACTCACGCAAGATGTTATCTTCAATATACCCAAAATATATTGCCGATCCGAACCCACCTTTTAATATACCCAAAATCTAATATGAAAATGATAAATTATACTAGATCTAACACAAACAATGGAACCAAAAACTACGCGTATGCTGCACAGAATGGGGATAGAGGAAAAGGAACAAACCATACAAAGGATAGAGATTTTTAGGTGGTTAGGATGCAACAACGGCAACCTACGTCCACCCCTCATGATCTGTGAGGATTCTCATACTATCTTGTAAAGAGGTATAAGATCAAAGTACACACACACACACACACACACACACACACACACACACACACACACACACACACACACACACACACACACACACACACACACACACGTAAGGAGTTCGGAACTCCCACAAAGGTGTACAAGCACCGAATCACAAAGAGATGTGAAGAAAAAGACACACACCCACACACACACGGATCTGCGTAGATCCACACACATACAAGTATTCATATATTACAAGAACACACACTTGAATCTGAAATAGATATCGAATGGAAGACACAAAGTAAAAACTTCAGATTCAAGCTCCCCCTTAGTTGATGAAGAAGATTTTGGATGCAACTTGATCTCCACTTGGCTTGGGGTTCATCTGCTCCAGATGTGGCTTGGATCACTTGAAGATGGATGAAGAACTTCCTTCCCGGAGCACTGTTCACGGCTACAGTAGTAGTACTCTTCTCTCCCCTTGATAGCCTCCTTGAGCCTCCTTGGATCATTAGGGTTTCTTGCCCCAAAGAGATGTTTTTATAACTCTTAAATGGTCAAGAGACAAGCCAGGAACCAGATCCACAAATCATGGAAAGTTTGGTGGCTTTGGGATTAAACAAATCCAAGAAGAGGGGCTTCCCACCTTGAGAACACAAAGTCAACAATAAGGGCTTTCGAGGCTGGCGGTCGACCTGAGGTAGGGGGCGGTCGACCGGAATTTTGCAGGACTGGAGTTTTTCAATTCTGGGAAAATCAGTTGACCGATCCTTGCTGGGCGGTCGACCGCTCCTGTAAAAAACTGTAGATTTGAGATCCCTGGAAAATTAGGTCGACCGCTCTGTGCCTTTAGGTCGACCGGAATCTGGGAATTCTACAAAATAGCATGGTTCAATCCATGAAACATATCCGAACATTTGAAGACTTATGTTTGCACAAGGATCCATATAAAATGAGCTTGTTTGACCCTCAATCAATTCATGCATTTGGGTTTTAATCTCATTTGGAGACGTTTAATCAATTAATCAACTCATTTGTAATTTCGGGGTTTTGTTATCATCAAAATCGTCTGGAGACTCAACAATCTTCCCCTTTTTGATGATGACAAAAGTCTAAATTACAATTGCCTTGGCATGCCGTAAAGCAAATGTGGAGCTAAGCAAAGGCCGATAAACCACAAGGCGAATAAACCAAATACTCATTCCCTTAGGTGAAATATCACAAGTCATTCAAACCATTCAACACTTTATTTGCCAACTAGATAGGAAATGAAATATAAGAGCCAACCAATTGGGATAAAAAACCAATAGCATTCGTTTCATCATTATATTATAGAGTACATTTGGAGAGAATGCAAGACACTACATGTGACAAGGACAAGATGCAAGACGGACTCATGCAATGACTCAACAACAAAGTTCCTCACAATGAGCATTCATGCAAACATACATGCAGCAACACATCGACTATAATAATAACCCTACATGCATAACTACTTCTCCCCCTTTGGCATCATCAAAGAGGGATAGGATAGACAAAAAGTGGACCCAAAAAGACATAAGACCGACAGACAACAGTCTAGAGAGAGGAACAAAAGAAGGATCCTCATGGTGCATCTGCAAGATGCTGATCCTCTGGAGGAGGAGGCTGGTAACCAAGGTGATGGCAGATGTCTTCAAGAGAATGATCTTGAACTTGAAGACACTCCCGAATATAGCCAATGGAAACGTCATGGACCGCATCACAGCGATGCATGCCAAGAAGTGTCATGTTCATGAAGTGGAAGGCCTGGCTAGAATCAGCAACACTATCGATGAGGTTAGTCATATGAGTGGAGAGTGTGGCCATCTGAGTGGAGATAGTGTCCAAGACCCTGGAGAAAGAATCTATGTGACCTGACATAGTGTCAATCGCATTGCCCATAGTATCTATACGACCCCCAAACGTAGAGAGTTGATCCCCAAAGGTATCCACTCGATTTTCCAGCCCATGGAACCGCCTGTCAAAAGTCTCGTAATCTACCCAAGAGTGATGTGTGGCCTCCTGAGTGGAGGACTCTCCATGATGGAACTGTGGTGGAGGAGGCATCTCGGGATCCATATGATGAGGTGAGGGTGGAGGAGACTGCTCCTCGGCCTGAATTGGAGGGGGGACATCCCCTTGATCCTGCTGTTGTTCTTGTTCATGCTCTTCCTCACAATCAACTTCTTCTCCATAAGTAGGCACATCCCGACGTAACTCACCATCAGGACCATAGTAATATCCCATATCTGTAAAGATATTATGCTTATTGTATATATCATCCCATCGAACATAAATGAATTGTTCATTTGCCATATTGATCCCAGCATGAATGAATATCATGGTCAACTGTGAAGCATACGGCAAGGATCGCCGCAAATTTGTTCGGTAAGCTCCAATGAGAGTCGTCATGAGGCGACCCATGTTGACTTGAATCCCATTCATAACATTGTAAAATAGGAATTTGTGAACCTCTGTCACTTCATTTCTGCTGCCACTCTTTGGATAAATGAGAGAGGTAAACATATGGTGCAATATACGCTGTAGTGGTGGAAAATGATTCGCATTCAATTCAATTAAATTGCTGACACCACGCACGTACTCACAACTGGTCATAGCAAGAAATGTTTCCTCAACCTCCCCATGACCAAAAACCATGTCGGCTCCTCTAGCCGCAACTCCTAAGCATCTCCCAAACAGATCGGGAGTAATATGAATCTCAACCCCTTGAACAATAGAAAATAATTCATCATTCCTTGCAATCAAATTCCCATAAAACTGTTGCACTAGACTGGGGTAATAACGTGTATATCTAGTGACAAAATCAGTCCAACCTGGCTGAATCTCAAAGACATCACATAAATCGGGCAAAAGCTCGTTCACCTTGTTGAAGTCGACCAGTCGAGGGTCGATAATGGGACGAGGAGGCAACCGAGGTGCTCGATGAGGCACGGGTGCCTGCTGTGGTGGATGTGTTGGGGCCGCTTGTGGATGACCACTGGGCTCCCACTGGGCAGAATGCTGAGAGCTTCATCTAGGCGGCATCCCGAACTAGAAGACTCGGTAGAAACCCTTGAATGGATGACTCTCTTCCTCGGGGGAAGAAGTTGAACCAAAAGACACTGCAAGGGCTTGCAAAAACTTTCTCCACAACGTGGAACCCTGGGATGAGCTTCACACATGCACAAATGGCCGCGAGGATTTCGTCCTAAAACGGTGACGAATCGACCGGATCTTGTGCGGATTGAAAGGGGATGAGGTTTTGGGGTTTCAAAAGTAGAGTTTGGGTGTTCTAGGGTTAGGAAGATATGTTGGAGAGAAAATGGGTAAGATAGAATGAGAGAATGGGGTGTTAAACCCCCATATAAGTTGGTTCGGATGAGGTTCGGATGAGGTTCGGCTGGCCCGGTTTGCCAGGTTCGGTCGACCGGACTGGGTCTAGCGGTCGACCGCTAGACCTAAAAATCCCCAATTTTGTAACTTTTTCTTTTTTTTGGTTTATTTTTCCCTTTTTTGTTTCTTTTTCCTTTTTTTGTTTCTTTTTCTATATATGGGGACAACCATCTGACCTTCTGATTGGAACCAACATGAAGTGGAGAGAGAGAGAAAAGATGGAGATTTGAGGAAACTTCTCTAACTCCCCCTCAGAAGTTGCCTTAGGTCCGGAATCACTGGATCCACATTTATTTCAGCAAGGAGTATCTGGCCTTAGAAAATTTTTCAAGGAAGGCTATATGTATAAGTACATTCAAGCATGCAGGAATATATATGAACACACGAGATATTAAAGGAAAATACACATAATATGCATGGTAATCTACCCTTGATGCATATGAGTTTCTACAGGTGCAATTCTTATTCTAAGTGCAAACTTATGTATGTATGCTCTCACCCTTGCACATCTCAAGTTCTCTTCATATCTTGTTAAACTGATCCTGGTTTAGGGGTTTTGTGAAGATGTCAGCTAGCTGATTGTGTGTGTCAATGAAATTCAATTCAAAGACCCATTTTCCTACGTGATCTCTCAGAAAATGATGTCGAATGTCAATGTGTTTTGTCCTAGAATGTTGAACAGGGTTTTTTGATAAGCTGATTGCACTAGTATTATCATACAAGATTGGCACACATTTCATTTAAACATCCAAATCAAGCAATTGATTTTTGATCCAAAGTACTTAGGCTCCTCAACTTTCGGCGGCTACGTATTCAGCCTCGGCCTTTGAGAGAGATACTGAATGTTGTTTCTTGGAGGCCCATGAGACTAGGCAACCACCAAAAAATTGACAATACCCACTAGTACTTTTACGATTGTTGCGCGAGTTTCTATGCCGAATGATCGGGGTGAAGGAAGAGATACAGCGGGGAAGGAAAATACGGGAGTTTGATGAATCTCGGGTATCCTCCTCACGGTTGTATGCCTCTCACGGCGGTATCGGGCACTCTCCTTTTACGGAAAGTCGGGAAGGGTCGAATGGCACGGAAGTGTTAGGATAAGGGTTAACCGGACAAGGTGCGGGCGTGCCAGTCGAGTTCTCGACAATCACTCATGGAACCAAGGGTTGACCGGGGAAGTGCCACTAGGGCGCGGCACGTGGGCTCGAGCGATCGAACGACACGTGGAGAGAAGGGGTTCCATGGGTGCGAGTGCGTAGGTGATTGTGGGAATCGTGTACTGGACGTCTTTCCCCACCGGCCGCAAGCAACCGGTGTTTATTTACATCGGATTGAATATGAATACCTTCGTTCTAAGCTGAAGAAAAGTCTGTATACAAGTCTGAAGACATGGGTAGAGGGCCGGAGCATTCAGCAGCTGTAGGTGCACTTTTGACTGGGGGATATTTACTGGGACTTGGGTGTTAGGCACGGATGTCAAGTGGTGTAGATAGAAAACTGAGGGCCCGAACGTGGGTGCGAGAGCACTCGTCCAATCGGTGGTGTTATACTGAGGTGTATACTTCTTTACAGGAAAGCCGTGATGGCCAAGGTACAACTAGCGCATGCCACGGGACAATTCCGACGTGCTAGTCGGTCCCCGGGTCGATGCGTGATGAATGAACACATATGCGTTTTACAGAGGGCTCCTCCCGTGGTGTGGGCCAAGGCCGTGATGCCGAACGAGGGACTGCGACTGGATAACTGGAGAGATACATCGATCCGGTGTCTGGGCGAGGGTCAATCACGACTCGAATTGAGCAGTCGAACATGGCCTCATGACTGCGAGAGAGCATGACATCATGGTACGCGTGCGGTTGCAACCGACGGGCACGCGAGGGGAAATCCCGACATGAGGGGACGTTTGCCCATGTCGTAGCGTCTCACATACGGTGGGTGTTGACTTGTGTGTGATAGCTATATATGGCGTGAGGGGAGTGCGAACGACATACCCCCGACGTATTAGGCCAACGAACAAGTCACCCACGCACAATTCTCCTTAGCTCGCTGCTTGGAGCCGCTCGAAGCCTTGGCACTTGACGTTTGATGTTCTGGATGCTTGGTGCTTGATTCCGGATTTCTACCCCTTGAGCTCCTAAGGGGTTTTTATAAGGGAAGTTGGAAGGGTCACAAGGGGTTTACGTGGACCAGCTAAGGGGGGTGAGCTGGTCCGCGTAAACCTAAGTGAATAGTACTTGGGGTTACACGGGCTGAGAGAGAGGGGGAAGGGGTTTACGTGGACCAGTCAGGGGGGCTGAGTTGGTCCGCGTAAATCCCTCCCTCAGGGGGTTTAGGCAGGTCGATTTTGGTTTTTTTTCTTTTTTTGAAAAACTTAAATTTTTTTAATTGAATGGGGGTTTACGCGGACCAACTAGGGGGGTGAGCTGGTCTACCTAAACCCCCTCCCCAGGGGATTTAGGCGGACTGGCGCCAAGGAGAGAGGGGACGGTCCCACCCTATAAAATTTGATTTTTTTGGGTCCATTTTCTTCCTAATTTGACTAAGAAAGAAAAGGACAAATGCCTGGGGAGGATACGTGGAAGCTTGCGAGACTTGTACGCGTTGACTGGAGGGCGAACCCGTCATGCTGTCGCTCCGTGCTTCCGCGTGTTGACTCCTCGAACTGGTATGGCACACAAACCGCGTCATAAGACTGTAGATGGGACGAACTGGACTGAGTGGGGTCGTGGGACCACCGGGCTGGAGGGAGGGCGCGGCCCCCAGGGAGTTCACCCTCCCTGGGGTGCGCGGCCATGCCCCGGGGCGAACTGGCCCCGGGCCGATCGTAACCCCGGGGGATGGCCCTCGGGGTCTTCTTGTGTTGTTTGGGGTTGTCCTTCGACGGACGCTGAACCCCGGGAAGCTGGAATGGGCCCGTGGGGGCCATTGTTCTTCGGGTTGTCATAGTCGCTTGGAAGGTGTTTGGGTAAATGCCCGACACACCCCAGATTGCTGAATGACTTGGGTAGATGGCTGAGGGGCCACACGGCGGACCTTGGATTGAAGATAGGAGCTCGTGGGAGCTAAGAGGGGGCATTTTGTGGACATGTGTAATGTCTTGGGCTGTGTGCCACGTTGCACGGCGGGTTGACAGGGTAGCCTCGGGTTGGCCCGAGTGTTGAGATTGAGTGGCTCGTTGCCACGTATCTGAGGGTCGGGGGTGGCCCCGACTTACTGGGGGGTCGTTGCAGGACCCCATTAGTGTGCTGGAACCACGGGATGGCCCGTGGTTTTGTGTAGAAGGGCTGGAACATATGCGCCCACAAGGTGTTCGAAAATATGCCGAACACGCGTGTGTGATCCGTATGCACGTGCTGTGGGCCTCCAAAGCCTGTGGTTGACTTGCTCGGGTCTCCCTTTGACCTTGGAGGGTTGAAAGAAGTGTCTTGAAGTGGGCCCGCGGCCCTTTCACTGGGTGCCACATGGCGTGGCTTAATGTCGGGGCACCCCTGGGTGTTCCCGGGCGGCCATGTAGGATATGGGCAAAGCCCGTATGTGAGTGGCCAGGGTTGACCCCGGACAACTGTTCGCGTTGCCGCGTGTCACGGCAAGTTGGTCAGGACCCTTATAAGGACCCACAGGGTTGTAGAAAGGGCTAGATAGCCCGTGCCTAGGAGGTGTCCGGGGAAATCCCCGGACCCTTACTCCTTGTTATTCTTGCTAGGAAATAGTCCGGGTACAACAAATGCCCCCCACGGGTCGTGCGTCGGAGGTGGAGAGGAGGGCGTCCGGACCGTGAAGCCCTCCTTCTGAGTTGTTGTAGTTGTATTTTGACGCTTCATATGTCTTTATTCTGCTGTGTTGTGCGTGTTGATTTGCTGGTGCTCTGACTCTCTCTCTCTTTTTGTACCTTGTCTTGCAGCGATGGCACGCTTCGGCAGAGATGGACGAGTCTCGAGGCGCGTAGCTCGAGAGGAGGATCACTGGGTGCAGTGGACTGACCGACAGACGCCCCCTCTGGGCGCACCCGTGATAACTATGGCTGGTATAGAGCAGCTAGACCGGGGCCATACGGCCGTGGCTGAGGGTCCAATTGGTGAGAGAGCAGCTGGAGCAGGGGCCGTGGAGGTGGCCAGGATTCCTGGAGGCGGATGGCTTGTACAGTTACTACCGGAGCGGAGGCTATCCATTAGAGTTCCCCCTAGATTGTCACCTGTTTGAATTCATCCGAAGCTATGTCCCTCCTGGCATGGAAGAGGGAGACTCGCAGATTCCAGGGGCCCGCCGTCGGCTTGAGAGGGCCATCTTGATTGGCAGGGAGAGCCTACAGGGTACAACCTTCTGTAGCTATCCGAGCTTCTCGGAGGACTACTAGAGGCAGCGTCAGTTTCCTAGTGTTGATTGCCTGGGGTTCTTTGGCATGGCGGAGCAGTCTGGAGTCAGGGTTGGGCCGATTGGCCCCGCTAGCTGGGATTTGCACGGTCACCATCACACGGAGACAGAGGGGACTACTGGGTTGGTACTAGAGCCTGCTGGTTTGTAGTATGCTGGAGAGGGCTATGATGATCATAGCATGCTGAATGGAGTCATGCGACAGACTGTCACTAGCTGGTACGGTCACTGGTCAGTGATCATGTCACACTACTATCGCCAGGGTGCCACTGAGTGGCTGATGGGGATCGTCCACCACTACCGGGTGTTGCTAGATCGCGCTGAGATCAGGTACGCGGTGATTGTCATTCTGTAGGCGTACCCGTGCTACACCGGACTACTGTAGAGCTTGGTGGAGCATTTCAACCATCGTTGGAACACGGTGGAAACAGCAGAGGGAGAGACCACACTGGACTTGTGGTCCTTGTTCAGGATTTCTGGATTGCCGATCAGCGGTGAGGGATATGAGGAGGTAGTGCTGGATGACCTCCACCGCAGTCATACCGACGGGCTGGGAAGATATCGAGTGCCTTACAGTTATCGGTATCTCATGAAGACCTGGAGAGATTTAGCTCTAGTAGGGAGAGAGAGAGAGAGCCACACAGACTCCACGGGTACCACTGAATGTATGGGTCCCTCATTTCTACAACGGGCCATTCAGTTATCAGGAGTTCGCCAGGGATCAGACTCCGTGGGAGGAGTACACTGAGGTGGAGCTATGCTTCCGGACGTACTCCAGATATGTGTATGCACCACAGAAGGGGTGGAATCCCCACAGTTTTCCAGATGTGACACACCTTGCAGCGTATCTGGCATATTGGCTGGCAACTTTTGTAATTCCCCATGGAGAGGAAGGGCTGTTGAGAGCTGAGTTGTTATGGCCGGCTTGCTTGTTGGCCGAGGGGAGACAGTTAGCTCTAGCTCCCGCTGCGCTGGCCAACATCTACCAGGGACTTAGAGTTCTGGTGGCACACTCAGCGTCGAGGGAGAGGAGTATACTCCTGTCGACCCACTATCTTAGTGTGTGGGCTGGGTTGCTGTTCCCGGGGCTGGTGACGCGAGCTACCGTGGCGAACCCGACGGCACCGCTTCTATTTGATTTCACTGGGCAACCGGATGGGGATGCAGAGGCGCAGCTTGAGGGGGCCAGGAGGGCCCTTTGTTACCTGCCCACCCGGGGCGAGGAGGGACTACCCTTCGATAGCGCAGCAAGGGACTCTGGCCTCTTTCTGGGGGCTTCAGGTGGAGGGGAGACCAGCGCCCACCCCAGTCAGGGGGCGGCCGATGCGGGACCACGGACTGAGTGGATATTAAGCACCCGAGCAGCCGTGTTGACGTTGCACCAGTCGACGACGAGTTCCTTGGAGCCATACTACCCGCATCACTTTGCCAGGAATTTCAAGTACGACCAGGGGATTCCGCCGAACAGGGAATTCCCTCTGACGGGCAAACAGTACAAGGGCAGGGACACCCACCTACTTGCAGCGGCCTGGTGGGACTTTTGCTACCGTCGGGAGCTGGAGCGATTCCCGATGCCGGGGCAGGGACGTCGGGGATGATTTGATGTGCACTACGCCCGGTGGTGGTTCGAGCACAATCACCTCTACTGACAGAAGTGTTGTGTCCCTGTGATTTTGATGATAGCAAACACTATAAGTCATTTGAATGCATACAATTCTGTTTGTGGTGCAGATGAATGCTTCATTGAAAATCTTATTTGAATTATTGCTGCATTTTAAATATGGATGTGTGGTGTGTGCTTTGGTGCATTTCATAATTGCATTTATCTGGATTGTTTGATGTCATATGTGTTTACTTATGTTTTGATGATGACATAGTTTACGTGTGTTTTGATGATGACAAATTGATGTCATATGTGTTTACTTCATTCAGAACTGCTCATTCAGAACTTGGTACATTGCTTAACTGTGAGCATGGCATAGACTGTACACTCGTCTGTCTGCATGAGTCACCAAGTCCACACATTACATCGTGTGCTTTTCATGAAGTCTATACATTGGCATGCAGCGTCTCATGAAGTATGTACATCCTCTTCAAGCATTTCAAAGTCTATACATCGCTTGGAGTTCTTTCAAGTATATACATTGCTGAGCTTCTCACTGACTGTCTCATGCAAGTATATACATTGGCATATGCATTCACTGTAAAGTCTATACATTCATAGCGTCCAGTGTCTAGAGTTTCATAAAATCTGTACATTGGAAGTATGTACAACGGACTGTACATGCATCAATCTTCAAAGTCCATACATTGGACTGTTACACGCATCATTGAAGTCTATACACTAGTCTGTCTCTCCAGTCTGCACAGCCTTCTGATTGGTCTTAATGTCTATACATTGTGCATCGTCTCAATTTGCGTCTCATGCCAAGTCTGTACAGCCTGCATCGTATCATGCAGCATCTCAAGCCAAGTCCATACATAGTCCATCAGCATTTAGAAGTCTGTACATCGGTCCATCTTGTTCAGCATCTTAGTGCATTCAAAGTCTGTACAGCGTCCGTCTCAGCCAGCGTCTCATGCTGCGTCTTAGGCAAGTCTATACATTGCTCTATTGCACAAAGCAAAGTCTGTACATCCGATTGTCTCACTCGAAGTCTGTACAGCCCATGGTCTAGAGACCAAGTCTGTACATCATCTTGTGCCTTCAAGCTTTCAACGTCAAGTCTGTACATCACCTTCAAGGCAGCAAGTCTATACACTGGGGTCGTCAGCTGAAGGGACAGCATGTTTGTACGTTGGGTGGTCATCGTCTGCTGCATGCCATTTCAAGTCTGTACATCGATGTGTTGCTTTGATGCCGTTGCATAGTCTATACATTGATGAGCTTTACGCACACATCTTCGGTGTCTATACTTTGCTTGTGTAACTCAAGCCTCTACATCAAAGTCTATACATCCGATAGGCTTGTTAATGCATCTGTCTGCAAGTCTGTACACCGAGGACGCTTGAAGGCTTTAAAGTATATACATTCTACACACTTCTCACTTACTGTTTCTAAGTATATACATTGTGTTGCATTGCTTGAATTTCGTAAAGTCTATACACTGCATGCTCACTCAACTAAGTCTATACACTCGATTGTTAACCTTCAACTCTATACACTCGGTTTCAAAGCTTCAAGTCTATACACTTGATATCAGGCCTCAAGTCTATACACTCGTTTGTTAACTCTCAAGTCTATACACTCGTCTGTTAACCTTCAAGTCTATACACTCAAGCTGCATCATGGCTGTACACACTTTGTTAAACAGCCTGAACCAAGTCTATACATTATCTGATACCTTCTTATGTCTGTGTGACAGGTACTGTTCGAGAAGCAGATAAGTGGCACGTGGTCTGAGGTTGGCACCTGGCACGTGATCTGATGATAACGCCCTAAATGCTGCAGTTATAAATACCAGGCTGCCTCCATCTGGAGAACGTGTGTGAGTGAAGAAAAGAGAAAAAGAGATCAAGATCAGAAAGAAAGAAAGTGATCGAAGTAGAAGGACTGAAGCCTTGAGCAGAAGTAAGAAGAAATAGAAGAAGAGTGAGCCGGCAGAAGAAAAAGGGTTGCAGAGAAGAAGGAGAGAACAACGTGAGAGAAAAGGAGAGCAGAGGAGAAAGAAAGAGAGATAGAGAGAGAGAGAGTTCGTGGAGAAGAAGGAAAAAGCTACTGAAGATCTGTCTACTGGACCGTGGATCAAATCCAGGCCAGTCAGCTCCATGAGAGCCACATCTGATGTTCATTCATTTACAGCTTGTGTTTGCTGTGTTATTTTCGTTTCTTATTTTTCCTTTTTATTTGATCTGATTTATTGTGTTCTTCCGATCCTCTGGACTGAGGTCAGGTTCCTCCTGTTGGTTCAGGAGAAGGGAGATCTGATCTCCGGGTTGCAAGTGACAGGTTGTCACTTGTGGGTTACCTCTGGTTAGAGGAAGGGAGGCTCGTCCTCCGGTTCTGGGCTTGTGGTTGCAAGTCCAGGGGTCCCTCCTGGTCTGGAGGAAGAGAGGTCTTCGACCTCTTGTTTCCAAGTGGCTGGGAGTCACTTGGGGTGTCCCTCCGGTTGGGAGGAAGAGGGGAGGCTGTTCCCCTGGTCAAGCTGTGTGGCAGCAAGTGTTCGCAGACTGAGTCTACTTGTTTCTAGCGTTGGATAGTGAAGCCTCACTCCGGTTGGGAGTGAGGGGTGGATGTAGGTCTTGGTGACCGAACCACCTAAAAATCTACTGTGCAGTGGTTTTGCTTTGTGCGTTTGTTCCTTGCCTTCTACCTCCCATTCACAGGTTATGCATGCATGGTTAGTTGTGTTATCTTGGATTGTTTGTATTGTTCCTATCTGCAGTAACCTTGACCATTATGTTCTGCTAGGTGTGTTTGGGTTGCCTAGTTCTGTCTGCATTTCTGGTTTGATCAGGTGGCTGCATTGTTGCAGTCCAACTGATTGATCATGTGTTATCTTATCATCTCATCTTGCAGAGCTCATTAGTTTTTATTCCGCATATCTGAGCTTTAGAGTTTTAATTTGGGCATAATTATTGAAGGGGATACATTCACCCCCCTCTGTATCCGGACTTAGCACCCTAACAATTGGTATCAGAGCAGGTTCTCTGATTGATCAGATCCAACGATCTGCAGAGGATCCTGTTGTCCCTTGGTGCATTTCTGATTTTACTCTTTGCTGCATTAATTTGCTTACCGATTTATTCAATGGGTTCTCCACCAGTTTTTAATGGCTCTAACTTTAACTCATGGGTTAGCAGTCTACATAACTATGTGAATTTGATGAATCCGGATCTGTGGAAGATAATCTCACATGGTCCTCACAGACTGCCAAAGGAAAAGTCCAAATGGACTAAAAGTCATAGATCGAGAAATGAAGAGAATCAAAAGTTTTGAATCTAATGAAAGAAGCTACTGACAAGGCTCTACATTCATGTTTTTATGACTGCAGGTCCGCTAAGGACATTCTGGAAAAGCTGAAGCTAACTCAGAGGAGAGATGAGGACAGTTGCCTGATGGCTGACAAGAGCAACCATGGCAGTGATCAAGATGAATCCGAAGAACAGGATGATGAGGAGGTAAACCCTTTCGAGAATTTTTCTTTAGATGACTGGGAAGATGCCTATGTCAATCTGACAAGATCCTATAAAAAACTAGGGAAGAAGTATAAAGGTCTGAAAAAGGAGCTAAAGAATCATGAGAATGCTAAATCTCGAGGTGAAAGCCCTGAAATTCTAAAAATTGAAAATGAAATTTTTAGAAGACAACTACAAGATTTCGATTCTATTACTACAGATCTAGATCATCTGAAATCTGAAAAACAAACCCTTGTGAAACAAATTGGTTTACACAAAAAGGAGAATCAAGAGCTTGTTTGTGAAATTTCTGAACTAAAGGAGAGGCTTAGTTTAATTGATGATCAGGTTCATCACTATAATGCAGTTCAGAATGAAAAATTGGTGAGAGAATTAGAGTGTGTCAACTCTGAACTTGAAAAAATGAAATCTGAAAATGCTTGCAATGCTTGTGCAGCTTTAAGAGACTTGATAAATGAATTTGATTCTGATGATAAACTTCAAAAGGATTTAATCAAATCTCTGAAAGAAGAAAATAAATCATTGCTAGAAAAGAAAACTGAAGCTGAAGATATGAAATCTGAAAATGAAAGACTCAAAAACCAGTCCAAGGAATTTGAACACAAATTGATGAGTTTTGAAAAAGAAAACAGATTGATTTCTAAAAAAATGGAGGCTGATAGAATAATGAATCTAGAGCTTCAGAAAAATCTCAACAAACCTCAATCTGAGAAACAACAGGAAAACTTTTATGAATGTGAGTCTTCCTTAGATGATTGGATGTTTGATGATGATCTCCTAGAGAAAAATAGGAAATTGAAAGAGGAAATCAACAAGCTAAATCATCTAAACACCCAACTGTCAGATAGGCTATTGACAATTGAAAAAGGCAAGGGTGTGAGCATGAATAATTCTGATAGGTTGGTGGATGTAGAACATGAAATTGAGAGTCTAAAAACCATCAACCTAATGTTGAGTGGAAATGTCAAATGCTGTGAAGAGAAGGTAGCTAATTATGGGCTCACTATCACATCCCTTCAACAAGAAGTTGATGATCTTTAAAAGTCCCTATCTGAAGCTGACAATGAAGCAAAGCTAAAACAGGAAGTTGAAAAACTCAAAAGTTTGAATGATGCCTTGCATCAACAACTCATTTCCTGTGAAACAGATTTGTCCAAATATAAAGCTAATACTTGTGGCTTAAATTCTAAAATTCAAGACTTAAAAAATTCTTTGTCAAAATTTGTCAAAGGAAAGGACAATCTGAATAAGCTTCTTGGAAATAATGTTAGCTTTCAGAGAGAGGGACTGGGTTACAGTCCGACAAACAAAAGGAGTAATGGGAATAAAACATCTACTATTTTTGTCAAAGCTTCTAATCAGAACACAACCCCTGCTCCTTCTGTTTTTCAATTCACTGCACAAAAGTCCACTATGAAACCCAAAACTTTGGAACAAACTCAAAAACTGAAAAAGGGTGAAAATTCACAGAAAAAGGAAAAACCCAAAACTGTGGAACAAACTCAAAAACTGAAAAAGGGTGAAAATTCACAGAAAAAGGAAAAAGACACTCGTGTTGTTATAAAGAAGACTGCACACAATTCACATGATCTCTCACACACTCACATTAAAAAGGGGTCATGTTATTATTGTGGGAAGCATGGTCATCTTATGAGTGAATGTTTTATCATGAAAGAAGATAATAAACAGCATGCCAAGTCCCCCATTCATGTTCATGGTCCATATGGATCTGAACACAATTATAGTCAGCACATTGTGTGTTTCAACTACAATAAGTCTGGGCATAAGGCTGTTGAGTGCTGGTTTAGATCCACTTGGGGTAAAAATGGTTTTCATAGAAGAAATTCTTTTGCATGCTCCCACTGTGGGAAAAATGGGCATACAGTCAAGGACTGTTGGTATGTTCAAAAGAACTATGTTAATCCCCATTTTGTCAAATTCCCTGCAAAACCTTTTGTGAAAATTTCATGCTATAATTGTGGGAAGCCAGGCCATAAATCTGCTGAATGTTGGATGGTTAAGAACAAGCATCAAACTGCTCATGCATATAATAGAAAACCTTATGAACATGTTTATAAACATCACCCTGCTGTTAATATGCATAATAAGAATCAAACACCAGCCATTTCATGTAGATACTGTGAAAAATTTGGACATTCTATGGATGATTGTTCACTGATGAAATTTGATGATAATGTTGCTATGAAAATGTTTAGAATACCTGTTAGAGCTAATGCAGGACCCAAAGCTGCTTAGGTCCCTGCAGGATCAAGATGATCAAAAAACTTTGCAGGTGTGCCTTGGACTGAGGAATAAAGAGGGGTAAAACAAACCAAGGCATCCAAGTTAATAAAGCCCCTTTCAGGTAAATTCTCTGCACTTCTTGTTCTTAGAATAACTGAATAGCATGTTAAATCCGTCTTTACATATTCATTCATCATCTGCATTGTCAGATTCAAATTTTCTGAACTCTCCTAATACATGATTTGTTCTTGTTATGACAGTCTGAATGAGCATAAATTTTAAAATTATGTTTCAGTGCCCTAATTGCATATCATGCACTCTGTAAGGGGGAGTTTGACTAATGCTTGCATATCATGATAATCTCATTTGCTGTATGCATACATGTAGTTAGTAGCACTGCATTTCCTTACATTGAAAAATCTAAAAAGAAATGTCTCATTGCATCTAGATAGGGGGAGCATTCCTGTTTCATCTCTTCACCTCTTGAAGTCCTTCTGTCTAGCAATCTGATCCATTCTTGGCAAATATGTGGTTCACTTGAATTCTCTGTTGTCTACACTGATATAGCTGATCTGTCTGTATTCCAGACTCAGCCATTGATTCTGTCTACTATGAATTCAATTGGCAGCTTGTTCCTATCATACACATTTCTTCATATCTTGTCAAGACTGGTCAAAGCTAATCTGACTGATTTTTAGTCTTTAATGCTGGCTTCTGAATTGCTATATTCTCTCAACTATTGGTATCAGAATTGCTCTCTGCTAATTTCTCTTGACAATGCCATTGATTCAGCCGAATAAGGAAAGATTTAGTCAGTGCACCCTAGGCATAAATCAGACACTCTGAAAAGAAGAATCTTCTATTATACTGGCGTAAGAATGTTTTGATAAATCAAATTGATTTAAGCCTAATGTATTTTCTAAGTTTTGATGTGAAAGACTTGAAAATATTTGAATCATCATGCTTAATAAATCTTAACCAATTGCCTCATGAATTTCATGCAAAACTTTCTGAAATCTGAAATTTTAAAAGACATGGCTTTCTTTGGTTAAGATACATGTAGAAAGTATTGTTCTTAATCATTTCAAGTGTACTGAGCTTTGTTTGAAGAATCTGAAAACAGTTAAAATTTAAAGCTAGAGCAATGACTGTGGTCACAGAGAAACTGGGTTTTCTATCAATGAAATAGAGTAAGCCCATGTCATGAAGTGCCATAGTTACCTCTTTTCAATATGTTTGAAAATCGGGCAGAGCAATGGCATGGATGTGTTGAGTAACTGGGGATTCTGGCCTCTGATCAAGGTGTCTCCTTATGTAAAAAGATACTCCATTGCTAACTCTGTTCTCTTTGAGAGGCAATACGGTTGTCACATTGAGTAACTGGGTCACTTCACCTAAGACGTGTTGTGCCTCATGTAAAAAGGTGTTGACTGAACCAAACTTGCTCAGGAAAAATAAGTGTTGCTCAATTGGTATCAGAAAATTCTGAAAATCTAAAGACAAGCTCAGTCTCATTTATTTCTGTTTAATCTTAATATGATCTTGTGTATTTTCCAAAGGAGTCAATTGAATTTAAATGAGTTAGATGGAAGGAGGTTAAACATGAATATCAAATGAGTTGTTGGTTCACATTTATTAAAAGGTGTTTCAGATATGAGTATTGAATTTTCTTAATAAACTTTGAATACATCTCTCTTAAATCATGATGGTCAGTTTAAACTCATTCATAATCTATTATAATTGAAGAATCTGAAATTCGTTTACAAAGATTTATGAATTTGGTGTGCTAATGAAAATCTGTCTTCCTCATTTATTCACTGTGAATACAGTTTGTGTTTTACTGGTAGATGCTCATCACTTCTCTATATCAATTGGCTTCACTCCATCATCTAATCAGGGGGAGCTTTCCTGTCTTGCTGAGTGTCTTTCTTAAAGGGGAAATCTAGTTAGCATTCTTGAGTGTCCCTGTGTTTTTGTTGATATTCTCCCTTCATCTCAATTGGTTTCAACCTTCAAAACGTTTCTGATCATATTACCCTCTATCAATGTATTTTGATTGACATTAGTTCTCTTTTATGTGACGCACAACTCTCAGAATTTTTTTTGGATAACCAGAGTTCATCCTTGTAGATTTCTCTTGCATCATGGATCATAAGGGCAGAACTCTCTGGTCTGTTTAAGACACTATATGCATAAGGGGACAATGTGCTAGATTGTCTGATCATGTTGTTTGTCTGCATTAGCTCTATATCTTCTGCCATGTCAAAGGGGGAGTATTTGTTGCATATGCATGACTACATAAGTTGTTTGACTAAGGGGGAGAATTGATTTAAATGATTCTGATATTGTTTATCAAAGTATTTTTTTTGATGAAGTCAAAGGGGGAGAATACTTTGATGAGTCTAGTCTGAATATTCCATTTATTTCATTCATAAGACTCATAGTATTCCCATCATCAAAAAGGGGGAGATTGTTGTGTCCCTGTGATTTTGATGATAGCAAACACTATAAGTCATTTGAATGCATACAATTCTGTTTGTGGTGCAGATGAATGCTTCATTGAAAATCTTATCTGAATTATTGCTGCATTTTAAATATGGCTGTGTGGTGTGTGCTTTGGTGCATTTCATAATTGCATTTATCTGGATTGTTTGATGTCATATGTGTTTACTTATGTTTTGATGATGACATAGTTTACGTGTGTTTTGATGATGACAAATTGATGTCATATGTGTTTACTTCATTCAGAACTGCTCATTCAGAACTTGGTACATTGCTTAACTGTGAGCATGGCATAGACTGTACACTCATCTGTCTGCATGAGTCACCAAGTCCACACATTACATCGTGTGCTTTTCATGAAGTCTATACATTGGCATGCAGCGTCTCATGAAGTATGTACATCCTCTTCAAGCATTTCAAAGTCTATACATCGCTTGGAGTTCTTTCAAGTATATACATTACTGAGCGTCTCACTGACTGTCTCATGCAAGTATATACATTGGCATATGCATTCACTGTAAAGTCTATACATTCATAGCGCCCAGTGTCTAGAGTTTCATAAAGTCTGTACATTGGAAGTATGTACAACGGACTGTACATGCATCAATCTTCAAAGTCCATACATTGGACTGTTACACGCATCATTGAAGTCTATACACTAGTCCGTCTCTCCAGTTTGCACAGCCTTCTGATTGGTATTAATGTCTATACATTGTGCATCGTCTCAATTTGCGTCTCATGCCAAGTCTGTACAGCCTGCATCGTCTCATGCAGCATCTCAAGCCAAGTCCATACATAGTCCATCAGCACTTAGAAGTCTGTACATCGGTCTGTCTTGTTCAGCGTCTTAGTGCATTCAAAGTCTGTACAGCGTCCGTCTCAGCCAGCGTCTCATGCTGCTTCTTAGGCAAGTCTATACATTGCTCTGTTGCATAAAGCAAAGTCTGTACATCCGATTGTCTCACTCAAAGTCTATACAGCCCATGGTCTAGAGACCAAGTCTGTACATCGTCTTGTGCCTTCAAGCTTTCAACGTCAAGTCTATACATCGCCTTCAAGGCAGCAAGTCTATACACTAGGGTCGTCAGCTGAAGGGACATCATGTCTGTACGTTGGGTGGTCATCGTCTGCTGCATGCCATTTCAAGTATGTACATCGATGTGTTGCTTTGATGCCGTTGCATAGTCTATACATTGATGAGCTTTACGCACACATCTTCGGTGTCTATACTTTGCTTGTGTAACTCAAGCCTCTACATCAAAGTCTATACATCCGATAGGCTTGTTAATGCATCTGTCTGCAAGTCTATACACCGAGGACGCTTGAAGGCTTTAAAGTATATACATTCTACACACTTCTCACTTACTGTTTCTAATTATATACATTGTGTTGCATTGCTTGAATTTCGTAAAGTCTATACACTGCATGCTCACTCAACTAAGTCTATACACTCGATTGTTAACCTTCAACTCTATACACTCGGTTTCAAAGCTTCAAGTCTATACACTTGATATCAGGCCTCAAGTCTATACACTCGTTTGTTAACTCTCAAGTCTATACACTCGTCTGTTAACCTTCAAGTCTATACACTCAAGCTGCATCATGGCTGTACACACTTTGTTAAACAGCCTGAACCAAGTCTATACATTATCTAATACCTTCTTATGTCTGTGTGACAGGTACTGTTTGAGAAGCAGATAAGTGGCACGTGGTCCGAGGTTGGCACCTGGCACGTGATCCGATGATAACGCCCTAAATGCTGCAGCTATAAATACTAGGCCGCCTCCATCTGGAGAACGTGTGTGAGTGAAGAAAAGAGAAAAAGAGATCGAGATCAGAAAGAAAGAAAGTGATCAAAGTAGAAGGACTGAAGCCTTGAGCAGAAGTAAGAAGAAATAGAAGAAGAGTGAGCCAGCAGAAGAAAAAGGGTTGCAGAGAAGAAAAAGAGAACAACGTGAGAGAAAAGGAGAGCAGAGGAGAAAGAAAGAGAGATAGAGAGAGAGAGAGTTCATGGAGAAGAAGGAAAAAGCTACTGAAGATCTGTCTACTGGACCGTGGATCAAATCCAGGCCAGTCAGCTCCATGAGAGCCACATCTGATGTTCATTCATTTACAGCTTGTGTTTGCTGTGTTATTTTCGTTTCTTATTTTTCTTTTTTATTTGATCTGATTTACTGTGTTCTTCCGATCCTCTGGACTGAAGTCGGGTTCCTCCTGTTGGTTCAGGAGAAGGGAGATCTGATCTCTGGGTTGCAAGTGACAGGTTGTCACTTGTGGGTTCCCTCTGGTTAGAGGAAGGGAGGCTCGTCCTCCGGTTCTGGGCTTGTGGTTGCAAGTCCAGGGGTCCCTCCTGGTCTGGAGGAAGAGAGGTCTTCGACCTCTAGTTTCCAAGTGGCTGGGAGTCACTTGGGGTGTCCCTCCGGTTGGGAGGAAGAGGGGAGGCTGTTCCCCTGGTCAAGCTGTGTGGCAGCAAGTGTTTGCAGACTAAGTCTGCTTGTTTCTAGCGTTGGATAGTGAAGCCTCACTCCGGTTGGGAGTGAGGGGTGGATGTAGGTCTTGGTGATCGAACCACCTAAAAATCTACTGTGCAGTGGTTTTGCTTTGTGCGTTTGTTCCTTGCCTTCTACCTCCCATTCACAGGTTATGCATGCATGGTTAGTTGTGTTATCTTGGATTGTTTGTATTGTTCCTATCTGCAGTAACCTTGACCATTATGTTCTGCTAGGTGTGTTTGGGTTGCCTAGTTCTGTCTGCATTTCTGGTTTGATCAGGTGGCTGCATTGTTGCAGTCCAACTGATTGATCATGTGTTATCTTATCATCTCATCTTGCAGAGCTCATTAGTTTTTATTCCGCATATCTGAGCTTTAGAGTTTTAATTTGGGCATAATTACTGAAGGGGATACATTCACCCCCCTCTGTATCCGGACTTAGCACCCTAACAAGAAGGCCTCCGCGATCAGGAAGGCAGAGGAGAGTCGCTTGCTGAGGGAGGATGTGCCCCCTATTGCACTGGATGAGGGGTACCTGAGGACCCGTGTTGCTCGGATCCGCCGTGAGATCGAGCAGGTTGTAGCGCGGTGGCCCCGGAGTGGCCGGGGTTCATCTTCTGGGAGCCGAAGCAGTGGAGGGGCACTGAAGCCCCTGGGACGGGCATCGGCGACAGTGACTGGAGCGAAGGTGTCCCGACCGAGGGCACCTAGGGCCTGATGGGCTTAGTTCTTGGCCGATTGTGGTATCCGGGCAGAGGGTCGCTGGACCGGGAGCTCCCGCATGGGAGCTTCACCGATACAGTGGTTGATGACTGGAGACGGCACGTCGCCCATGCGCTTTGGTCGGCTGGACCTGTGGAGTTCGTGTCCCAGGTTGAGTGCGCACGCACTCCATGGGATATTCGGGAGGCCGTCGCGATGGCAGCCCGAGCCCTGGCGTGTGGGTTGGAGCATCTGGTGCCCTTACCCTTGACCCCTTTTGGGGCTCCAGGTTAGGCTTTCCTCCTTTGGCCTGCTCTCTCCCTTTCATGCTGTAATTCTTAGGTACAGAACTGAGGTGTTGTATAATGCTGTGTTTGTCGGTAGGTTCTGTGGCAGAGGGGGACCAGCCCTCCACAGGAACATCCTCGGGGGGTGAGGATGGAAGCTTGTAGCCCCGGAGGAAATGCCCTCGTGTGGAGGATGCAGCGGTCGAGATTGGTGGGTCATCTGAGGGACCCGAGATCGGAGAGCAAGTTGAGGAGGAGACGGCCTTGAGTAAGTGTCGCCCCCAAACCCTTTGTTTTTTGTTTGGTTTAGCCAATATGATTGACTAATTCTATTTTGTTGGACTTGGCTGTCGGTTGCAGCTCCACAGGCGGCTGGCGTGGAGGCGACCTTCTCGCCCCCTTGGAAGGCAGACTCCCCGCATGAAGAGGGAACCGAAGGGGAGGTTGACATAGAGGAGCTTATGCGTCTGATGAGCGAACCACTTCCTAAAATAGAGGACTTCCCCGACTTCGAGTCGTGGAAAGCTGCGGGAGGAGCCGGTGCAGGTAGGAGCTTCTAACCTTGGGCGCATGCCACAGCTTTGGTTTGCCTCTGATTATTCATTGTGAGCATCTTGATTATGCAGGGGAGGCGAAGGCATCAGGGACCGCGACCCCTGCTGAGGCACCGAGCGAAGTGCCCGGCCAGGCCAATGAGCCAGGGCCTACGGTGGCCAGTAGTTGTCAGGGTGAGTGCCCGACTGTCGTTGATGGGATCTTCCCATTATTGTTGAACTCTTTTTTCGGCAAGCCAGAATTATTGACTTGATTTATGTTGCTGGTTTGGCAGGTGAGGACGCGGCGGTTACCCTGGAGATGATCCGGAAATTGGCGGATGCCGGCCCGTCTGTGGCCCTGCCATCTTTTAGAGATGAGCCCGAACCGGTGACTTCCGTGCCCCCAGCCACCATTGAGGACACGTTGAGTAGACCACCATCGCTACCGACAAAGGTGCCTCTCCCACCTTTGCCGACCGTGGTGTCGGCCTGCACGGTGGGGCTGGTGGAGTCTTCCAGTGTAGGACCATCAGGTATGTAACTAAGCACTTGATCACTTTAGGGTGGATTATTTGGCTTTCCCACCCGTGCTGAGCTTTGACTGGGATGGATTGCATGTACCTCTTCCCCTCTAGAGGAAGGAGAGCTCCCTCGGGACGCGGACCAGCTATCAGGAGACGAGCCTCCCATCGCAGCTAATGTTGGGGGCGACGAGGAGTTCGTCGACATTGAGGGGTTTTCCGAAGGGGACGCCCCGACTGGTGAGCTTCTTCCTTAGCACCTTCGACTAGGGGGCTATCTTCATGTGAGACTGGATTTGACAGTAGCCTAATCTGGCTTCCCGACGTACAGGTGCCCCTGATTTGCCCACGCCCGGGGGTTCATCAGAGATCTTGTCTGGTTGTTCAGGGGGTGGCAGTGCCACAATGCAGAGTGACGAGAGCTCGAGCTCGAGCTCTTCTTCCTCCGAGGCCTCTTTTGCCGGGGACGTCGAGATGGAGGCGGCGTTGGAAGGTATTTGCAGTTTCTCCCTGTCTCTGTATTGGCTTTGATACAGAGTTTATGGTAGAGTGCTGACATTTTTGTGTTATGTCCAGGACTAGAGTCTGAGGAGGAGTATGCGCCGACTCTCATCAAGGAGGGTCGGGGAGAGCCATGTGTCACCTCAATGGCCATTGGGGAGGACCGGATTACAGGGGAGTCCCTACCCTCTCCGACTCTAGCAGGGGACACTGCCGGGGTGGAGGAGAGGTTACCATCACCGACCCCGAGCGGGGAAGTTGCAGGCGCGGCAGGAGCCACACCAGGTGAGAGTCAGGACCTTTCTCAGGTTTTTCACCTTGTCTTGTCATAGGGATACCTTGAACATTGTTGACCCGTTTCGTGTTCGATGGGGTTGTACAGGTCCTTCCGGTGTGCTGGCTAAGATGGGTCTGATGGGGCATCAGAGGTGATTTCCTTACACGGGTGGAGTGTATTTGTGTGTTATGGCTTGTATGAGATTGTAATTGTGTCATTTCTTTCATTTGGGCTCCTTGTAAGGCTTATATCAAGCCAATGGGCCATTTGTAATGTAGATTCCATGGCTAGGTTGCCATTAGTAGAGTCCATTAGGAGCTTATTCCATATTGGGTCTTAAGGCCATCATTATGGACCTTAATAGCCACTTAGGCCCAAATAGGCTTCTCTCTCTCATGGGCCACCAAGGGTGGAAGAGTCTAGCATGGTTAGTGGGCTTGTAACAAGGCATTTGACCACACTTGGCCCAAGGGAGGCCCATGAAGGGGGCGCCCCCTTCTTTGGCTCTATTAGGCTAGTTAGGTGTGTATTAGGTGGAGTTTGAATGTAATTAGTCTAAGGTTGAATGGAGATGGTCAAGGTGGATTAAAAAATTGTATTTGGTGTGTTATTCACACCTCATCTCAGCCATTCAATCCCCAACCCTTGATCCAAGGGTCCATATTAGATTTGATTGGAGTCATATATAATGTTGTATTTTCATGAGAAATTCAATGAAAAATCAGAAAATTTGTGAGTGTTCTTGAAGCTTGGTGCGCCCCTCTCTCCTCCCTTGGTGTTCTTCCTTCCCCAACCCCAGATCTAGAGTGGATTCTATCTCCTTCCTCCCCTCTCAACCTCCGGTGATCGTTTGTGCCGCCGCCGCCGCCGTTCGTGCCGCCTTCGAGCCGCCATGGAATCGTCATCAAGTTTCTGTTCTGCTAGATAGAGGTATGGTTCGAGAATTCCTGAAGCCAGCCACGAGTTCTGATTGATTTGAAATTTTGAGGGTTGGTTCATATCTTCTAGCCCCTTCTCCACAAAAAAATTCAGGTTCAAAAGCCACCGTTTCGTATTGTTTCCTCTTCGTTCAACTCTCAATTTCAGATCTGTTCTGTCACTATCTACAGTGACAGTAGTCCTGAGCTCTCCACCTTCGACCACCCTTTTGATTTTCTTTATACCTACCAATTTAACTGTGTGTTCTGTCCATCGTCCCCTACCATCACAATTTTTATTAAATTTTTATCATCCTTCTACCTATTTTTCAAAATTCATGTTCTACCGGAGCTACAGTACTTTCAGCCAGATCCCAGATCCGACCTTTGTCCACTGAACAAATCACAGAAAATCATAGACACATCTAAACATGTCCAAACTAATTTTTTCACTTCCCATCTCAATTTCTAACAACTTTGATGAAGAACACATCTTCTAATTCGGACATCCACATCACGGTCAAAGGCAATCAACAGTCAAGTCCTCTGCAGGCCTGAGTCTTTGGTTACTGTACAACAGAAGATTGAAAATTCCATAAGTCAAGATCCGAGCAGATCCGGGCCAGATCTTTGGGCCTAAGTTGAAGAACTTCAAGGTAGCTTTCCAACGGCGCCAGTCTCGTGTCGATCCGACATCGGGGCTGATCGCAGCGCCCATTCTCGCCGGAGTGCGCGCTGCAAAACAGCAGCAACCAGCCCGTGGACAGCAAACCCGACGGGTGCCGATCGGAGCCGCCCGACCTCCGGGCGACGTTCCAGCGTGCCGCCAGCCCGGGGATCGCCTCCACCAATGTCCCCACCACAGTGGTGACACCGGGTCCCACACGGCCACTCCGGACAGCACGTGGGCCCCACCGTCACTAGTTCGGGTGCTGCCGAAGCTACGTGGAAAGCCGCCCGTCAACCCGTATTCGGTCCTCCCGGGCCCCGTTGTGTCGCCCTTTACCTCCCTGCGTGGAGTGGGCATATTTCCATTGCTGTACTATTCATGTATTAACCGTCCCGGGAGTACGAGTTTGGCCGGGCCCGTCGTCCCCACGCCGAGTGCGTGGAGGTATCGTCTTCGCTCCTACACTTGGCATTTCGCTTATTTCATATATGCTTGTTTATGCCACTGCTAGAGAGCATGTTTTAGGACCTAGCTTGCTATAATTTCATATCACCGCTGCTGTGAGAGAGTGAGCGAGACCGTCCCGTGACCCGATTCGGGCACGAAAGTGTGAGCCGACCACCCTAGCTCTTGCCGGTTTCTCAACCGTGCACGTCCGACGCTTCCCTCGTTAAGGGACGATCGCGAGCTTGTCGTGTCCGTGATCCCATCCCGCATCAGGGTCACTCCTCTCTCAAGCTGGAGATCGAGTGGCCTACATCTGTTTCACCACCGGAGCCACTGCTGGACGCCAGCGTAGGTGCGGCCTTGCTCCAGTGAGCGCGGGGCTATGTAGGGGGTGATTCCCTGCCTTCTCTAGAGGAGCTTCAGCAACGGCTGAGGGAGTGCACACACGGCTACCATGGCCTTGGATTCCCTCGTGGGCCCTGGATGTCTGGCTTGGCTGGCATCTGGGCGGAGTACCTGTGGCTTCTGGAGGCTCAGGAGCAGCGGGCACAGCGGCTGGCGGCCATCCGGGAGGCGCAGGAGTAGTGTGTTCAGCTTGCGTCAACCGCGATCGAGCAGAGGAGGCTTGCCAACGTGGCCGTGTCTCTTACTCAGGACCGTGCCAGGCAGCTGAGCGAGGCGACCAGCCGAGCTGAGGCCCTACATATGGCCTTAGAGGAGCAACGGCAAGCCGTAGAGCTTGCTAGAGTTGAGTGGCGGACTACCGAAGCTGGGGCCGAGGCTAGTGCTCAGCTCGCGTAGACCTTGGAGGCAGAGCTCGCGGCTGCGGAGTCTCGCCTGACGGCACTAGAGAGGGGCAAGGCTGAGATATGATTGTATCACCTCTCTTTCTCTTTTCTTTTTGTTATCCGGGCTATATGTCTTTTTGTTACCCCAAGGGCATGTCTTGGGCTCCCTTTTATAGAGTATCAATGACAAACTCCAGATTTTGGTGTTGTTGTTTGCTGAGTTGTTCTTCTCCCCACTCGGTGGAATAGGGTTAGGTACAAGGGATGGCTACCACTTACTGTCAGTTGTGCTTGATTGTTTTAACACGTACCGACATAGGGGGCATGGGACTGGGTTTTACCCGAAACTGGAGCCGAGATAAAAGACTTGGTAAGGCAAGTGGTGTGATAGGATTTTGGGTACTCGGAACTGGGTGCTGGTTGCTGGGAAGCAGGGAAAGATCCCTAGCGTAGGGTTGACGTAGGCCCATCGAGACGTGGCGGCCTACTTAGTTAAGGTCGGAAATCAACTCTGGGATGTATCGGTTGTAGGTTGACGCCTAGGTGTTGGTTGTTTATATGTCGTTAGCCAGTAATGTAGCTCTTCTGGGACTGAGAAATTGGGACTGAGCTGGCCGAATGGCCTTAGAAGGTATCACAGTTGAGGGCCGTGATCGGGGCTGGGACTGATTGGCCCACTCGCGAAGGGAGCGTGGCCAAAACTGGAACTGGGAGTTGGCGGCTGGCCTATAAAGGCGTTATAGCCGGAGGCTGGAACTGGAGACAGGAGCTGGCCTACTGGCCTGTGAAGGCATTGTAGCCGGAGATTGGAGTTGCAAACTGGCGGCTGGCCTGTGAAGGCATTGTAGCCGAAACTAGAACTGGAGATTGGGCGGCTGGCCTGTAGAGGCGTTGTAGCTGAAACTGGAACTGGAGGCAGGCGACTGGCCTGTAAAGGCGTTGTGGTCGAAACTGGATGATGTGACATGACCCCTCGGACCTAGATTTGTAAGCAATCGAACCGAACGGCGGACCCACTCAAGCGGGTTCACCCGCGTCGCGCACACCCGGGTTCGCAGGTGGACCGGCAATAGTGGTGAGGGTCCGAGGTTGGACCTTGCCTTTCCGAGGATTTGACCAGCTTGGGCTGAACCCCCTAAGGGCCTGGGATGCCCAATTCCTTGGGCGGCCAGCACACCAAGGGCGTGGGATGTAGTGGCTCTCTCACAACTCGCTCCGCGGGGCACTCAATTAGATGGCAATTTGAGATCGGGCGCTCACCTCACCACCGACGGGCAACTTAGAAACAATACAAAACTAAGTAGAGTTGAACCATCAAGGAGAGAGGGGGCCAGAAGATCACCTGATCAGCGTGAAGACGCCGATCCCGGCCGGAGACGATGGCGAGCGGGGAGGCGTGGGTATGCACCCGCACGCCGCGCCGATGTAGCTTCGGATGGCAACCTGCTAGTACACTCACTACACCTCACGCAGGAGGGGGATCTTGGGGTGGGGATTAACTTGATTTACAACCAAAACTACCTCCACGCAGGGAGGGGCGTTAAGCCGGCCAGGCGGGGTGGGGTGGTGAACTAGCTAGTTCCGAATGATCTGCCCCAATCTGGAATACTCGGACAGGGGGTTGATGTAGACGCTGCCACGCACTCCTCCGAACTCGGAAGTCGACGAAACCAGCGTCAAAACGTCGCTGACAGACCCAAGAAAGCCTGTGAATTTTTATGGGTGGTCCCGACGTCATCACCGGCTGGGGAGATCTCTGGAACAGGGACCCTGCGCTCTTGTTCTGGCCGTCCCAGGGAATTGCAGCTGCTTGACGTTGGTGCCACGGCTGCTCCCGGAGTCTGATTGAGGCGGATCACATCAAATCTAGGTCCGAGGGGTCGTGTCACATCAAATGGTATCAGAGCAAGTTCACAACTTGTCTCTCTACAAGTTGGTCCTAGGGCGCATTCGCATTTAGAGTCATTTTTGGGCCACCCAGTGCATCATCATGTACACTCCACATTGGTTAAGTCCCCTCAACACGGCCGTCCACAAGAGTCCGATTGACCCCCTCCTCATGGACATCATCCTAGAAGGAGACCTTAGTTTTGACGGATCCAATCCTAATGCCTACCTAAAGTGGGAGGCTACCGTGGATAAACACTTTGATAGGACTAGGGTCTATGGACATGCTAGGGTCCGCAGGGCCACAGGGTGGCTTCGGGGACAAGCCAAGAAGGAGTGGGATCGCATAGTGAGCTTAAGAAGGATTTGGAGGCAAGAACCCATAGGATCATGGGAAGAGATGAAGATTGAGCTTAGGAAGATCTACGCTCCCCGACCCTCCCACTCCTACCTTGAGCTTAGGAAGAACTACGCTCCCCGACCTTCCCACTCCTACCTTGAGAACCATAACCTGAGGAGCACTCCCACTCCCCCTTTCCCTCCCCGTCAACCCAAGACCTCCCTTAGGGTCCAATCTCCACCACCCCAAATGATTCCAATCCCGATCACCACCACCATTAAAACCAAATTAGCCACCACCCAACCCAACATTCCCCATCAAACCCACACCCCACAAGCTTCCACAAATCCTCATCCCACCCATTTCCAAAAGGAACTTACGGAGGTGACCGAAGACTATGAGGCTCCCCTAGATTGGGAAGAAGAATATGAGGCCCAAATAGGTCAAGAGAACTCATTCCTACCCAAAGAAGACCCATTGAGCCAAATGGGGTGCACCCTCCCCCATGAGTTACAAGATGCCCAACCTAGGCCTCCACTTCTACCCCTCCCCATCCTATCCCAAGTCCCCCATTACCCACCACCCCAAAAGTGCCATATGCCAGTCATCATCACCCCACAAACAAAAGACCCACTCACCTCCTTGGTAGAGGAACCCATACCCGACCCCATGGTACTGAACACTCCGGACCAAATCCCCGCCATGGAGACCACCCATGTCCAAAAAGAAGAAGAACCCACACATGGTGGTCTTCGCCTTACACCACCCTCTCTAGATGGGACCGAGATCATCTTAGGAGAACCCCTTGTTAATTGGCTAAAGGAGAGCCCAATTAGAGAGATCACAGCCCATGTTTTCTCCCCCATGGAGCGAAACTTTCCCATAGTTCCCTTCTCCTCCTATCACACTACCATCCAATCCTCCTACCAAATAGAAACTTTAGGAGACCTCCTGCACGGCCTAGCATGGCAAGTGGAGCTGACTGGTATGTTGACCACGCTGATTGACCGACCTAGGAGCCTTGACCTCCTACACCTATGTGTCGGGTCCATCTCCTCAATCTACACTGTGGGTTGCTACACTAGTGACCTTCTTTTACTCCTCCCTACACCCGATGAGCCCGATGCTATCCACAAACTTGAGTTGCTTATCTCGGGTAGAACAACCAGCCCTCCATTCATGGCCGACCATTCCACCGAAAACTTTGGCCCGATCACTTTACTAGAGGAGGAGAATCCGCCATCAAGGGGTTGTGAGGACCAAAAGGACCTAGAGTTCCTCTCCTTAGGTGACCCTTACCATGACCCCTTCGATCCCTTCCTATACCCACCCACCTTACTCACCACCAACCTGTCCCTACCCCATCCAACCTTATTGGACCAAGCCCACTCCATTTTCCTAGACCCCTTTGACCCCTATGAGTGGAAAATACCGCACCAAGCCATACACATAGAAGGAGCCATTTGGATGGGAATGCATGTGCCACTACATTTTGCATCATTTGGTAGGGCTAGTAAGCCCAGTCATCTCATACATATCACTCACACTGTAGGCCCAATGCATGACTGGCTCACATTTGGATGTGCTGGTCCTCCCACATTCGTCATAACTCTTAAGCATGAAAGGAGCATACATGGATGTCCGGGTCCCCCGGTAATTATCACAATCATGCACGATAGATCCACCTATGGTGTCCCCGGCCCCCCCGAGTGTCCCCGGCCCCCCCGAGTCCATAAGAGTCTTCATCACATCTATGCATGATAGGTCTATGTACGGTTGCCCCGGTCCACCTTTGCATGCTATCCACTTTCACACCCACTCACCGCATTATGATGCATGTCATGAGCATACACGCAAGCAATTCTTGACGAGCGGTGAGGTTCACAAAGAGCAGACAAGAGCTCGCGAGCGCCGCTTGGAATTCCAAGTAGGCAATCTGGTGATGATGACATTGGAGTGGCTCTACCCTAGGGTCACCTCCAATTCGAGGGCACGTGGACTTAGACCTTCCCAAGTTCCGAGTGACTTTGGCAACCCGACTATCAAGTTGGACTTACTAATAGGTTTTGGGATTCACCCCATTTTCCACGTGGCGGATCCGGCACCCTATATGGGCACCGCGGAGGATCCTAGTGATTGCCTCGAGCCTTTATCTTCCTTTGAGAGGGACACCCTCGGAGAGCCACCAAAAATCAGCCTGAGAGTCCGACGTGTGCACACGGAGGCAATACTAGGCAAGCAGGGTTCCATCGCCAGCAAGAGGGTGCGCCTGAGCCACCTTGAGAGGATGAAGGACCGTACTCTGGTCGCGGACGTAGGGTTGAGTTTGGAGGTTGAGGTTCACTCTGAGCTGTTTGAGAGGACCACTTCCCCGGTGGGCCCGTACTCGACGGAGTCGAGTTTTCTACACCCCAGGGGTATGATGAGGACATCACCAACACTTTCATATGATCGAGGATCCCGATGCTCGCCACCTATGCTGCATCTTGTTCGCCACTTTATTCCGTGTCATATGATGTATTTTTCATTTTCTTATTATGTAATTTTCCTTTTATTTGAGTCAAGTCCCTAGGTTAAGGTGTCATCTACCTAGGTTAATTGGCATTAGAGTGGTTAATGAGTCAGTTGGGCCCAATTATATGGGCTAGGCCCAGGGGCTCCCCCTTCCCCTAGGTTTAGTGTTAGAAGTCCAAAAGTTAGGGACCTAAGTTAAATTGTGGGATTCCTATAAATAGGACCCCAATCCCTCATTTGTAAGGTAATGAATATTTGAGTAAAAATTTGCCAAGACATTTGTGCATCTCTCTCTCTCTCTCTAGCTCTCTCTCTCTCTTCTTCTCTCTCTCACTAAAAGGGACGAACCCCATTCTCTCTCCTCCCCACTCCAAATTCGAAATTCACTCTCTCTCCTCCCTATTCACCTCTATTTAAGACCCCTCCCCCTTCCCCATACCTTCCATTTACTCCCCCTCCAACCCCTAGGTGGAACCCCTTTCTCCTAGGCACCTCTCCCCCTTCCCAAGCAACCTTTCCCCTTCCCCATACAACCCCTTCACATTCCCAAGGGAGAATCCATTCTCCTAGACACCCTTTCCCCTTCCCAAAGCAACTCTTCCCCTTCCCTAGGCCACCATTAGCACCTCCATTAACCCTCCACCCAAATCGAAGGGAACCCTCCCCATTTCCCCAAGCCACTTGCGCCTCCATCTCCCCACCTCCACCCCCCCTTGACCATTTGCGCAATCACCCCCCCTACCCTGCTAGCTCCGCCCCTCCTTCCTCCCTCACCTCCCCTTGCCACCTCCCAACCATTCCCCATCACCAAAGCAACCATTTCCCCTCTCCTTCCACCAAAGGAACCACCCCTCCACCCTTTTCCCTCTTCTCATTTGCATACAGCTGAAGACCTGCAGAACAGCCGCCAGTTTCAGTGCTTCCCACGACCTCTTCCCGAAGCTCCTGGGGGCGTGGCCTACATCGACGGAAAGGTCTGCGAGTCTTCTTCGCAAGCGAGGTGATCTCATCCCATTCCGAGTTCGGGGCTGTCCGGCAGAGCCATTCTCCCCTGACTGCGCTGGGCTCCCCCTGCAGAGTACCAGAACCGGCTTTGAAGCTGTGCCACGGCCAACCCTAGCAGAACCAAGCCGAGGCCTCTTCATCAAAGTTCTTCCACGTCCTGTCCTCTTCCAGGATCAGGAAGCGGAACTGCGTTCGGATTCCGTGAGACAGAGTTATAGAGTTTCTCCTCTGACTGCTCCAAGCTGCTTCCCCAAGTCTGCTTCGACCTGTCAGTACCTTTTTGGGTCCCCCGGTCTCCTCCGACCTCATCCGGCTTCCCTGTCAGTTTCGCTGCGAAGTAGACTCGACCATGATTCCAGAAACTCCAACGTCTCGTGATTCAGAGGTCGGGAGCAGCCGGTGTAGCTTCTGCAAGTCACTATTCATATCAGGTAGTTGCTGCGGCCAGATTCTGCCACGCTGTTTGAACCTCCACCACGGCCACATCCTTCAACTTCTGGAGGCGCCACATGGCCGAGAGCTGCAACCACAAGTATTCCACCACCACCAACAAGCGGCATCCCGTTCGGCATCAGGAAGTGCCTTTCCCATTTTTTCTCTCCCGGGCGCGCAGACAGTTCGTTTAGGTCCTGCCCCGACAGTGCCTCACTCAACGGACTTCTCCTCACCACCCTGACATCCTCTGGTGCTATTCTTAGTTTCTGCTCGAAGAAGACTCATCCACGGACGTTCTTGACTCGGTCCCGCCTCATTCGGAGTTCAGGAGCTGCCGTGGTGACTTTGGCCATCCGCTGCTGTTCCTGGGAACAATCTGCTTCTGCACGCAAGGGACCTGTTCCAGAGCCCGTCCCCGCCGGCGACGGCCTCGGGACCGCCCACTAAAAATCACAATCGTACCTGGGTACGTCAGCGACATTTTGGCGCAAGTCTCATCAAGTTCTGAGTCCAGGGGAGCTCACAGCGGTGACTGTATCAACCCCCCTATCTTGCTGTCCCAGACCCGGGCAGATTCGGCCGGGTGCTCCGTCGGCGCGGTCGAGCTTATCTCCCCTCCCCGCCTGGCCGGCTTAGCACCCCTCCCTATGCGGAGGTAGTGTTTGACTTGTAATACAAAAATCCCCACCCCAAGTCCACCCTCCTGTGTGAGGTGTAGTGATTGTAATCTTTAAACAGGTCAAGCTTCATCGGCGCAGTGTGCGGCGAATCCACACTTCCCCGCTCGCCCTCGTCTCCGACCGGGATCGGTGTCTTCACACCGATCAGGTGAGCCTCGGGTTGCCCTACTCTAATGAAATTTCTTTGCTTGTTTAGTATTGTTGCTTAGCGCCGTCGGTCGGTGAGTGAGCGCCCGATCTCAAAATATCATCGATTTGAGTGCCACCGCGGAGCGAGTTGAGAGAGAACCACTACATCCCACGCCCTTGGCGTGCTGGCCGCCCACGGAATTGGGGCATCCCTGGCCCATTGGGGTCCATCCTTAGCTGGCCATACCCTTGGAACATTGAGGTCCAACCTCGGACCCTCACCGTCATCGCTGGTCCTCCTACGGACCCGAGTGTGCCAACGCGAGTGAATCCGCTTGTGTCACGTTGCCAAAATCGTTGTGTTGCTTGCAATTCTAGGTCCGAGGGGTCGTTTCACATCACTGGAACTGGAGGCTGGCGGCTGGCCTGTAGAGGCATTGTGGCCGAAACTGGAGTTGAAAGCTAGCGGCTGGCCTCTGAAGGCATCGTAGTCAGCTGGGACTAGAAGCTGGCAGCTGGCCTGTGAAGGCGTTGTAGCAGAAGACTGGGAATGGAAACTGGCGGTTGGCCTGTAAAGACGTTGTAGCCGAAGACTGGAGCTGGAGACTGGCGGCTAGCCTGTAAAGGCGCTGTAGTCGAAGATTGGAGCTGGAGCTGGAGCTGACCGGCTATCCTGTGAAGGCGTTGTAGCCGAAAACTGGAACTGGAGACTGGAGCTGGCCGGCTGGCCTGTGAAGGCGTTGTAGCCGGAAACTGGAGTTAGAGACTGGCGATGACCGACCCTCGGGGGTGTAGTGGCCACCATTGTCGTGGAGTGATGCGGAGGTCACCGTCAGCAAGGTGTCGCGGTTTGCGGCTTTCATTAGTAAAGAGTGGAGAGGGAGAGAGTTTTTTTTCTCTTTACCAGTCCTACCGCCCTTGCGGGTTTTTGCCAGAGCTTGCCCCCTTTTGCTTTTTCCGGTGCGCCCTTGCGGGTTTTCACACTGAGGGGTTACCCGATTTTACCTGAGACGCCCTTGCGGGTTTTCACCTCAGCTGGGTTAGTGGCAATTTTTGCCCTCAGTAATCCTGTGGAAGGAATCAACTGAGGCAGCCGGGGTATCTCTATTTTTAACCCCATTTTTTTTTGAGACTGACGTCCATAGCGTGTTGTTGTCAGGGGACGTAACTTGAAACTGGAAGGTGTGGGTGGTCGGATATTGTTCCGCCATTAATAAGGGTTCTTAGAAATCCTCATGCCATGGTGGTGAAGGCCCACTTTGTCATGGCAAGATGTGACTGGAGTTATGGCTGGTGGATTAGGGATTGTAGGAGAAAATTGGGATCATGGTGAAACTTGAAGGCTCTGGATTTGCAGAGGATGTAGGGTGTGGGGGCATAGAATGATAAGTGTCGGGGAATGTGCCGAGATATGAGTCTACTGGGATGGTGACTGGGAGCTCGACTGTCACAGGGACTGATTGATCTGTGTTGCCGAAGCAAGGGCCAAAGGTTGGCCAAACTGAGTGGGAGTAATGCAAGGCCAACTGGGGATTGGAGGGTTTGTGTCGTAGCAGTGCAAATGGATTGAAGACTGGCTCTGGATGAGGCTAACCGCCCACCGAGGGATACGTGGGAGGCCGTTCTGACTGGTAGGGAGAAGAATATTATCTCGTTATTAGCTCTACCGCCCTTTCGGATTTTCGCTAGAGCCGACCCCCTTTAGCTTTTTCCGACGCACCCTTCCGGGTTTTCACGTTGAGGGGTTCACCAATTTTGCCTGAGGTGCAATTTTGGATTTCCACTTCAGCCGGGTTACTGGCCTTTTTGCCCCCAGTCGCCCTCTTATGGTCCCTGACTGGGTCTGTCAAGGCATCTCTATTTTTAACTCCATTTTTTTTTGTTGTTTTTTTTGGACTTACCTGGGAGCCTGGCGGCTAGGCTGCTACCGGTGTAGAAGTGCCAGTGCTCCCGTGGTGACGGGAATGAGGGCAGGAGGTTAGTCCCCGCGGATGTCTGGCGACTGTTTCGAAGATCTGAGCTGGTTGGTTGACTGGGAATTGAAGACTGGGAGGACTGGCCGGTTAGATCCTTCACGGGGGAAGGGCTGGCCTCACTGGTAGTAGCTGGGACACGTGCCTTAGTCTGACTGGCATGCGAACTCGTGTTCCGGTGCATAATATAGCTTCATGTGTTTGCCGTTGAGAGGCGGGAACGGTCTATGACCTTTGTGATCGACAACCGTGTAGGCCCCACCTTCATAGACATTCTGGATAATGTATGGACCTCGCCAATTCTACTGTAGTTTTCCATTGGAGCGCCCTGCCATGACTTCCTTTTCCTTGATCATGACGAGGTCACCTTGCTTGCAAGCTCGCTGCTTGACGAGCTTATTATAGGCCCAGGCCATGCGGGCCTATTATACTTGCAGGTGTTTGTAGGCTTCGAGTCGCTTTACTTCTAGATCGGTGAGCTCCTCTAGCGTTCTCTGGTACTCACTTTCATCAGGGCTGGCAAGGCCGGTGTGGATCGCCACACGGTAAGAGGCTAAATGGACTTCGATGGGGATAACTGCTTATGTTCCATAAGCAAGGGAGAACGGCGAGCACCCCGTAGGGGTCTTGTAAACCATCCGATAGGCCCATAATGCTTCGAAGACCTTCTCACCCTAATCGCATTTTCGATGGCTAACCATCTTAGCTAGGAGCTTGCAAAGGGTTTTGTTGAAGGCTTCCGCCAAACCATTAGCTTGGGGGTTGTATACCGAAGAAGTTCTCCAGTCGATGTGGAATTTGGCCGCTAACTGGTATACAGCCTTATTCTTGAATGGTGTCCCCTTGTCGGACACTATGCGACTGGGAGTACCGAATCAGTATATAATGCTATGTCGGATGAATCTGGCAACCACCTCGCCGGTGACCTCTCACAAAGGTAGAGCCTCCGCCCAACGAGAGAAATAGTCAGTGGCAGCCAAGATGTATTTATGTCCCTTGGAAGATGGCGGGAAAGGCCCCGCAATGTCGATGCCCCACTCAGCGAATGGCCAGGTGGGGGCTGTAGGACGCAGTGGATTGGGAGGTCTTCTGGGTACCGGGCCAAAGGCTTGGCATTGATGGCATGTACGGGCATACTAGATGCAGTCCAAGTACATGGTTGGCCAGTAGAAGCCTTTGAGCTTGATGTTGTGCTTCATTCGGTCTCCGGCCTGGTGTGCACTGCACAACCCGGAGTGGACCTCCTGCATGACAGCTCGAGCCTCGGCGAGGGAGACAGATCTCAAAACAATTGACTTGTCCTTCTCATGGACGAGCCAATACAGAGAGTCGCCAATCGACTCGTAAGAGGTTGCTCGGTGGAGTAACTGGACTCTTTGAGCTCGGTCAGGGGGGAGCTACCATTTCTTGAATTTGATGATGGGCGCATGCCAATCATCTGCTTCTGGAGATGTACTCTGGTCAAGGTCGTGGACCTCGTAGATGGTGAGACCAGTGTTGTCTTCGAGTGAGCTCGGCATCAGCCTTTTGTGTTTGATGACAATGTCGACCTCACCCTCGGGTGGGAGCTTGATGGCCGCGGCCAGTTTTGCTAAGGCATCCGCCTGAGCGTTGCTGCTTCTGGGAATATGATCTATTTCGAAGAAATAGAACTTCTGGGTTAATCTGGTGATGGCGGTATGGTATGGACTGGCTTCAGCACGTCATAGATGCCGAGGACCTGTCGGACTATCAGCTGGGAGTCCCCGTAGGCTTTGAGGCATTTAATGCCCATGTGGAGAGCCATCTGGAGCCCAATGAGTAGAGCTTCATACTCAGCTTCATTGTTGGTCAGGGATTTCATGAGGGCACAAGAGTTGTATAAAACTCCGCCCTGAGGAGTCAGGAAAATAATGCCGGCACCTATCGTGGTGGCTGGATCCTGGTTGCTCCGGGTGATCCCTCGGGAAGCACCGTCGAAGTAGAGCTCCCAGCAAGGCACGCTGGTTGTGAGAGCGCTTGGCTGCCAATAATGCAAGACATCTCCGCTCTGTTCAACTGGTTGTTGTGATTGAACAACAGTGGTTGTGAGAGCGCTTTGCTGCCAGTAATGCAAGACATCTCTGCTCTGCTCAACCGGTGGTTGTGATTGAGCAGCAAGGGACTCCTCGTCCGGGAGCTCCGAGTTGAAGGGTGAGTCGTCTGGCACTGGATGGGCTGCCAAAAATTCAGCCATACCCTGTCCCTTGATTACTTTTCTGGGGACATAAGTAATGTCGTACTCCATCAACAGGAGAGCCCACCGTCCCAGTCTGCCTGAGAGGACAGGTCGCCGAAGGAGATACTTCAGGGGGTTGTGCTTGGATATAAGCTCGACTTTATGGGACATGAGGTAATGTCACAGCTTCTTAACTGTGAACACCAATGCCAAGCAAACCTTCTCCATAGGGGAGTAGCGGTACTCGGCACCGATTAACTTCTGGCTGAGGTAATAGAGGGCCTGCTCTTTACCTTCTTCATTGATTTGCGCCAACAGAGCTCCCAACGAAGCATCCATGGCAGCAATGTAAAAGATGAGCGGTTTACCCTTGATTGGTGAGTAAGGAGGTACTCCTTGATTTACTCGAAAGCCGCCTGGCATTCCGAGTCCCATGTAAACGGGGCATATTTCTTCATCAGCTTGCTGAAAGGCGTGCACCGACCGGAGAGGTTAGAGATAAACCTCCGAATGTAGGTCAGCCTCCCATGGAAGGACCTGAGTTCAGTGATATTTCTGGGTGGTGGAAGCTCTCGGATTGCTTTTATCTTGCTGGGATCCACCTCGATTCCTCGGTACCTGACGACGAAGCTGAGAAATTTTCCGCTGGATACGCCGAAGACACATTTCATGGGGTTCATCTTGAGCCCATATTGTCGAAGATGCTCGAAGACTTGGCGAAGGTCACGCAAATGGTCTCCGCGCCTTTTAGTCTTGACAACAAGGTCGTCGACATAGCATTTGACGGTGTTGTGCAGCATCTCGTCGAATATTTTGGTCATGGCCCTTTGGTAAGTAGCACCGGCATTCTTCAAACCAAAGGGCATGCGCTTGTAGTTGAAAATCCCCTTGGGGGATCTGAAGGCTGTATGGTTCTTGTCTTTAAGGGACATCCGGATTTGATTATAACTAGATCACCCGTCCATGAAAGACAAGGCTTCATGATCGGTGGTCATATCGACCATCATTTCTGTAATCGGGACTGGAAAGTCATCCTTCGGACAAGCTTTGTTGAGGTCCCGGAAGTCGACGTAGATGCGGACTTGACCATTCTTCTTCTTGACTGGGACTATGTTGGCGAGACAAATCAGGTAGATGCACGGCTCGATGAAGTCGACCTCCGCCATTTTATGGACTTCGGCCGAGACCTGGAGCTCCAGCTCTTGGCGCATGTGCCGCTGTGGCTGTTTGACCGGAGTGACTGAGGGAGAAATGGCTAGCAAGTGCTCCGCTACGGAGGGATCTAGCCCTGGCATCTCTTTGTATGTCCAGGCGAAGCAGTCCTTGAATTTGAGCAGGAGTTGCATGTGGTCCTGCTTTTCTGCCTCGGTGAGGAGAGCACTGACGAATGTAGGCTGAGGGACTTCATCTTCGCCCAGGTTGATCTCTACGAGATCATCGACGGTCGCCTGGCCGCCATACTCCAGCTCGGGAGGAGCGGGTTGGAGGTCGATGAAATCCTCATTGTCGATGTCGGCTTCATGTATTTCTTGGTTCTCGAAGCCACCGGTTGATGTTGATGGGACTGGAGAGTCGTTGTTGCTGGGATCCATTGAGGATTGATCTGGACCGTAGGCTCCCGGCCAGCAGTTGTCGGCCGGGGCTCCTGGGGTCTCCCCGGGGTTGGCTGGTGAAGCTAACACTCCTTCGCAGTCAAGACCAGAGATATCCCCCCCCCCTCAGGAGGGTCGGTTGAACTGGGTCCTTTGACTGGCTGAGAGACCGGAGGAGCTTCTTCTCCCCGTTTGTCTCAGTAGGGAGGCGAGGAAGGTTCCTTGACGGCTTGAGCTGGGGTGTCGGCTTTGACGGGGATCGGGATCATGATCTCCTCTTCCTCATCCCCGGAGTTGTCGAATTTGACTTCGACTCTAACTCGGTCGTCAGCTGGTTGCGCCAAGTCTATGACATTAACCGCGTGGTAGACGCGAAATTCCGGGTCTTGGTCCCAGCCAAGTCCCCTGGTATCCTTATGGAAGGACGGGGGTTGCCCCCGGACCTGGGAAGGAGTCCACAGTTGACGAAAGTATCTCTATTGTGTAGACGTTTGCCACAGGGGAATGTGTTGCTTTAGACACATTTCTTGAATGTGCGGCGACAGATCGCCCTACACCTAAACTGCTTCAGGGGTATCATCGGCTTGCCTGGACCAGCCGAAGTCGTCATCTGGCGGGGATTGAGGGACCATGTCTCCATTATAGAATACAATAGGTTTGTCCCAGTTAGCCTTTTTCTTGTCTCGGCGTTGTCGCTTGAAGGTGACAATAAATGTTGTCAGCGACTCGACGCTATGCTCCTCAGATGCACATGAAAGCTGGATGCAATATGGTGGCAAGCATATACTCTTGCCGATAGCTCGGCTAATGAGATTAGCCTCGAAGTCAATCTGGTGCCTCTCGAGGCGATATGGGGTGACTTGGAGTCGAGGCGCAGCCGATGAAGCTTGGCATTTTCCTCATCAACAGAGAAGAGATCATCATCATCTTCCTTTGAGAGCCAACCGTTGCTTTTGCTCTTAATTATAGGGTAGGGACTAATCCCCTTGTAGTAGAGTGCAACGTCGGCCAGGTTGCATTCTGCTAGTGTAAACGGCGACAGGTCTGCAAAGACCTTATGTTGCTCCTCGTCCTTGGCATACTTGATGCATTGGTGGAGAGTTGACGGGACGACCCAATTTTCATGGAGCCAGGGTATGCCTAACAGCATCTTGTAAGATGTGTTGGAGTCGATGATGTAGAATGTCACCTTGGAGGTGAAATCATCGAGCACCAGGTCGACATCCACCCGGCCGAGGATGTCCTCGGTGTTCTGGTTAAAACCGGATATCTTGATCGCTTGAACCTTCTGGAGGTATGGGATCAGATATAGAGACTTGAATGTCTTGAGTGGCATGATGTTAACAGCGGCACCAGCGTCTACCAGGATCCGATTCACATCATGCCCGTTGATCTTCCCCTTCATGTAGAGAGGACGGTTGTGGCACGGAGGGGAAAGCAGCATGTCTTTCTCCGTGAAGGAGATGGCGGCAGCGAAGGAACCATAGGTAGCCGCCTTCATTTCTGCGGCATGTGCTTCATAGACTTCCGGCTCTTGCAGTATCTTGATAAGGGTTTCCCTTAGATCCTTACTCCATGCAATGGCTTCCCAAATGGAAATACTGGCAGGGAAACGCTTCATCTGGTGGAGGACCTTCCGGTCAGCTCGGGCTCGAGCATCCTCCAAAGAGGGTAGTATGTCAGGCTGAACCTTCTGCGAGCTGCCGTGCGGTTCCCCATCAGGAAGTTACACTGCCTTGCCCTTACCACCGAGATCAAACTGATTTTGATCGCCAGCGGACTCCTGGAACAGGTATGTCAATGATGGCTCTTCTGGGGGTGACTGGCGGGCTGTCTCGTCCTTGCCGGACGGTCTCGCTTGTTCTGTCGCAAAAGTCGGTACTGGTGCAGGGACTGGGAGGCTGGCAGTAGCCTCTTCAACGCCGGAAGGATCGAAGATACCGGGTCCTCTCCAAATTTTTGCTTCCGGAATGGGAGCCGGTTCCTCTCCTCGAAAGAGGATGATTCACTCCAGGTCGAAGGTGGATGGAGAGATGGATAGCTCGGGGATTCTCCCACGACCTCTACCGTGTCCCCGACCACGACCTCGGCCACGACCGGTGTGCTCTAGAGCTGGTTGTAGCCCAAGAGGGGCAATGGTTCTTTGTCTTGTCCAGGAGGCTACTGGCTCACCCCGCCGAGAAGCATTGATATTGTCAGGAGGTGGAATGGCCACCATGTTGCAGGTGCAGCGCCGAACCATTTCTTCTAGCTGCTCTGTGGTGATCTTCTTATCTTTATAACACAAGGAGAGCTCGTCCGGGATCACGAGTCTTTCACCGTCCTTGAGCTTTTGGATCATCTCTTGGACCCAATTTCTGAGGCGGGCTCGTTTCTACATTTCTTCCCACGGGATGTAGCTGTCGAGTGGGAGAGCTCCGGTAGGACGAGGAGGAACATATTCCTCCAGGTCATCAATGAGCCGTTGGAGCCTTTTCAGAGGCGTTAGCTCGGCTGGTGATTGTAGGACGGTTGCCTGTTCAGCTTGTTTCTTGAGCCACTTTCTGAGGTTCTTCCTCCTATTCCTCTCTTGTCTCTTGGCAATTACAGTCTCCAAGGGAGTAGGAGGGAGAGGTGCTGGAGCCGGAGCCTATAAATCCTCATGAGGGTATCTCCGAGCTGGTGCCTTTGCAGGGCGAGGTCGATGACTCTTCCTCGCCCGAATTTCGATCCAAGCGCCTTCCGCTTGTTGTATCTGGAAGGTGGCATTGATCGCCTGCTTGATTACCTCGAGTGGCAATTCCTGGTATGTCAGAATACCGGGACTGGCATCCGAAGATGTATGCGCGGTTTGGTGCCTTAGCCGCGGTGGCGATAGATTTTGAGGAGTCAGCTGACTGGAGCTGGCATCCGAAGACGTATACGCGGTTTGATGCCTTAGCCGCGGTGGCGATAGCTTTTATTGAGGAGTGGACCGGGGGATATGCTTGTTGTCCTACTCCTTAGCCTTGCCTTTGTGATCATGTTGAGGGCTGGGTCTGGCGACAACTGACGGCGTCGCAAGACATTGTCGCTCCGCACAGTTATCCTGAATCCGCGGACCAGCTGAGCCTTGTGGCGGTGGGCCCACCACTTGAATCGAAGCCGCTGAAGACTCCGAAGATGTCTTCTTTGCACTTCAGATGTGTTACAGGGTAGGTGGAGAGGACCCGACGGTCTACCCGCTGAGGAGATGCGACAAGGCTGGGTCACCCTAGTTTTGCTTTCCCTACCTATCCACGGCTGCCGGAGACGGAGATAGGACGGGGGGATGATGGGAGAGAGCTGAAGAGCCCATCGTCATCTCACCCACCAGAACGTCCTCTTGGTCGAGAAGGACCCGGAGGAGCCTGGCGGTATCTTCTTCAGGAAAAGGGAGAGACTTTAGCTCCCGCCAAGACTGCCACCGCACGGCCGAAGTGGCTGGGGCTTGCTGGCTGGCTGTTGATGTCTGAGAGCCCTCGAGGGTTGAAGGAGCAGGGGAATGGATGACGTTGACCGAGAAGTTGGTCAGGTGCGTCTCTTGACTGGTATCCTGCTCTCTAAGCCTTCGCAATCGCTCGAGCGCTTCTTGGTTGCCAGTCTGGACCTCGAGCCATTCTGGAGGATGCTAGTAAGGTAGTCCGTGCCCATTTTCTTGGGGGAAGTCTGGCCGCTCTAGCGCACTCCTGGTAGTGCTCAGGGTCTCTTCGACAGCTTGCCAAATCCTGACAAGTGACATAGAGTTACCCTCCACATCGATCTGCTCCCATTGGATCTGTTCCTGGATGAGGTGTTGGACTTCCTCACAGGACTCAATCGGGTGGCAAATTCTAGCATGGAAGGGGCGGTATTGGGGGTGACTACGGTCCCAATGGGTGTAGTCGACAGGCAAATCGCGGGGCATGATTTTCCCATTCTCGACGAGGATATCGAAGCGTCGTCGGCTTCTCTCCCTGGGGAAGGAGAGAGGTCTCTGATCATGCCAGGGCCTCCACCCTGGATACCAGATGAAACGTTCCCTTCGACTGGCGCTGGGCTCCTCTGACTCGTCATCAGAAAGAGAAAATGCGGCCATCATATGGATGACATTGGCTGAGGGGTGAGCCACGCGTGCTGCCTTAGCTGGCCTGGCCCACGTATGTGGTTGCGGGGGATCAACGAGACCACTCTTCATTTTAACGAGGCCGTCTCGGATCAACTTCTGTGCCTGAGTCTTGAAGACATAGCAATCTTCAATTGAGTGACCCAACATGCGATGATACAGATAATAACTGGGATCGTCAGTCTTCAAGGCCTCGTCCGGCTTGTGGATTTCTGGCAGCTTGATGATCTTCTGGGCTATGCAGAGGTCGAAGAGCATCTTTGTGTGTTCCTTCTTGAAGGAGAAGGGTGTCTTCATGCGCTCCGAGAAGGAGGAAACAGCCGGCTTGTCCGCTGGTTCTTTGTCAGAGCCACTAGATTTGGCCTCCTTACTAGCTTTGGCGGTAAGGGTGAACTCTATGATGTTCACCTCCTTACCGGGCTGGCGTTCTCGCGCTTGCTTACCCTTTACTATAGTATAGCTCCGGTTATCAGCGAAGAACATCTCTATTTCAGCGACTGCCAAATTGAGTTGGTCGAAGCCTTTGATATTGGTGCCGAGAAGCTTTTCGCTGACCTCGGCCGCTAGACCTCGACGACATATGGTGATGGCGTCCTCCTGAACAGGTGGATTGACACACCTCATGCTGAGGTCTCGCCACTTTTTGATGAAGTCGAAGGCGCCCTCACCCTTTTTCTGTCGGAGAGAATAAAGTTCGGCTATGGAGACCTTTCGCTCGGCCGTCTGAAAGCGATCAAGGAATTTCTTCTGGAGGTCCGCCCAGTCAATGATTGAGCCGGGCTTCAGGCGAGAATACCATTGAAAGGCCATTCCCATGAGCGAAGTGGCAAAGTAGCGGAGGAGATATGATTAGTCCAACGCTAACTCACCCATGGCCGTAACATAGTAGGCCAGGTGTTCATGCGGGGACCCCTGCCCGTCAAACTTTTGCAGCTTCGAGAGCTTGGAGTACTCTAGGGGAAGCTTTTTCAGCTTGTGGTGAAGCGGGTAGGGTACACTGTAGAGATCTACCATGACAGCCCCTTCACTATACTGGGTGAGCTTTGTCTTGATAATACGCTCGATCATATGGCGTTGCGCCAGGAGATTCTCTGGCACTGGCGTGTTGGAGGCTCATGGTTGAACCTCAACTGGGGGTGTGCCAAACCCAGTTGCCAATGGAGTTCGGGCAATTGTTGCTGAGGTGTTGGCAGCCTCGCGAGCCGCCGGGGGTGCCGGTGCCTCGGCCTGGGGCCTAACAGGTTGCTGGGGATGAAGGTCTCATGCCTGGAGAAGGTCTTGCATGAGGGCCTTCAAATGCTGGTTCTCCTTCATGAGAGTGTTGAGGGTCACTTCTTGAGCCTCGTTCGCAAGAGGGTCATTGTTGACCGGCTCTACGTTGATGGGAGGGTCGTGGTCTTCCATCGGGACCTCTTCCACGCTTTCTGATAATTGCGGTCCGGCAGAAGTGCCGATGTGACCTGCTGGGGGAGGTGGCGGAGCCTGATGGCACGGCCTCCTGAAGTGAGACATAGGCTAGTTCAAGTCGTCAGACTGGATGTCTGGCTGGTGTCCGGTGGTGTAGCACACAAACACTCAGACCGCGTCGTAAATAAACCGGGCCATCCGCTTCCTGCGCGTGTGCCGCTCGGGGCGGACAGGCGCCCCTAGTCTGTCAAAGACCAAGGTGCGTTGCGGAGGGGGCTCACTCCCGACATCAGTCGGAGGAGAACCTTGGACGGGTTGCTGGAGGGCCCTAGAGCGGGCTCACCTTTGCCTCCGCCTGCCTGTGCGGGGGACACTAGACGATTGGGCGTCGTCAGACGATGCTACCGTGAGGCTAGTCGCATCCCGTCTGATGCCGCGTCTGAGCGCTCGGAGGGGGTTTCTGATACGCGCCCTTCGAATGGCTTGAGCTTCTTTTGGGGTGACCCAGATTCTTCTCAAGTCGGGTTGCTGTTCTCCCTCATCACCGCCCCTCTGATGAGTTATCTTGGGAGGCCGTGTGTCGGGCTGTGGTGGGTACCCCCGTGCTATTGCCGAGGAACCCGCTCCTTTGAGCTTCACCTTGTCCTCTCGTGTTTACCGCAAGATGTCAAAGCGATTGGTGGTGGGGATGGTGAGAATGGTCCGATCCTGGTGTATGATCGGTTCGCCCCCATCAAGACAGATCTGCAAGTCACCGACAAGAACAGTCTTGCCGGAGTTACTGGTTGCAGCAGCGAGTCGCCTGCCTCTGCGGCCGTGGCGACGCTTCTTCTGAGGAGTGGAGGAAGACTCCGCCCCGAGATGGTAGACCGAGAAGATCTGACCTGGGGCGACCGGCAGCGTGAAGCTGTTAGTCTGAGGTACAGAGATCGGCCCCCGGGATATATAACCCACGCTGGGGGTCGATGGCTGAGCGACCCGGGTATAAGCCTTTGCCTGTGCTGATATAAGTGTTGCCGATGCTCGAGATGACACTCTTGCACCGGAAGGCGACGCCGTCGGAAGTGTTGAGGTGCCGACGCCCCTGTGTTGAGGACCTGCAGTAGGTGTCGACGTAGTCTGGGCTCTGGTCGGAAGGCCCGAGTAAGGTGCTGAGGAATCTTGCCCCCTGGGTCGAAGACCCACGGAGAGAGCCGGTTCAACTAGAGCTCGGAATCGGGGTCCCGACTGCAATACCGGGGAGCCGTGAACTCGGGGCTGGGAGCCCCATCGAGAGTCGGCTTTACCGGGGTTTGGGGTCTGAAACCCGATGAAGATGCTGAGGAGCCGTGGACCCGGGGCTGGAAGCCCGCGTTGGGTACCTGTGGACATATAAAATTGTACGTCCATATGTCCCACCAAGTCCCGCATTAATGTCAAAGTCAAAGAAAGAAGACCCAAAGAGACTGGCCACCCAGGGCTCCGGGGAAATACTACCGTCTGACAAACCCCACGTCTGCACGGGCGCATTAAAAGACCAAGAAAGTGTAGGATGCCCTCCTGAATTTATACACTGCTGTGGACCCACCCTTGGGTCCCTAACGGTGAAGAAACATCCCCAAGAATGTACAACTTTAAGTTCCTGAAACAAAGCAAAGGCCCCTTTCGAAACGACACCTTTGGTGCCTCCAGCGGCACACTGCTCAGGTGCCTCCAGTGGCACACCCCATGCCATGCCCTTCAGCGGCACGGGCCTGAGGCCCTTCAGCGGCACAAGACCCTTCGCCCCCTTCAGCGGCGCAAGGCCCCCTGGCCCCTTCAGCGGCACAAGACCCTTCGCCCCCCTTCAGCGGCGCAAGGCCCCCTGGCCCCTTCAGCGGTACAGGCCCGTTGGCCCCTTCAGTGGCGCGGGCCTAAGGCCTTCCAGCGGCACGCTCCTCCAGCGTGTTCCAGCATCACGATGCCCTGAACAGCCCAGCGGCACAGCGTTGATTCCCCTGAACGGCACGCACCGGCAGAAGATACAACGGTCAATAGGTAGACCCATTGGCGCGTAGTTCGGCCACTTCAAAGCCAGCTAGCACCCGCCTCGGTGTCACCTTCTGGCTGGAGGAGGGAGATCTTCACCTGACGAGGAAGATACCAAAGTCAACCTCGGATGGCAGTGCCATCATGAGGTCGGCCCCGTCAACGGCCCACGTATAAAAAGCCTCACAAAGAAGAGAGAAAAAAGGAGAGGAAGAGAAGAGGATCTTCCCATTCAAAGAGACCACACGCGCGAAGAAGAAGAAGAGAAGAAGAAGAGAAGGGGAAGAAGGTAGAGAAGTGCGGAGAGATTGAGAGGGAGTGAGCCACCTGTATGGGGGAGGGAATGAAGGGGGTGAAGGGAGGCACCCTCCCTTGTTCCAACTCTCCCCGGCACTGTTTTCTTTTGCTCCTCTTTTTCATTTCTCAATTTTCCTCTTCTCCTGTCACAATTTTTTTGTTGTTGTTCTGTAGTATATTGTAGTTGGCCTTCAGGCCATGATCTTTGTCATCTTGAGTCTGTCATGAATGAAATATCCTTTGGCTTTGCCTTCGTTTGTTGCATTTGTTGATTTCTTCTTACTGTTGGTCTGTGAGTTTGGCATCCGCCTCCAGCCCTCCAACTTCTTGCTTGATCTCACTTCCCGTGGCATGGGTCTACTTGATTGAAAGGTTCAGCTCTTGGCTTGGTGGGGCAGGGCTGGCCTCTTCCCCCCCCCCCTCTAGTGGCTTTCCTTAGTGTGATGACCCCTGATTTTTACCATGCGTGTCTGTGGGATTCTCCTCTCCTCTTGACACTTTGGATCCCCTCAATGCCTGGAGCATCCCTCTTTCCCTCCAGCGGCACACCTTCCTGGGTCTGCTCAGCGGCACGGTCCTCCCTGGGTCCGCTCAGCGGCACGGCCCTCCTTGAGTTTGCCCAACAGCACACTCTCCCTGGGTTTGCTCAGCGGTACCCCCCCTTTTTTCATTCGTCTACCTAGCGGCACACTCTCCCCTCCTTTGCTCGACGGCACACTGCCTTCAGCTGCCAGCGATACACCCTTGGCTGCCTCAGCGGCACACCTCCTCTATTGGTCTGCCCAGCGGCACATCCTTGGATTGTCAGCCTGGCACCCCTTGGCCATCATTTCTCCGGTGTACTCATAGCTTACCTCAGTCTACTAGTTCCTCATTCGGCGTTTTCTCCGAGTTTTCCGATGTTTCCCCAAAGGTGGCTGCCCAGGCACCCACCTCAGTTGTTGGTTCATGTCACTCCCTGTGGGCGTGTTCCTTATTATTCCCTTACCTCCCAGGTCAAGGGGAGATGCTGCCGAATTTTTGTCAGGAATAACAATAAATTTAAAGGATGAAAAGAAGCAGCAAACAGATGGACTAAACGGTAATGAGACACTCTAATCAACTAAAAAGACTGCACAAAATTCAAGGAATTGAACTGAACAAGACTTCAAGAACTGCATCGCTAAATATAACTTGGGACTCAATCACATGACAAGAAACTGAAAGCTTAACCATCTAAGATTCTTCATCATGAACTGAACAAGGGACCCTCTCTCGAACCCTGGCCCGCTCTTTGAACAACATACTTTGCTTGGTTTTACTCTCCATTCTGCCCAGCGGTACGCTCCCACCTCCCTCCAGCGGTATGCTCCTTCATCCTTCAGCGATACACCCTTCAGCGGTAAGCCTACCTCCAACTCTCAGCGGCACACTCCAAATCACCTTCCAGCGGCATGACCTCACCCCTTGCATGAATATGCATTGCACCGATACAACATGCGTTGCACCGATACAGCCCCCAGGCTGCACTGACTATGCCTAGCATTGCACTGGCTGTGTCCCCTTGCATGAGCATGCATTGCACCGACTCAGCCCCCAGGCCGCACTGACTATGCCTAGCATTGCACTGGCTTCGTCCCCTTGCATGAACATGCATTGCACTAACTCAGCCCCCAGGCCGCCGTGACTATGCCTAGCATCGCACTGGCTTCGTCCCCCTGCATGAACATGCATTGCACTGACTCAGCCCCCCCCCCCCAGGCTGCACTGACTATGCCTAGGATCGTACTGACCTCGTCCCCTTCGTGGCATGAATGTTGCACCGGCCCTGCCCCTTTTGCGCCTCTTACCCCCCAGTGGTACACCCCATCTCCTCTCTTGCGTTCAGCGGTACACACCTTCTACCGTTCAGCGGTACACTCCATCATCTCTCCAATGAATACATATATATATGTAATAAGAGGGGGGATATATAATAAAAGGAATGATGAATAATAATAATAATGATAAGACAAAAGGGGGTGGTCCCAATCAAGATAATAATAATAAAAAGGGGAACAAAATAATAACAAAAGGGGGGGGGGGGTAATTCCAACCAAATAATAAGCAAAGAGAAGCTAACAAAAGGAAGTGATGCTAATAAATGAGCGGTAATGATACATGTCACTCAAGGCAACTCATGAACATAACGCCATGGTCTTCGTCTCCCCTTTTTGGATTCCGAATCTGGGAATATTGATGATGCTCTCGTAAGCCGACCTTCACACTCGGGAGTCCTTTCTCTCGTCATGGTGACCACTCAGCCTTACCTCGGACCAATATCTCACCAGGGTCCCCTCCCTCACCGGGTTCTGACTTTCCTCCATGTATTAAAATTGCCGTCCCTCGGCAGACATTCGCACGGATTCGTCCCCCGTTATCGTCTTGTTTTCCGTATGAACTTTTGTCCAAACATGGAATGGTCCATTGGTGACCGACATAATTCGAGTATTCATGCACTCACCTCGGGCTCACCGCGTAGCCCGACTACCTTTTCCTTCCTGCTTTGATTAGTATTTCTTTCAGTCGTGAAGCCCTTATTTCCGGCAATTAATCAAGGGTATTCCCCTCTCCGAGGGGATGTAAATGACGTTGTGACCTTTATGCCACAACGGGCCTCAGTCCCGACCCGAACTATACAATCGTCTGATTAGTCAGATCGAGCGCACAATAAATCGTCACTTTGTGACTGGCACGCCCACGCACCTAAATAAACGAACAACATGATCCATGAAAATAAGTGCGTCCACAAGTCTGGCACGCCCGGTGGGACTGGATCACCCTTCATCTCTTTGCCGGAACTAAGGGCTCCACGGCCCCCTTCTTGTAATACTAATCCTGTGATATGCAAATGCAGGTTGCCTCACGAACGTCGAGATGGCACTCACTTTCGGCTGGCAACCCGTCGAGAGCCACCTGCAGAATGGCTACTTGGCCATCCCCCTCGCTTTCGGGAGCTTCCCTCCCTCGGTAGGCTTCCCCAACTTCTTAGGAGTGGCCTTTACGAATCTGCTGGACGTCGAGGCGTCCGACGGAGTCGAAAGCAACACCTCCATCCAGGAGGCCGCCAAAGCTGTTGCCGGTCGACCAATGGCCGGACCTCCCAAGACTGCTCCCGTGAAGACATTGGGCTGCAACGTGCACCACGTGCACGAAAGCGCCGGCCTGTCACGCACAGGATCAGCTTCCCACCAGAGAAGGCTCTGGAGGAGCCAAGCCACTGCATCACCCCGAGGCCGGGTCTCCAGCACCGGCAAGTCTACTGTCGTCGGAACGTTCCGGGTGCATCTTTCCGGGCAACGCTCCGAAGTGATCCCGGATCGCATCATACCCGCCGTACCGGTGCGCAACTCCTTCCAGTCACTGGGGAAGATGAAGGGCAGTATGACACCCGCATCTCCAGCCACAGTTCCACAGCACCAACCGGCCCCTAGGCCGACCAAGGGCAGACGGGCGTGGGTTCCCAAAGCAGCCCGGGGCACTTCACCAACCCGAGCAGGGCCCAGCACCTTTCGCCTGGCAAGGGCTCAACAGGCAGACCGGGTCAAGACCTCGGCCCCCGTCTACCAACCGGCAGTAGTCATGCTGGCCCCGTCGGAGAACGCCCACCGTCGACGCCACCGACGTCACCAGCAGGTTGTCCGTGCGGAGCCTACAGCCCACGTGCCCGTTGCTGTCAGCAGAGCAGTATCACCCGCCTCTCCTCCTGACCAAGACTGGGAAGGAATGGAGCATGCCATGAGAAACTACTTATGGGGCCCGGGGAGCACCCCCTTGGGTTGCCAGAGACTGCTGGGGGCAGTAGCCTCTGCATTTGAAGAAGAAGAAATCCAACCCGTACCTAGTGCCGAGTTGAGGAACTGCTCTGAGGAGCGCTATCAGTCCCCGCCAAGGGAAGAAGTGAGGCCGCGGAGGTCGGTCTTCGATAGACTGGTCTTCTCGGGGAGGACGTCGAGAAGAGCAGCAATAAGAGGCAGAGACCTAAGGGTCTATACTTGCAACATGGCAGGGGTATTCGGCCGGTACGGGGCCTTGCCGACCGAGCCTGAGGAAGTGGCCAGACTTGCAGCGAGGCCAGGACCTCTCACCAGAAGAGGGAAAGTAGCAACTGAAAAGACACAAGCTCACACTGAAGGAACTGACTATGGGGAATCGTCAATAGCCCTGGAGTCCAATGTCATTACTGAAGGCACCACGGAAGGACCATCCACTTCGTCCGAAGAGACGCCAGCTGAAGAAAGAGGGGGCACCCCTAGCCTCTCCATGAGTGACCCAGCTGTATTACTTATGATGCAGCAATATCAAAGGGAGATCGAGTTGCTAATGAAGCATTTGACCGACAGAGCTGCTCAGCCCTCGACATCCGGGCAGATCGAAGCATTACCAGAGATCCCTGGGGGCAACGGTCAAGCCTCGGAAGCTTCTCCATAGGCGACGGTGTCTCCACCGATCCCCAGCTACACTGGGGGCATACCCCTGCATCAGCCACAGCACACAACTCCGGCCCCACCGCCGAACCTACCATTCCAGGGATCCACCATTGCACCTCAGGCGACAGTGTTAACAACGCCACTGGCGCAACTGGCTCATTTTTACCCGAACCCGGTGGACCCGGCGACGATAAACAGACTGATGTTGGAACAGATGATAGACATGAAGCTGTCAGAAAGGAGCGATAGTGATTGCACGCCCTTTGATGTGTATCGGGTACCTTATCCGGCACACTATGCTGCATGGAGGCTCCCAGCCGGTATCACCAAGCCGCCGAAATTTGAAAAGTTTAATGGGCAAGGGTCTCCTAGGGAGCACATTGCCTACTATGTGAATGTTATGGGGGATCTAGCTGCAGATGAAGTCTACCTCCTCAAATTCTTTGGCTCAACACTTACCAAAACCAAACCGAACAGAATAACCCGAATTTAAGAATATTTTTATCAAATTAATATAAATGTATATGTAACTATAAATCTGAATTTAAAAAGTCCAATTCTCACCATTCTAATGGGGTTTCCGACTTTATGAAATAGGTTTCAAATCACCTTCTATTTTACTGTAACCGAACTTCTTAATTTCTTATGTGAAAATATTATGGAGCTTGTTCTTACAAGTTACAACTTTATATGTTATTTTTTTAATATTTACTTTATTTGGTAGAAATTCTTTTACCCTACATTTCTCTAATGTTGTTTGAATCCAATCTAATTTATAAAATGGGAGATGAATATGGTTCAAACCGAACCAAACCGAACCAAACCGAATTAATTCGGTTTGGTTCGGTTTGGTTTCAAACTAGTTTGGTTTGGTTTGGTTTGGTTCGGGTTGAAGCCTTAATTCGGTTCGGTTTGGTTTGAGAAAAATTCTCTTAAAACCAAACCAAACCAAACCGTGCCCACCCCTACTTACCGGGCTTGCTTTTGAATGGTACTCGAGCTTGCCCGTCGGGTCCATTGCAGACTAGCCCGACATGCAGAAGAAATTTAAAGAAAGGTTCTACATAGCTGAACGGGAGGTCACCGTGGCAGAACTCTACGCCACGAGACAAAGAAATGATGAGTCAGCACTCGACTACATAAAGAGGTGGAGGAACCTCAGCATGAGATGCAGACGTCCGCCGCATCAGGAGGACGCGGTGCAAATCTGTAAACAGAACCTGAAGAAAGAAATCATTGAGAGAATGATTGGTGCCAAAGTAAGGTCATTTGACCGCTTAAACAATATAGTGGCGGAGATCGAGGCGTTCCTTGCTCGATACTCTTCCGCTCCAACTGTATCAAGTCAAAGGGCCAGGCAGGCCGAGAAGAAGCTGATGCCACCAGAAGTTCACACATTGGACTTTCAAGCTTTTGAGAAACAGACATAGAAGGCCAAGGAGGCAGCCAATCCCCCTCTAGCCAGGTCTACTGAGCGGTGGTAGGGTCCTTCCCTGTAGGAGAAAATGAGGAATAAGTTGTATTCTTTTCCTCGGGACAAGTCCCGGATCCTATTTGAGTGGGCCACCAGGTACAATAAAATCACAATGCCAGAACCAAAGAGGCCTGGCGATATAAAGAAGAAGGATGATCCCCGCTTCTGCCTGTATCACCAGATGCTGGGGCATACTATCGAAGAATGTTACATCTTCAAGGATGTCGTTGAATCTTTGATCAGGAAGGGAGAACTGGATATGGGGGAGCACAAGATAGATCCTCCGCAGTCGCACGAGATGCCGAGCCTCGGTACTAGTGTCAACATGGTGTCTCTGTACCAGCAGCTACCTGAAGAATGGGCGGAGGCCAGCACAAAGGCCACTTATGAAGCCTTCGTCATGGCGCCGGCTCAAGATCAGGGAGGTTGGCAGGCGGCGCCGACAAGGAATAAGAGAAGAAGGCAAGCCCCTCGGCCCACGCCGGAGGTTCATATAAGGGGTGCCACACCTCGGCCAGTCCCGCCGCCAGTGACGCCTGTTTGGCACGATACAGCCCCCCGGCTAGTCGTGCGGCGTTTCACTAATAACAGGAAGAGGCATACCCCGATGAGGGTGCACAAAGAGACCAGTCCCGCGGTGGAAAGACTCCAGGCCATTATTGACGGGCTCAAAGATTATGAACAGCCCGAAATCCAGCCTGTGGAGCTGAAGGAATATGTCCCTTGGAAGGAGTTTGAGTCACTCGAACTAGCTCCGAGGGCAGAAGCCGACGCAAAGGAAGAGCCTCTCTAATGGGGCTAACCCCCCGAAGGCCAGTTGCCAGCCACTGGAGAAAAGAAGAAAAAGAAGAAGAGAAGGCCCAAAAATAAGAAGAAGAGCGGGGTTGTTCTCTCCTGCAACACCCTATCAGCACTATTTGACGCTGCCCTCTCCCTGGGGGAAGAAGAGCAAGAGTCGCCCGTTGAACCATCAGAAGTGAATCAGGCAGAAGCATCCACCTCCCAGCATGCCACCAGGTCGAGAAGGAAATGGGGATGCCCTCCTCAGGCCAACCATAACATCCTACTCAGGGGATAACAACCATATCATATCCCTGAACCTAGGGTCCAAGGCACGGAGATTCCCCCTCCCTCGGGTCTCTACCCCGGGGAGCCGGTCGGCCAGAATGTCCCTTCATTTATTGAATTCCTCACGACTCAAGGGGGGAGGCAGTCATGCCCCCGCGAGTCTCGGCAGATCAAAGAAGCAAGTAGCCTCCCGGCCCCGCTGGTAGTAATTCCTTCTCGGTCAAGGGAAGAACCTGACAACACCCCGAACCTTGCCGAGTTCATGCGAGAGAAGGAAGTGACCCAACAGGCCCCGCAAGCTCAAGTGATACCTGACCCGGTGGAGGAAGCACCCGCTGAGCCGGCTCCCCAGGCCCAGACCGGGGGCAGGCGCAGCAGGGCCGAAGAGATGAAGTTGCTCGAGGTCCGAGCTAGCAATAGAATAGTCAAGCACCTGAAGAAGATCCCGGCCAGGTTCACCGTCTGGGAGATCCTGTCCCTAGATGAAGAGACACGGCGGGCCGTCATCGCAGCACTCCAGACACCAGCATATGTGGAAGCCTGCCTTGCGGAAATGTCACCCGAGGTAGCTGTGGCTTTCACAGAAGAAGATATGCTCCTACCTACCTGCAGTCACAACAGGCCACTCTATATGAGGGGGCAGCTGAATGGGCATCCCATCAACAGAGTATTGATTGACCCTGGGGCGGCAGTGAACATACTCCCCTACCGGATATACCAGAAACATTACTTTGATGTACACTTGGTCGAGGTCAAGAATGTTAAGATTGCTGGCTTCAACCAGAAGTGCGAGGTCCCCATGGGGATTGCCGAGTTTAATCTCTCTCTCGGCGATTTCACGACTAAGGTCCAGTTTCATGTGATTAACTCCAGTACCTCCTACAAAGCATTGCTCGGCCGGCCTTGGCTGCACCAGAACAGGGTAGTGCCGTCTACTCTGCATCAATGCATCAAGTACCCCGGCAACGGGAAGGAGGAGAGAATCTTTGCTGACCTCCACCCTTTTGAGGTGTTCGAATGCCATCTCTCAGACGCCAATTTGTATCTAGAGAAGCCGAAGCAAACTCCCCAAGTCACCCTGGACAAGGGAAAGAAGAAGGCGGAGCCTGACAGTTGGTTCCCTCCACCGCCGCCAGGCTATGTGGCTCCCCGCCAAGTGTCATTTGTTTCTGGAGCGGGCGGAGTATTCAAAACCACCTCTCCTCCCATCTACCCTGCACCAGGGATGCCGCACCTCGAAGACTTGCTAGAGGACATCAGGGTCCCACTCGGGGTCATCAAGCCTCTCGCAGAAGTTGACTGCCAGGTGGTTGAACCATTGAAGACCTTTGAGGTGCCTAACCCCAGGGGACGGTCTACTATTTTCTATGTGGCTGATGAGCACCCGGTCAGAGGAGACGATGATTGTAAACTCCCCGACGAACTGCATGACCCACTCGTCCCGATCACGGGGCTGCCTGACATAATCGTCCGTGTAGCCTGAATGACCAGAAAACAAGGGATCCCCTTTTGCCAGCTCTCCAGTCGGAAGGACATGTTCAAAAAGATGTGGAACCCACCAAACCTGGACCGGAGATTACTGCAAATCACCCGGCACCCGGGATTATGTTTCACATTAGAAGATTCCTACGAAGCCGACGTTATATCGGTCTCGGCTCCGAACGGCAACAGCCTCACAGGCCCCGCGAGAGGTCAAAGGTCTCCAACACCTTAAGCCTTCAGCTGATGAAGAGCAGGATGAAGAGGTATTCCTATGGAATCCACCTCCCTGCAGGAACAAGGAAAAGACCCCATCCTCCTCTGAGGGACCGGCCCCGGATGATTACAGCAGAGGACCGCCGTTGCCTTTGTCTGATACTGATGCAAAAGATGAAGAAGCAAGCCAGACCCCGGGCCTCCCTCGGTTCTACTCTTGCCCTATTTGCCCTGTGCTATCAGCAGCAGCGAGAAATCGAGATGTTGAAGGCTCGGCTGGCCGAAGTAATCGCACTCGTGTCCGACTTGATCTGGGGCATCTTCCGCCAGCAGAATATCGGCACGCACCTGCCCCCGAGCACCACCCCGAACATCCCTATGTATTGGAGAAAGGAGGCCAGAGGCGCAACTGTTTCCCCAGTCAGACGGCCGGTCGACCGGAATCCTACATTACAAGAGAGAATGCGGAATCCCTACTCCTTCCTGAGGAATAAAACCCGAGGGATCTTCGAATGGGCTTGCTATTATGGCAAAGTCACCCTCCCAAGGTCCAAGAGGCCGCAAGATGCTCGCAGAAGTGGTGACCCTTTGTTCTGCCCTTATCACCAAATACTGGGCCACCCCATCGAGGACTGCTACGTCTTCAAGGATATTGCTCAGGATCTGATTGAGACGGATGAGCTCAGAATGGGGGACTATATAGTGGCCCCGCCATGCCCCCACGTGACAGACAGTCACGACAGAGGCATCCACATGGTGTCGGTTCAGCACCAGATTTTTGAAGATGCAGCTGAGAACCAACCCCCGGTGGGGCAATCAATTACTCCAGCCCCTGCCGAAGCCGTCTATGACAAATACCAAGAAGACTTCGGAGAGCTTCTTTGCTTCTCCACACAGGAGGATCCCTTGAAGTCGCAGCCCACAAGCCCAGAACGGGGGAATAACAGCAAAGCCTCATTGCCCGACAGGGTGGAGCCAGGCGACACTTACGGAGTCCTTGAGACAGAAGATGGTGAAGGTCAGGATTTTGTCGACTTATTGTCGGCACCGCCGGAAATTGAAGATGGCTGGTCAGGCCACAGTAGATGAACTTATCGAAATTAACCTGGGCACGGAAGGTGACCCCAGGCCGACCTTTCTAAGTGCCCTTCTTCCTCTACAGGAGAGGGAACAGTATATCAAGTTGCTGCAAGAGTTCCGGGACTGTTTTGCCTGGAACTATAAGGAGATGCCCGGCCTGAGTCCCGGCGTGACTCAACATATTCTGGCCATTGACCCCAAGGTGGAACCAGTGAAGCAGTCTCCCCGGCGCATGAGGCCGGAGCTGATAAACCAAATTTGCAAAGAAGTCGACAAGCTCATAGAGGTTGATTTTGTAGCTGAAAACCAATATACCACCTGGTTGGCCAACATTGTGCCGGTGAAGAAGAAGAACGGACAGATCAGGATTTGCGTGGACTTCCGCGACCTGAATAGAGCCTGCCCAAAAGATGACTTCCCGGTGCCCATCACTGAAGTCATGATTGATGCAACCACTGGCCACGAGGCCTTGTCCTTCATGGACGGATCATCCGGCTATAACCAAATCTGGATAGCCGAGCACGACCGAATTCACACGGCCTTTCGGTCGCCTAAAGGAATATTCCATTACAAAAGAATACCTTTCGGCCTCAAGAACGCCGGTGCTACCTACCAGCGGGCGATGACCAAAATATTCGACGAGCTGCTATACAACAAAGTCGAATGCTACATTGATGACTTGGTCGTCAAGACAAAGAAAAAGGAAGATCACCTGAAGGACCTTAGAGTCGTCTTCGAGAGACTCCGGCAGTATGAGCTGAAAATGAACCCGATGAAGTGTGCCTTTGGCGTCTGCAGCGGGAAGTTCCTCGGCTTCATTGTCCGATATAGAGGGATCGAGATCGACCCCTTTAAAATAAAAGCCATTCAGGAGTTGCCTCCTCCGAAGGACCTGGGAGAGCTAAGATCCCTGCAGGGCCGGCTGGCCTACATCCGAAGATTTATTTCCAATTTGTCAGGGCGCTGTCAGCCACTCCACAAATTGATGATGAAGAATGCGCCTTTTGACTGGAACCAGGAATGCCAGAAGGCCTTCGATCAGCTGAAGGACTACTTAAGGACCCCGCCTGTGCTGGGGGCACCTGTCAAGGGGAGGCCGCTTATTCTATACATAGCCGCCACCGAATGTTCACTGGGGGCAATGCTCGCCCAGAACAATGACGAGGGAAAAGAGCAGGCTCTCTATTATCTTAGCCGAAGGCTAGTGGGGGCAGAAGCAAAATACACCCTGATTGAGAAGGTCTGTCTCGCCTTGGTCTTCACAGTCAAGAAGCTGAGGCATTACATGCTCTCCCATGAAGTGAGCCTGATCTCCAAGGCCGACCCAGTTAAACACATTCTTTCCCAGCCACTCCTGAAGGGGCATCTCAGCAAGTGGGCCGTGCTGCTAATGGAATTTGATATCACCTACGTGCCGCAGAAGGCCGTCAAGGGTCAAGCCGTGGCCGAATTCTTTGCGGCACATCCTGTGTCTGAACATTCCCCACTGGCTATAGAGTTGCCAGAAGATGAGACACTGGAGGTGGACCAAGTCCAACAGATCGCTTGGCAGCTGCACTTTGATGGAGCTTCGAGAACAGAAACAGCCCCGTCCGGACATATAAAAGTACGGGTAGGGGCCGACATCGTCCTTAAATCCCCAGAGGGAGAAGTATTGCATACATCTTGTTCTATCGATAAACCCTACAGAAATAATGAGGCAGAGTATGAGGCTCTGATCATCGGCCTCCAAGTCGCTTTGCAAATGGAGATTAAGATGCTGCAAGTATTTGGCGATTCGTTACTAGTCGTCAAGCAAGTTCAGGGGTAGTTTGATGTCCGAAAACCTGAGCTGCTCCCTTACCATGCTAAAGCGAAGCGGCTCATGGAACAATTCTACCTTATTGAGATAGGCCATGTTGCCAGGGGAGAAAATGCACAAGCTGATGCACTGGCAAAGCTGGCAAGCTCATTAGCAGTCCCGCCTGATGGATCTCTTAGCATCCGGGTGGTGAATTAGCACCAGGTGCCTAGCATGATAAAACAACCAGAAGAAGAAGAACTGGAGGTCGCTGCAGCAGAAGCCATCGGCCTGCCCGACTGGAGGGACCCTCTTTTGCAATGGTTTAAACACCAGCAACTGCCCAAGCAGAGAGAAGAGAAGATTAAGCTGATCAGAACAAAGGATTCTTATGATGTTCGGAACGGGATCCTGTTCCGAATTATGGCGGATGCCAGACGGAAGGTGCTCCTGCGATGTCTATCCACTGAAGAAGCTTGGAAAGTCATGAAAGAGGTCCACGCCGGGACAGCTGGTGCACACCAGGCGGGACCGAAGATGAAAATTGAAATAAAGAGGCTCGGCTACTACTGTCCGACAATGTTTGATGACTGCTGCAAGTACGCCAAGTCTTGTCAAAAATGCCAGGAGCATGCCACAGTATCCAGGAGGCCACCCGTGCTTCTACACCCGACATTACCCAACTGGCCTTTCGCCCAGTGGGGAACATACGTTGTGGGTCCACTACCCGCATCATCCGCCGGGTGTAAATACATCTTGGCGGCAACTGATTACTTCTCCCGTTGGGCGGAAGCTGTTGCTTTGAGAGAAGTGACCGGGGAGATCGTCGCCAGATTCGTCCGTCGCAACATCATATTCTGGTTCAGCACTCCGAACCGAATTATCTCAGATAATGGGAGCCACTTCCGCAACCAGAAAGTCTACCGGCTAGCAGAAAAATACAAGATCGACTGGAGGACGTCAACCCCCTACAACCCGCAAGCCAATGGTTTGGCCGAAGCTTTCAACAAAACTCTTTGTGCTCTCCTCTCCAAAATTGTCAGTTCTAACAAGAGGGACTGGGAAGAAAGAATGTATGAGGCCCTCTGGGCATATCGAACTATTTACAAAACTCCAATGGGTTGTTCACCCTTCTCTTTAGTATATGGCTCGGAGGCGATTGTCCCCATCGAGCTGGAGATACCCTCCCTTCGGGTTGCAATCCAGCACGGATTAGTCCAAGAAGAGCAGACAAACGTCGAGCGAAGGCTCGAAGAGCTCTCTAACCTGGAAGGGAAGCGGCTCCAAGCCCAACAGAACATCCAGGTCTACCAGGCCCGAATAGCTCGCGCCTTTGACAAGCTCGTCAGGAGCGTGAGTTCAAGAAGGGTGACCTCGTCATGGTCAAAAGAAGGGAAGTCATGGCTTCCAACCCCAAGGGCAAGCTGAATGAGAATTGGCTCGGGCCCTACGTGATCCAGAAAGTCTATGAGGGCGGAGCTTATGTAATAGTCAACCATCGGGGGGAGGTTCAGTTTCCACCCCTTAATGGTAGGCATCTAAGATTGTATCACGCTCCGATTTCCCCATTCAATGAATAATACACTTCTCCGCCCCACCGCGGGCAAATTTGCATTATCATTGTCCGGATGGTTTGCCATTATTCACTATGCATCTTAAAAAAGGAAGAAGCCAAGAAAAGAAAAGAAAAAGGAATAAGAGAAAGGAAAAGAAAAGAAAAGAAGAAGATAAAGAAAAGAAAGGAAGAAAAGAGAAGAAGAGAAAGAAGAGAAAAGAGAAAAGAAAGAAAAGAAAAGAAAAGAAAAGAAAAAAGAAAAGAAAAGAAAAGAAAAAAGAAAAGAAAAGAGAGGGGAATTAAAGAAGGAGGAGCCAGCCCTTCTTTACTGGCACTCACCCGTACTAACGAACATTTCAATAAACGAATCAACCCCGTCAGCCCTTGACATTCTGTCGGCACTGATGAAGAATACCCCAACCGGACCTTTCGCCCGGGATTGGGGAACCAACCATTCTCCTTGCGTTGGCACTCACCCGTACCAGCGAACATTTCAATAAACGAATCAACCCTGCCATCCCTTGACATTCTGTCAGCATTGACGAAAAATACCCCAACCGGACCTTTCACCCGGGATTGGGGAATCAACCCTTCTCCTTGAGTTGGCACTCACCCGTACTAGCGAACATTTCAATAAATGAATCAACCCTGTCAGCCCTTGACATTCTGTCAACACTGACGAAGAATACCCCAACCGGACCTTTCGCCCGGGATTGGGGAATCAACCCTTCTCCTTGCGTTGGCACTCACCCATACCAGCGAACATTTCAATAAACGAATCAACCCTGTCAGCCCTTGACATTCTGTCGGCACTAACGAAAACACCCCAATTGGACCTTTCGCCCGGGATTGGGGAATCAACTCCTCTCCTTGCGTTGGCACTCACCCGTACCAACGAACATTTCAATAAACTAATCAACCCTGTCAGCCCTTGACATTCTGTCGGCACTGACGAATAATACCCCTCCCGAACCTTCCGCTCGGGATTGGGGAATCGACCTACCCCCTTTACGTTGGCACCGGCCTCGTGACAACGAATACATTAAGAAATAAACAAACCACATCTGCCCCCGACATTCTGTCGGCATGGTGACGAACAACTCCTTTTGGCCGAGACCTCCCGTCTGGGTCATTAGATGAACAAACTCTTCTCTCCGCCCTTCCAAGGTCGGATCAACCTAGTCGGGTCAAACATACCAGTGACATCATTCGGATGAGTCGCTTGATGGACATGGTGGAGTGGTCCCCTCGTCCCCCCTCTGGAAGGGGCGAGCACTCTCCTATGCTCCTCTGCGAACCTCACCGGGTTCTCCCCGGGTAAGCTGTTAGCGTGGACTTGCGTCCCATCACATAGCAAAAAAAAAAGAGAGAAAAAGGAAGGAAGAGATCGCCCAACACCACACGCATACAAGAGACACATGGAATAATTGCATTATATTCTTTTCGAAAAGAATTACATTGGCCTCGAGGCATACCCCGGTGTTACATACAAAGAAAGGAATGGAAGGGGAATCGGCAGTTAATCTAGCCCCCGGAAGAAAGGATCCCGACGCAAGGGAAGCTCATCATCTCACGCAAGCGGTCTTCCTGCACGTCGAGGCGCTCCAGGTCGATCGCCACAGAGGCCACTACTGCTTCGGCGACAGCTAGCTCCTCGGTCTCCCGGGCCTTACTCGTCTCTGCCTTGAGCAGGTCAGACTCAGCCTGGGTAAGCCAACCCCGGAGTTTCTCGATCCGATTCTCTAAAGCGTCGATGTCGGCATTGTGCCTGTCCAAGGCCTCTCGGTGTTGCTCCCGGCTGTCCCTCCGCGCCGCCAGAACCTCCTGATATTTGTCCCTCTGAGCACCGATAGATGTAAGCTCAGTTGGGGCTTGCGTCTCGAGGAATGTGCAATGATTTACGTATTTCAGTAATAACAGAACGTGGCGCGACCACTCTTCCAGCGGATAGCCCATCATTTGCAATGCCTTGGTCAGCTGTTCCACGATAGCCCTCACGCCTCGATATGTGAGCGTCGGGTCGGCAACAACCATCGATCGTAATACCACTAAGGTCTGGCGGACTGGCAGGTCCGAACTCACGTGGCCGATAGAAGGGACGACTGGTGGATCGAAGCTAACTTCGCTGTCCACGACCGCCCACAGCTCTGCGTCCACCACGGCCGAGCTACCTGGAAGTGTCAGGGCCGAAAGGAGGGGCCTCCCGGGCTCCAAGGATGACCCCTGGCCAGCCACCGTCGAAAGTGAATGAGACACCGCAATAGAAGCGTACGGCTCCGCCATGATGAGCGGCTGCTCCAGTTCCGTCGACCGAGCCGGTTCCGAGCCCGAAGATGCCACCCCCTCCATCGAAACCAGGGCCATAGCTTCGTCGGAAGAATGAGCGGTCACGGAGACCGAATCCGGCACTGCGGCGGACGAGGTTGCTCCGGCCTCCGCTCCCTCAGCAGGCTCTAAGTCCATGGCATCCCCGTAGACCGGAAGCGTAGGAGCGACGACCTCGGTAGATAGGGCATCAATGATAGGCGGGCCTACTACTATTCCCGAAAGGGCTTCATCTTTGCCCACCTGGAATCTCCCCAAACGTTCATGGAGGATCGTCAATATCCTCACCAGGAGCCGGGCTTCCTCGGGTATCACCGGCGTCGGGATCGGTGGCAGCGGGATCACCAACCGCGGGACGGCTCCCATATGTAGAAGAGACATCAAGGACCCCGCGTCCGGCCCTAGGAGTGTCTTCAGCCTCTTGGCCACATGCAAGCGGAAGGATGAACTCCACCTGGGGATGGCTTTACGAGCCCGAGGCGCGCGTGCTCCCCGAGGCGCTGTTATTACCTGACCATATGAAGAGAAGTTAGCCGCTTGTCAAGCGAAGTGAATCACTAAATTCCTAAAGAAGCCGAATGGATCCTCATGCTTACCTCACCCGCCGGCACTATGTTGCTTTCCGGCGTCGTCTCTTCCCGGGTGTCGGCCTCGGGCACCGTTTCCCCGCGGGTCTCGGTCGTCGGCACCGCCTCTTCCTCCACCCGAATTCTGGCTTTGGGCATTACCGGCTCTTGCACTTCGACCTCTGGCGCTATCTCTCCCTCTTCCAGGGCTTCAGTGGCTGGGCTGGTGGTCTCCACGGTTCCTTCAAAGGCACGAGCATGTATTGCCTCAAATAAATCAACAACTCCGAGGGAGGACTCAGAAAGAGAGAAGAGGAAATTATGCACTCACAGCCACTGCCACTTCTTCCCGAAGTGAGATCTTAGCGGTCGAGACGGCAGCATCCGAGCTTACTCTGACTTCTCCCTGTCGCAAAGCCCCGACCAGGGACTCCAGTCTATCCAAGCCAGCAGTGGTTGTCGCTTGTCTGGCAGCTTCTAAACCCGGGGCGTGAATTGCTGCATCTATGGACGAGGCCTGCTCCTGTTGGAAGTCGAAAGTAATGATATCAAGAAGGTTAGTTGACGGCCTCAAGAAAGAGACCTGAATTAACAGGTTTGCACTTACAGGCGCCTGCTTCATCAGGCTAAGAGACATAGGTAGTACCGGGGCTTTCCAGGCAGGAACTTGAAATCTGGGCTCCCCGGGGACACCTTCAGTTGAAAGCACTTCGTCGGAAGAGTAGCCATAGTCTACCTTTTCGCCCGACGAAGATCTAGTGCTAGTGGGCACCTCTTTTGCTGTCAAGGCAGCCCCCGCCTCAACATCAGGGGTCGGCAACCGCGACTTCCTTGACCGTCGCCCCTTTTTTCGATATATCTGCCCAAACCGGGATGCCTCCGGGGCCACCTCCGGTTCTGGGGCTACCACATCAGCTCCTACCAAGCAAAGCAAGACCCAGGTTTGGTCAGGCCCGCGAGGTTTCAAAATTTTAATCAAAGCAACTGGCAAAGAAAGTGATATACCTCCTTCAGCTTCGACGGCGGGAGTTGGGGCGAAGAAGGTCTCTTCGACAGATTCCACGGCCCCGCGGGTCACATCTTCACCCACGCCTGGAATAGATACGGGCGCAGGCCTCTCGGTGACAGCTGAAACAAAAAAACATGTGGGTTACGAGGAACGCCCCTCCTAATATCTAAACAAATCTCGGAGAGCCTTAAAGAAGAAGAAACCCGACCTGCAGGCTGACTCGGTTCGGTTCGAGTAGCCTCGAACTCCACAAATGTAGAGATCAAAGGCGCCAGGGGAACGGTCGACGTGGCTTTAGCGGCCTCCGTCTTTCGTCGCTTTGCCTCCCGCCGCCCGGCCGCCTTGGCAGCATCCACCGCCTTCTTCACGGGTGATTTCGCCCGGGGCCTCTTCGCAGGCGGAGGTAGGGGAGTCGTGGTCGGAGCCGCTGGCACCTCCTCGAAGTAAGCAGGTTGCCCTGCCTGCCGCAGAAGATTACGATACGTCGCCATTTGAGTGCTGTCGGGGTGATCTGTTAAAAAAGAAAGAAAACAAGGGACCCGATCAACGTCCAGTATTCAAGAAAGGTCAGCATTGAAGAACACAAGGGAAAGATGATGTGACACACCCTTGGACCAAAATGAACAAGCACAATTTGCAATTCAAACGGACCGATAATGGCGACCGCTCACCCGATGCTCACCCAAGACCCGGGGTAGCTTGGAAATGCCAAGGAGAGGTTGTGAGGGTTGGGCCCTTGCTGGTAGAGGGCCAGCAAGGCCTAGGTTAATTCCCAAGGGTAATGGCATCCCAATTCAAGGGAGCCGACGAGGTGCCAAGGCACGGGTTACACTCCTCACCCCACTGTGATCTCTTGAAGCAAGGAGCTCAAGGATCGGGCTCTCACTCTCATGGCCAGCGGAGTTTATGAACTAATATTAGAAAGAACAAGCACTAAATGGAGCTAGGAGTGGAGCACTTACTCGACCGGTTTGAAGAAATCGGTCCCGCTCGGAGACGTGGGCGAGCGGGGAAGCGTGGGTTCCCCACACGCCGCGCCGGGGTAGCTTGACCTGCTCAAATTGTTACAACACTACACCCCATGTAGGGGGGGGATCTAGGGGTGGGGGTCAACTGATATTACATCTAAAACTACCTCCACACAGGGAGGGGCCTTCAGCCGGCCAAGCGGGGAGGGGTGACACCGAACTAGCGATCAACAAGGAAGCCGACGTCGGTTCTGTCCACTGTCTGTGCTTTAGGACTGACTGATGGTTATCACGATGCTGTGGTGTTGACACATAAAAAAATATATAAATAATAATAATAATAATAATAATGAGAAAAATGAGAGAAAAGAAAAAATAAATATAATAATAATAATAATAAATAAAACAAACACAATAATGATAAAATAATAATAATATACAATAGTAATAATAATAATAATAATATTTTTTATTAACAAGATTTTTTTACTAAAACATTTTATATTTCTCATTTTTTTTAGGGAAAAACACATGCATCTCGCCAATTGGAGAAGGCTGCCCGGTTCGAGCAAGGCGCGCCGAGAACAGGAGCAACGATGGAGCGAAGGCCCTTTTGCGCGCCAAGCAAGGAAGGGTGCGGCTTCTATAAAAGGCCCTCCGTGTGTTCGCGGAAAAAGGAGAGAGATCAGCTGGTGGGGAACAACAGCCGGAGAGAAGAAAAAAACGGAAGACAGATAGAGAAGAGAGGATAGCCAGGAAAAGAGAGAGACATAGAGAAGGAAAAATCTGAGTGGCTGCTTCGAAGTCTGAAAGAGAAGGAGCAGAAGGTGGGTCTGTAAAGGGGAGGGAGAGGAGTCAATGCTCCGCCCTCCCCCATCCTTCTTTCTTTTTATTTCTCCAGTGCATGTCATTTCCTTGCTCGTCTTTCCCTTTCTGTAAGGCATGATGTTCTTCTCCCAACTCTTTCGGTCCGGCTTGGCTGGACGATGTAATCATCTATGCGAATGCATGAATAAAATTTCCAATCTATGTTCTAATTTAGAGTGAAAATAGTCCATGTTCTCTGAATGAATTCCCGATGCTTGTTCTTTCTTCTCACTGACGGAGTATGAGAGAGGATTTATGAGTGGATCAACGTGTAAATTCCGTTCATATGCATTTTTGTATACTCTGTTTTCTGTTCTCGTGGAAACGGCAGTGGATCTCATCATCCAGATCTATGGATTGTTGGGGTCCACGGCTAATCCAAAAGTCTCTGCTCTGTGTGTTTTTCAGTCATGCTTATTGCTCCATCGTCCGAGCTTCGTTGTTGCTCTATAAGCCCCATGATCGCACCGGGAATCCGAGACAGACCATCTCGTGACCTCCCGATGAAATCTATGACATACCCTGTCAAGGTCTGTTATATTAGGCTTTTATTAGCTCTGATATTCAATTAATCTCCGATGGTGTCCGAAGTGTGAGGATCTTAATCTCCCTGGGGTAAACCTTCGAGCAATGTTTCTCTAGCATCAAACCCTTAAGAAATCACGTGGAGTAGGTCTTGAAACCTCCAGAAATTTCTATAGTCTGAAATCTCTAAACCTCTATAACCTGGGAGGCTCCCCTCCGAAAATCCCTTCTTAGAAGCCCTCGGCGCCATTTCCTCTCGGCACACCCGTTTTCTCTCGGCGCAGAAGTTTTCGCGCCGAGACCCCGGCTCCACCGGAGCTCCCATCCGCGCCGGGGCTTCTCTCGCCAAAATTATCCCACGTCGATTACCTCCCGCGCCGAAGCCAAATTCCCTCATTTCCACGCCGAATTTTCGGCCGTGCCGAGAAGCGGCCGCGCCGAAGCTTCCCCTTTTCATTTCCACGCCGAGTGCCACCTTCCGCGCCAAGTGTATGAGCCCGTCGAGGGCATGATTCCCTGCCAAGGTTCCCCTTTCTTGTTTCCGCGCCGACGGTCCCGTGTCGATGCTGCTCACTTCCGCGCCGAAAGTGTGATGCTCTCCACCGTTTCTGCCCTCCCGTGCGCAACATGCATGCATGCGCTCCTAGCTAATCGGTATGTCAAGACTTACGTGTTGCATTACGTTCGTGAGAAGCACATCTGTCGTTTAAGCCATAAATGCATGGCCCCCACTCTCGATATGCATTCACGTAAATGCTAATTGTTCATCACGTTACCTCATGTGTCTAGCCGCTGGCCACTTCACCATATACATAAATGACTTTGCATTAGCCTATAAAGTATAATATGTGCATGCATTAAATCACCCAATCCCCCATTCACTGTATACGTGTACATCATAATATATGTTAAACCCATTTATCCATCTCATATATTCACCTTTGTGCATATCATTCTAAAATCAATCCCACTTCCACATATTCATATGTATAAGAGCTATTACGTGAGTGTGTGCACTAATCAATTTTTAAACAGCCCACTAATCATTATAAAGCCATCAGTTCCTTTATTTGGTCATGCATACACCCGTGCATATACATGTACATATACATATGTTTATGTATATCTATGTATATATATATATATACATATACGTGCATGTGAATGTATGAGTAAATCCATGCATCTTATTTTTTTATGGGCCAATTCTGTTGGGCCACCCATATCCAGTCTCATGGAAAGTGGAGGAGCTACACTAATGGGGTTTCACCCCTACATTTGCTTCAACTTAGGTTTCCGATTTCCTTCTTTCACCCCGTAGGGCCACTGATAACTTCATATTTTCACATATTATTTTCATATATGTTTGAGAGATAATTTTAAGTAATATGTTGATTATGTGTGAAAATGTTCACAAAAATAGATTTTCATGAATATGAGAGTTTTCATGGAAAATGATAAATATTTGGGATGAGATGTTTGATATCACATATGATTTCTCTAATGACAGGTGTAATGCTGTATGGGGATAGGAAGGATTAACCAGCAGGTCAAGGAAATTTCTTTAGCAGCTATTTAATGGGCTCGAAGGCTTGCATGAAACACATGAATGGGTATTGGATCTCCTTCAACGCAAAGGGCCATGTGCAGCAAGGTGACGTCAATATAACAGCGGCATAACAAGGCAAAATGCATATGCATGAGTTGGCTAAGTGGTGTGCATGATCCACGCATGGAGGTTGTGGGCATCACGTGGATACATACGTGAGTCGCATAAGGTGGTTGCAGTGCATGGCCAAGCCTAGATACATATACATGAGACTTAATTTGCATGCATCACGAGAGGTGTTTCGTGGGTTTTAAGAAGATGGACCATGCATGGGCTCTGCTACTAACGTAGCTAGGTGGTGAAGTTTCCTTCATGAAGATGGCCAAGTGGGGTGCATGGCTGCACAAAATACACAAATACATGCATTTGCAATAGCTTAGTTTGGGCCGATCACGTGCATGGCAGCTGGGTGCGAGTGCATGCAAAAGATGGGGTAGCTGCAGACGTGGCCTTCACGGCGCGAGGTTGACACCCACATTGGCTGGCGATGGGTGTGCTGGCTGAGCATTACGATGGCGTTGGCATCTTTTGTGGTCACCGCGGGAATATCGGCAGTGGCTTGCGATGGGCTCTACATAGACGCTGTTCGATGAGATAAGGAAGATGGACGCTGTCACGAAGATAAGCCACCTGCATCCGGAGAAGACGGCAGAGCATGAGGCCGTTCACTCCGTGTGCGACGGGGGAGGCAGAGCAGGCTTTGCGAGCCGTTCGCTCGTGGCGAGATGCTCGTGTGCGGCGCGGTGGATGATACCGGCGGGATAAAGATGAAGCGATAGCGTCGAAAGCGGAGCAAGTTCCGCGGAGCAGCCTGCGTCGACCATGCCCCTATAAAGGGGAGGCTCAGGGAACGCAAGAGGGGGGTTGAGTCTTTGTTTTGGGTTATCTCTCGTTGGTTTTTAGTTTGGGGTGCCGGCCTTCTTTGGGAGGTTCTTTGTTCGCTCCGTGCGTCGCGAGCGGCCTCGGCTGGGTGGTACAGCACGGCAGCATCTGTCTCCCCCTGTGGCGTTCCCTGGCTGTCGTGGCAGTCTCTTCTGCTGCACCGTTCGTGCATTTGTGACCGGAGAAGGGAAGTGCTGCGTCCACCTGTCGCAAGCCTCTTCTGTAGTTCCGTGGCGTGAAGGCAGGTGGCACCGGCGAGTTCTCTACTGCACGGCGAGGGTCCTTTTGCTGCTGTGACTCTGTTAACAGTCCTTCCTGGGTGCTGGTCAGATGTTCGCAGCGAGTGGGAAAATAGCATAAGTCCCTTTGAGTTCTTTGGTTTATTGTTCCCTGTCTCGTTTACTGTTCATTTCAGTATTCTTTTATCAGTGGAGCATTTTCTTTTTGGTTTAAGTTAATTTAGTTAGTCCCATTAATCTTGGCTGTCCTATGTTTTGATTAGCACAATGCAATTGCACTCTGGTTGGAATATTAATTCGGTGGAAGCATTGTTACTGTTACTCATCACCCTTCTTATTTTTAGTCCGTCAATTAGTTTAGTAATTTTTAGTGTTGTGGGTTTGATTACCGGTGCATGTATTCTGTAGTATTGAACAAGTGACAAGATTTTCTTCTGTGATAAGGCATCCCTGTTTTCACTGTAGCATTTGCACCTGACCACGTAGTTCTAGTCTCAGCGCATCCACCTAAAGTAGTTTCTTCCATCTAAACATAGTGTCCTCTCTTCATCTTTTGTTCTATTCCTGCATCATTTTAATTTCATTTAAATTCTAGTTACATTAGTTCATCCACTTAAGTTACTTTACTTTAAGTTGTCAACTCGTGTCAGTTTGTCCATTGCCATTTGCACACTGTTCATGTTCCACTGTTACACTTGCATTTGATTACATTAGTTTTAGTCAGAGCTTCTTTTAGTCCATTTACTTATGTTAGTTAATTCTTCAATGTGTTAATTCTCGTTTTAGTGTCCATCTGTCACAAACTCTCAGTCAAACAAAACACAAGATTTTCATCTTAAAAATCTGAATTTCCCTGTGGATTCGACTCGGTCTCACCACTTAACTATTTCATGTTAATCAATTTGTGGGCCGATAATTAAATTTGGTAGTGGATGTATTAGCGGCATGTATTTTAACTATCACTTTTTGGCGCCGTTGCCGGGGAATCTTTATGATTTTTAGGTTGTTAATCTTGTATTTTTTGTACATAAATTGACACTAATAATTTCTTTTTTTCTTATTTTTACAGGAAAAAACAAAAACACAAAAAGTGGTAAGTTTTCTTTGTCATTTATTTCAAAAAAAAATTTTGAGGAAACGCTTTTCCAAGTAAGTACTCACACTTCCCTCCATTTGAGTTTATTTTCTCTATTTTTCATATCTTGTGGTTAGATAGGGTCATTAAAATAAAAAAAAATTATTTGAACTTTAATAAAAAATCATCATCTCAAGATTAGCAACCACAGTTCCATGTCTTAGGTCATGCATCATATAGGTTAGAATTGTTTTTGTTATTTAATTTTGTTAAATGCATCATTGAAGATTGCGGGGGCAAGGTGAGTTCTTCTATCTTTTTCTTAATCACATGACATGCATATTTGCATAGAACCCCTTGTTTGATATTGTGGTGTTGCATTTCATTTCAAATCTATCTTAAGGGCAAAACCCATAATCACATAAGGTGGGGATTTCATAGCCCTTCCTTAGCCCACAACTCCACATTTTGCATTTCCCAAGCCTAATAAAATCTAGTAGACATTGACCCTAGGGTTCACTTTGAGATTTGATTTCACTTGGGCCCATTATCAATTTGGAAACTAGTGTCTAGGAAAGAGGTCCGATGGCAAACGCCTTAAGTGGGATTGTGGTTTATTAATTAGGACCCTACATCTGTAGGGGGAGCCTCCCACAACCCCACCTCTTTCCTGGATAGTGGATAGATTTGGTAGTGGACTTGGGCTGGATTTAAGTTGATTTGTGAGAAAGCTAACATTTGAGCCCACTTAGTGGTTGAACCTTAAGGGAAATTGTGCTTGTATCACCATCTAAAGGCTGGTGTCTAGGCAAGAGGTTAAAAGGCTACGTCTAAGTGGATCCGTGGTTCATTAATTAGGAGCTTGCGAAAGCAAGGGGAACCTCCCACGATCCTACCTCTTACCTGGCCAACTTGAAGGTCGGTGTGTGCAAGATTACAATTGAACTTTGGGGAATTCTCACTATTTGTGCTCTTAAGTCCAAGGAGCCCTAAGTCTTGTAGGTTAATTTGTTGAACAAGTGTTTACAAAAATTAAAAAAAAATTTAAAAAAATGAATCAATTCTTGGAGTTCATGCAAGGTAGAAGATCCAAAGTTCCACATTTAGTTGAACCTATCCAAGAAATAGAGAGGGTGATCCATCAAGCCCAAAATCCCATTCAAGAAATGGCTAATCAAGGTGAATTACCCAAGCAGATGAAGGAATACTTCATTCCTTCTAGCTATCAACCTTCCACATGTATCCATCTTCCGGAAGTGCCAGCAGCCCAATATGAGATCAAATCTAGCACGATCCAAATGCTCCCTTCATTCCATGGGCTTACAAATGAAGACCCATATAAGCACTTAGATGAGTTCTTGGAGATATGTTCCACTGTGAAAATTCAGAATTTCACAGACGATGCCCTAAAGTTGACTCTATTCCCTTTCTCCTTGAAAGATAAAGCCAAATATTGGTTAGGAACCTTAGGAAGACCCATTCGGTCATGGGAAGAAATGCAAAAAGAATTCTTGAAGAAATTTTATCCTATAGGTCGGACCAATACAATGAGAAGAGCCATCGCGGGCTTTGTTCAAAACCCAGGGGAATTGATCCACGAGTCTTGGGAAAGAATGAAGGAGTTATTGAGAAAATGTCCACATCATGGGCTATCAAAATGGCAGATTGTGCAGGCCTTTTATGAAGGATTGACTGAACCCTATAGGCAAATGGTAGATGCTTCTTGTGGAGGTACTTTCATGAGCAAGAGTGAGGAAGAAGCTTATGCCCTTTTTGAAATGCTGAGTGAGAACTCCATCAATCATGCTTCTCTTTCTTCATATGAAAAATCAGTGGGGCCATCTAGAAAAGCTGGGATGTATGAGGTAAAAGAGAGGGGAGAATTTGAGCCTAGATTAGATGTGAATGTCTTGACCCAAAAATTAGAGAAAGTTGACCTGTTAACCCAACAAGTGGGCGAGCTCATTAAATTGAATAAACAAACCTTCAATGCCCAATCACAACCATCTTTCTACTCTCGCCAAGGTCCAGTCCAAGAGGCTTGTGTGCTATGTGAAAGCCCGGCCCATCAAGTGGATGAATGCCTTGCAGCAGCTCAATTACCCCCGGCCATCCAAGAGCAAGTCTATGCAGCCCAAGGATTTACTAAACCCAACAATGACCCATTTTCAAACACATACAATCCAGGCTGGAGGAATCACCCGAATTTCTCTTGGAAGCCCCAACAGACCCAAAATTTCCCACCCAAGCCCCAACCTCAGGCCCAGTTTCAAAATCAAACTTTCCATAGGGGCCAATTGTCACAACAGTTACCCAATCACCCTCAATTCCCTTATGGCCAACCATCTTATGGCCAACCCTCAATTGCTCAGCCCGCATATGGGCAATCTTCACATCCTCCTCCAATTTACCAACCACCTATGCAACCTCTACCAATGACCCAAAATGATGACAAAATCAATCAATTACAACAACTCATTTTGGCCCAAAACCAATCTTTCCAAACCCAAATGGCTGAAATGAAGGCCCAGATTGGCCAACTCTTGGAAACCAATGTAAGGAGAGATCCGGGTCAACTTCCAAGTCAACCCATTCCCAACCCTAGAAATTATCCTCCTGATTTTCAGCAGCCCCTTCCAATCACCCCTCAAGGGCAATTCCAACAATGCCCAAATCCTCCAAAGGGCCCACAATTTGAAAATGCTAAGGCCATCTCAGCCTTAAGAAGTGGTAAAATTTTGCCAGACCCATACCAAATTGATGAATCCAATCAAGCTTCATCCAGTCAAGCCCAAGAAGAAGAAGAATCCATTACCATTCCCATAGTGGATAATGAGGGAGTCAATAAAGAAAAAGGGAAGGCAAGAATTGATGAATCACCTGAAATTTACCAGCCTAATTAAGATTCCCTTCCCCTCAGCCTTGGAAGCTAGAAAAGAAAAGAAAAAGAAAAACAATCAAGCTCAAAATGAAGAATTGGTGAAGTTGTTCAAACAAGTCCATATCAACATCCCTCTGCTAGATGCAATCCAACATGTTCCAGCATATGCCAAATTTCTCAAAGAAATGTGCACTCAAAAGAGGGAACCAAAGACAAATCAGAAAAGAATTTTGTTGTCTGAAGATGTAAGTGCTGTCTTATTGAACCAACTCCCTCAGAAGATGAAGGATCCTGGTGCCCCACTCATATCTCGTGTCATTGGGGGGGTCACCTTTGAAAAGGCTTTATTGGATTTGGGAGCAAGTGTAAATCTTCTTCCGACATCTGTGTACCAAAAGTTTGGGATGGGAGAACTTAAATCAACCCCTGTCATTCTCCAATTGGCTGATAGATCTGTTAGAACACCTAAGGGGTTGGTAGAAGATGTCCTTGTCAAGATAGACACATGCTATTTTCCTGTTGACTTCTTAATCCTTGACATGGATTCTAAATCAGATTTGGCCCAAAGCCCAATTATATTGGGCCGACCCCTCTTAGCCACAGCCAATGCCAACATCAACTGTAAGTCTGGGCTTATGGATATCTCTTTTGGAGAGCAAAAGATAACACTCAATGTCTTCAAAGCCTCTAAACACATGAGGGAGGAGGAAGATTGTTATACCATTGATGTGATAGATGAGATGATAGAGAATGACCCTCCTTTAACCCAAATTGAAAATTTTGACAAGGTTGAAGACAAAGAGCCCATGTCAGAGGTCCATGCTCTTGAACCTACCACACCTTGGCCCACTAAGTTTGAACCTTTGTCTGATTTGAAACATGAACCTCCAATTCCCTCCATCCATGCCCCTCCACAGTTAGACTTAAAACCCTTGCCAGATTCTCTGAAATATGTCTTCTTAGGGCCGGATATGTCTTTACCTGTCATTATAGCATCTGATTTAACATCCACCCAGGAGAACCAGCTAATTGATGTCCTCAAAAGTCATAAGGAAGCCATAGGTTGGTCAGTGGCTGATCTTAAGGGAATAAGTCCATCAGTATGCATGCATCACATTTATCTGGAAGACAATGCAAAGCCATCTAGGGAGATGCAAAGAAGGTTGAACCCTCACATGAAAGAAGTGGTTAAGAAAGAAGTAATCAAATGGCTTGATGCAGGAATCATATACCCAATCTCTGATAGCCCATGGGTTAGTCCAACTCAAGTGGTACCTAAGAAAGCTGGGCTCACTGTGGTGAGCAATGACAAAGGAGAATTAGTACCCACTAGATTACCCACAGGGTGGAGGGTATGCATAGATTATAGGAAATTGAATGAGGCCACTAAGAAGGACCATTTTCCCCTACCATTCATTGACCAAATCTTGGAGAAATTAGCTGGCCAACAATATTTCTGTTTCTTGGATGGTTATTCAGGATATAACCAAGTGGTCATTTATCCAGAGGATCAAGAAAAGACCACATTCACATGTCCTTATGGGACATTTGCATTTAGGAGAATGCCCTTTGGGTTATGTAATGCTCCAGCCACTTTTTAGAGATGCATGATGGCCATTTTTTCAGATATGGTGGGGAACTTCTTAGAAATTTTTATGGATGATTTCTCAGTCTTTGGAGATTCTTTTGAAGTGTGCCTAGATAATTTAACAAAAATTTTGGAAAGGTGCATAGAAAAGAGGTTGATTCTAAGCTGGGAGAAGAGTCACTTCATGGTAAAAGAAGGCATAGTGTTGGGCCACATAGTTTCTGAGCGGGGTATAGAGGTGGACAAGGCCAAAATTGACCTCATTTCTAATCTTCCTCCACCCACCTCAGTTAAGCAAATTCAGTCTTTCCTTGGCCATGCTGGCTTCTATCGCCGGTTTATCCAAAATTTCTCTCAAATTGCTCGACCTTTAACCCTCCTCCTAGCTAAAGATGTCCCTTTCCATCTTGATGAACCATGTTTAGAGGCTTTCAATGTTTTGAAGGAGGCTCTGACCAAAGCTCCAATTCTTCAGCCACCTGATTGGTCTCTGCCTTTCGAGATCATGTGTGATGCATCTGATTTTGCTATAGGTGCAGTTTTGGGGCAGAGGATTAATAAGCGTCCCGTGGTGATTTATTATGCTAGCCGCACACTTGGTGATGCTCAACTGAATTACACCACCACGGAAAAGGAACTATTGGCTGTGGTGTTTGCCCTTGAAAAATTCAGATCATACCTCTTAGGGTCTAAGGTCATCATCTACTCTGATCACTCAGCTTTGAGATACTTAATGTCTAAGAAAGAAGCCAAGCCCCGTTTGATTAGATGGATCCTACTCCTACAAGAATTTGACATTGAAATTCGAGAGAAAAAAGGGTCTGAGAATGTGGTGGCTGATCATCTTTCCAGGATTCTTGTGTTAGAAAATGAGCCCATGAAAGACTATTTCCCAGATGAACAACTCTTGTCCATTAGCCACATCAAATCTCCTTGGTATGCTGATATTGTTAATTATTTGGCAGTTGGTTTGATCCCGGAAGGTTGGTCTAAGAATGAGAAGGATAGATAGATTCTTTGCTCAGATAAGACATTACTTTTGGGAGGACCCAGAATTATTCCGAATCTGTGCTGATAATGTCATTCTAAGGTGTGTTCCTGAAAATGAGCATCATAGTATTCTCACATTCTACCATACTCTAGCTTGCGGGGGACATTTTTCTGGGAAGAAAACTACTGCGAAAGTCCTCCAGAGTGGTTTTTATTGGCCCACTCTCTTTAGAGATGCCCACGCTTTTAGTCAATCTTGCCCAAAATATCAAACTATGGGGAATATATCTCGGAGAGACATGATGCCCTTAAACCCCATTCTTGTGGTAGAAATTTTTGATGTATGGGGAATTGATTTCATGGGACCATTCCCACCATCTTATGGGCATGAATACATTCTAGTGGCGGTTGACTATGTCTCAAAATGGATTGAAGCTATAGCAGCTAGAACCAATGACCACAAAGTTGTCATGAAATTTGTGCAAAAGAACATCTTCTCTAGGTTTGGATTCCCTAGAGCCATAATTAGTGATGGAGGTAGCCACTTCACCAACTACCAATTCAAAAGCCTGCTGAAAAAGTATGGGATCACCCATAAAGTGGCCACACCTTATCATCCTCAAACGAGTGGGCAGGTGGAAGTTTCCAACCGAGAAATCAAAAACATTTTGCAAAAGACTGTGAGAACTGATAGGAAGGACTGGGCTGAGAGATTAGATGATGCATTGTGGGCCTATAGAACGGCCTATAAAATCCCAATTGGAATGTCACCTTTTAGATTGATCTATGGAAAAACCTGCCACCTTCCAGTGGAGTTGGAACACAAGGCTTATTGGGCGATTAAGCAATTTAATTTAGATTTGGCCCAAGCTGGAACACACAGGGCCTTACAACTGAGTGAGTTGGATGAGCTACGCAGGGAACCTTATGAGAATTCTAGAATTTATAAGGATAGGATGAAAGCTTTTCATGACAAACACATCTCTAGGAAAATCTTTGAGCCTAATCAAAAGGTCTGGTTGTTCAATTCTAGATTGAAACTTTTTCCTGGGAAGCTCAGATCTAGATGGGATGGACCATACATTGTGGTTAATTCATTTCCCCATGGTGCTGTTGACATCTGTGACCCTAAAAGTGGCAATACATTCAAAGTTAATGGGCAGAGACTCAAACCTTACATTGAAGGTGTCTCAAATGAAATGAATGTAGATGAGATTGAATTGACTAATACAAATTGAACTCACTAGTGTCTGGCTGAAGACATTAAACTTAGCGCTCATTGGGAGGCAACCCAATTCTTTCTTCTAAAAATAAATAGATGATGATTGATTTTTTCTTTTTAGGAACAAGGAGCATGGAGCAGTATGTCTCTACCAACAGCACTTCCTTCTCAGGTTGTATCTATCCTTCCCACCACTTGTCTTGGTTTCATTTCAGTCTTACATCTTGTTCATGCCATTGAGGATAATGTCACTCAAGTTGGGGGGTAGCTCAAGCTTAAACTTTCATCTAAATGTTGTAATCTTTCATAACACCCCTAACAAGTGCTTCAGGCTCACATTTCATGATAAGAAACTTGTCAAAATGATAAGGCTTAGAATATCCACTTGTGACAGTAATGAGTTAAGGGGTGAATTAGTTGGCTATGTTTTGAGCATCTTCCTCGGAACACACTCAGATTTTTTGAACTCGCACACATTTGCACACTAATGAGAAAGCTTCCTCGGAACTTCCACGTGTGCTCAGTTATCCGGGCCTTTGGCTTGTGGGGGTACCACTTTCAAGGTCTTCCTCGGGAGTTGGAGGCCACCCAGACCACCCAGGTGGAACTTTCGGCCAACTACGAGGTGCTCGAAGGGCGTCTACAGGCTTCTGAGGCTAAAAACGCCGGGCTTCATGAGCAGCTACATCAGCAGGGGTTGGCCCTTGCCGGGATGGAGCGGGACCGTGACTTCTTCCATGTTCGGGCTGAGATGGCTGAAGCCCGTGTAGTCAAGCTGCGGGCGAAAGCCCAAGTCGTGGAAGCCCAAGCTGAGGAGGTCGAGGCGCAACTTGCTGGGCTGCGCTCGTCGATGTCTATCGATGGCGAGGAGGCGGTGGAAAGCTTCTGCTCCTCTTCGGCCTACCGGGACGAACTGACCGCGGTGGCCTTGGAGTATTTCGGCCCGACCCGTGACCGTGGCTTTCGGGAGGGCTGGAACGCTACGATCGTGGCCACGGTCGAGAAGCCGAGTTCCTCGGTTCTGTCACTCCCACCGCCCTCACCATTCTATGGTGAGGAGGCAAGTGATGGCGAGGAGGGGGCTTGCGATGAGGAGGCCGGCGGTAGGGGGGCACGATCGAGGAGCTGGCAATGGTGTCGAGCACAGATGTACGAGCACCCATCGACGCCCCATCGGTTGAGGAGCATGTGGTGGACCCGGTTGGGCCCTCACCTTCTTCAGAAGTTGTTGCTACATGTGAGACCGAGGAGGCTGGGTCACGTGATGATGTAGTCGGGGAGAACCCTTAGGAGGGCGCTCCCAGTTGTCCTTTTGAATTTTTTTTCTGGTTTTGCTGAGGCGGTTGCCTCCTCCTTGTAAGCCTTTTGGAACTTGAATGGAATCCTTTCCTTTTTCTCGTAAATTCCAAAATCTTTTCTGTGTATTTCCCTCCCTTCTGAACGGCTATGAGATCCTCTGGGGATACGAAACGGCGCTCTTGAGGGTTATTTCGTAAGGGCGCGACTTTCGGGATCCACCGCTTCGGTTTCCGTGGATTTGCTTGGGACGGTAGGAGTCCTTTAACCTTCTGGGAACTTCCATCCTTCGTATAAATAGTTGCCTTCGTCCCGATCTTCTGGTGTCAAGACTTCGAAGGAGAAGGCCCCATAGGATGTCGTAGGGAGAATCTCTGCAGGCTCGTCGTCAACCCTTGATCCTTCGGAGGGAGCCTCCCCCGGCGCCGTGGCAGCCGTGGCCGGAGTCGGGAGCGCATGGCCCTGCCTCCGAGGACTACATGCTTGGATACTTGGACAACTGACAGGAGGCTTTGGATAAAGTCAACAGCTTGTACGCCGGCCGGGGGGTTCTGCTTCTTGAGCTAGACAGATTCCGTCCTTAAGGGGACGGATGATACTTCTGTATTTACCCCCTCTACCTCTGAATGAAATCCTCTTTCTTTTTTCTGCCTTTTCATTGCAATGTCGTGACCGCTTCCCTTCGTCCTTCTTGGTCTACAGGTGTGTGACGAGGTATCCTCCCAAGCCAAGGGGAGTGCTTCGCTGCTTGAAGATGACGGCGGGTGGAGCAGTATGGCTTGCTTACCAGTTTGCAGGCATGGCCAGTGTGCTGCATTAGCCTTCGTAATGCATGGGCCTTGTTGCTCCACTGCCCCCCGTCAACCAGGGATGGTCAGGTCAACCGACCTAGTTTTCCTAGTGCAGGTCTCTTTGCCAGTGGCATCCCTGTTGGTCCGCTTCCACGGAACAAAAGGGATGCTAGGTGCGGTCTCCTCATGAGCGAGCCAAGGGATGGAGGGTTCGCCCCTCTTCTCTGGCATAGGTAGCTCCCTCTGTTGGTACACTTTCATAACAAAAGGGATGCTAGGTGTCCGCTCATGGGCTCATCATAGCCGCTGGCAGACGACGGCACCTAGAAAACGAGCTGTTGGAGTTGCACATCGCCATAGTTGGGCGCGTTGATGCTGGAGTTGCACATCGCTATGATTGGGCGCGTTTTGTCTTTCCATATGCTTGTGTATTGGTCGCATAATAGTGACTCGCCAGTCTTTGGCCGCTTGTATTTTGACTAAAGGGAATAAAATTATTCGGTTCAGATCTTGTTGTGTACCTTTTGGCAGGAGGCTCCTGCGAGCTTTTGGGTAGACTTTCCTCGTGTGCATCGCAGTATTTGTGCCTTTGCTTGCTGCCATTATTCTTGAGGAGAGCGGCGTTCATTTCCAAGGGGAGCAGTGCTCGCCCGTAGGTTACCTCCTCGTTTTCAAGGGGAGCGGTGCTCGCCTCTAGGGAACCCGTAGGTTATCTTCTCATTTTCAAGGGGAGCAGTGCTCGTCTCAAGGGAAACCCGTAGGTTACCTTCTCATTTTCAAGGGGAGCGGTGCTCGCCTCTAGGGAGCCCGTAGGTTACCTTCTCATTTTCAAGGGGAGCAGTGCTCGCCTCTAGGGAAACCTGTAGGTTACCTCCTCATTTTCAAGGGGAGCGGTGCTCGCCTCTAGGGAACCCGTAGGTTACCTCCTCATTTTCAAGAGGAGCAGTGCTCGCCTCTAGGGAACCCGTAGGTTACCTCCTCGTTTTCGAGGGGAGCAGTGCTCGCCTCTAGGGAACCCGTAGGTTACCGTCTCGTTGCTCGCCTCTAGGGAAGCCCATAGGTTACCTCCTCATTTTCAAGGGTTACCTTGGTGGAGTATGGCTGGTGACAATTCACTGGAAGAATTTTCTGAGGTTTATAGAGTTCCATGCCCTGGGTACCTCTTGCCCCCCCCCCCACGTTGCCAACCTGTACGCTCCTTTGCTAAGTACTTTGGTTACCTTGTATGGACCTTCCCAGTTTGGTGCGAGCTTTTCGGTGGCTCCTCTGGGGTCTGCCACGCTTGCCCGCCGTAATACCAAGTCTCCGGGGAAGAAGTGGCGTTCCTTGACTCGAACGTTGTAGTATTGAGCTAGTTTTTATTGATAAGCCACGAGCTTTACCTAGGCGTTTGCTCTATCTTCTTCGAGTAGGTCCAGGTTTTCTCGTAACGCTTGGTTGTTTCTAGCCTCGTCGAAGTGTTCCACACGCAGTGAGGGGTTGGATATTTCTACTGGAACTACTGCCTCCGCACCGTATGCAAGGTGGAATGGGGTTTCTCCTGTAGCGGCTCTGGCAGTGGTTCTGTGGGCCCAAAGGATGCTCGGGATCGAGTCTATCCACGAGTCGCCTGCTTGATCTAGTCGAGTTTTGATACCATGGAGGAGTGTTCTGTTGGCGTTCTCCACCAATCCATTGGCCTGAGGGTGCCCCACTGAAGTGTAGTGGTTCCAGATCCCCAATTCCGAGCACTTCCCTTGGAAGGCCGTGCTCGCAAATTGCATGCCGTTGTCGGTGGTGAGGACTCTTGGTATCCCAAACTTGCAGATGATATTTCGCAGCACAAACTTCCACATTGCTTTGCTCGTTATCTTCCCTAATGGTTCAGTCTCGACCCATTTGGTGAAATAGTCAATCGCGACTACGAGGAATTTCTTCCTTCCTTGTGCTTCGGGAAATGGACCCAATATGTCCACCCCCCATCGAGCAAATGGGTGAGGCTCCATCAGGGTATGAAGCTGCATAGCCGGCTGGTGGTGGAGGTTGGAGAATTTCTGGCATTGAGGACATCTCCGGACATGCTCAAGGCAGTCTTGTTGTAGGGTGGGCCACCAGTACCCTTGTCGGATCATCGTTCGCGTGAGTGCTCGCCCCCCCACGTGGCTTCCGCATAGTCCTTCGTGGACTTCTTGGATAGCTTGTCTGACCTCCGTGGGGAATAAGTACTTTAATAATGGGGCTGAGAGGGATCGGGGATATAACCGACCATTTACTATTATAAAGTGGGCTGCTCGGGCCCTCGTGTGACTGGCTTCGGCACGGTCGCCTATGAGTTGTTGGCGTAGGAGAAAATCAGGGCATCCATCCAAGAAGGTTCATAGTCGATGGCGTTTACCTGTGGCGTTGGCTCTTCTATGCTTGGCGTCGACAATTCTTCCACCAAAATTGACCTCGAGTTGGAGACCGTGGTGGCGGACGCTAAGCGAGATAGGGCGTTTGCTCGGACGTTCTCCTCTCTAGGGATGTGGACCATCTCGAAGTGGGAGAATTCATCTGCCGCAGGTCTGGCCTTCTCCAGGTATTTGATCATGGAAGGATTACGTGCTTCGAATTCTCCCCTGACCTGGTTAGCGATGAGCATGGAGTCACTGTATGCTCGCACGCCTGACACCCCCAAGTGTTTTGCCATGCGCATCCCTGAAAGGAGGGCTTCGTACTCGACCACATTATTTGTGGTCGGGAAGTTGAAGCGCAGGGCGTATTGAAGCTCTACCCGTTCGGGTGAAAGTAAGACCAGTCCTGCGCCACTACCAGCGGCGCAGGATGATCCGTCGAAATACAGTTCCCAAGTCGGTCTCGACGAGTGCTCGGGTGAGTCTTTGGCCGGTATCGTACATTCGACGATGAAGTCGGCGAGGGCTGGGCATTGATCGCAGTCCTCGGACGGAACTTAACGTCGAACTCGCCCAGCTCGATCACCCACTTGACCAGCCTTCCTGAAGCATCAGGATTTTGGAAGATCTGTCGTAGCGGCTGATCGGTGAGGACGGCAATTGGGTGAGCTAGGAAGTACAGACGTAGTTTGCGGGCGGCAGTGACCAGGGCCAAGGCGAACTTCTCGGTTCGTGAGTACCGAACTAGCCCTTGTAGCGCTCTGCTAATGTAGTAGACGAGCTTCATGACGCTAGCCTCTTCTCGGGTGAGTACGGCACTCATCATGCTCGGCATCACCGATAGGTACAGGAGTAGTTGCTCTCCTTTTTGCGGCTTGGAGAGTACGGGAGGAGTGGCCAGGTAGCACTTTAGCTCATCAAATGCTTGCTCGCACTCCTGATCCCAGTCAATCTGTCCTTTCTTCTCCGACGTCTTGTTAGCATGCTTGATTAGTCGGAAGAAGAGAAGACACCTTTCGGCTGCTCGGGACAAGAAGCGGGTTAAAGCGGCGATGCGGCCGGTGAGTCATTGGACCTCCCTCACTCGTCCCGGTCGCTTTATCTCCAACACTGCGCGAATTTGATCCGGGTTGGTCTCGATGCCTCGATGGGTAACGAGGAATCTGAGGAACTTCCCAGACCTGACACCGAACACGCATTTAGCTGGGTTAAGTTTCATATTGTACCTTCTGAGTGTGGCGAAGGTCTCCGTCAAGTATTCCTGGTGCTCGGCAGCTTGGAGTCTTTTTACGAGCATGTCATCAATGTAGACCTCCATGTTGCGGCCGATCTGCGAGTCGAACATATGGTTGACGAGGCGTTGATAGGTTGCGCCCGCATTCTTCAACCCAAATGGCATGCGGGTGTAGTAGTACAAGCCGTGGTCGGTGACGAATGCCGTTTTGTCTTGGTCGGGCTCGTGCATGCTGATTTAGTGGTACCCGGAGTAGGCATCCAGGAAGCTCAGCATTTTTTGCCCGACCGTGGCATCGACTAGTTGGTCGATCCGTGGCATGGGGAAGCTATCTTTAGGCGTAGCCCTGTTGAGGTCGGTATAGTCCACGCACATTCGTCATTTTTCATTGCCTTTAGGGACCAAGACCACATTGGCCACCCAATCCGGATATCGAGTAGGCCTAAGTAGTCCCGAGCGTAGCTTCTCGCCCACTTGCTCCCTGATGATGGTTTGTCGCTCGGGGTTGCAGCGCCTTCGGCGCTACTGGACGGGGCGGCAAGTTGGATCCAACCGGAGTTGGTGGGTGATGACCTCTGGTGGGATTCCGGGGAGTTCGTCTTCAGGCCAAGCAAATACATCCTGATTGGCTGTAAGGAACCGTATATAGGCATCCTTGTCGCATTTGGGTAGAGTGGCCCCGATCCTCAACATTTTGGTTGGGTCTTCTCCCACCTGGATGAGATACAGATCTTCTGCAGGAATGCTCGTGCTCGGACCTAGGTCTTCAGTCCTCGCCTTCTTCTCAGGTGGAGTCTCCCCGGGTTGTCGATCGCGCGTCGAAATGAGATAGCATCTCCTGGACTCCCTTTGATCTCCTCGGACCTCCCCTACCCCTCGAGGGGTAGGGAACTTGAGCTTTTGGTGGTGCGAGGAGGGGACGCCATGAAGGGTGTCGAGGATCCCGCGCCCAATGATGGCGTTGTACCCAGTCATTGCGCGAACGACGGTGAAGTCGGCGAGGAAGGTTACCTCTTTTGGTGCGGTTCCGAATGTGATTGGGAGTGATAATCGTCCTTCGGGGCAGACCGTCGCGCCAAAGAATCCATTTAACGGTGTATGCAATGGTGCAAGTTTAGATAGATCTACACCCATAAGCATGAGACAGTCGTACGTGATAACATCAGGGCTGCTTCCATTATCCACTAAAATGCGACGCACGGTACACTAGTTGATAGTGGCTGAAACCACGAGTGCATCAAAATGGGGAGTAGTTACACCATCCAGGTCATCGTCTGAGAAGACAATAGGATCTCTCGGATGGCCTGGGGTGGTGGCTTCTGGTTGAGTGTTGTCGCGTTGTTCCACGGTGTGGACAGTCGATGCATACCACTGTCGCCTGCTCGCGCTGTCCCCTCTCGGGGCCGATCCCCCTGAGATCATCATGATCTCTTTTCCATTGGGCCGATTGTCGATGGGCAGAGGCGTCCGCTGTCGGTTGTCGGTGGCTTTGGTGAGGAATTTGTCAAGGAGTCCTCTATGAACGAGGTCCTCGATAGCATCCTTCAAGTTAATGCACTCGACAGTGTCATGTCCGTGGTCGCGATGATAGTGGCAGTACTTCTTCTTGCTCCTTGAACTCAGATCTGACTTCATCCGGGGAGGCCATTTGAAGAATGGCTCCTCGCGGATTTCCATCAGGATTTGGTCCAGCGGAGCTGTCTGGGGTGTGTAGTTGTGATAACTGCCCCTTTCCCTTTCTGGGCGGTCCCCGTCGCGATGCTCCCGCTTATCCCGCCCTTCTCATGATGAGTCGGCGGATCTCTTCCGATCGGATCACTCGGTTCCGACCGCGTGGCCCAAGGCCACAGTGTTCTCCTCGCAGCGTACATGCTTCTGCGTCAGTGCGAGGAGGTCTGGAAGGGTCATCGGTGCTTCGACTCTGAGCGCGCGCCCGAGAATGTGGTCCCGCGTCCCTTGTGTGAGGGCGGTCGTCGCGAGGCTGACGTCAAGGTGCGAGATCCGGAGTGCCTCCGCGCGGAAACGGGAGACGAAGTCCCACAGTGTTTCTTCTTTCCCCTACTTAAGGGCGAGCAGGGTCACCGCTGATTTGGCCACCTTTCGGCAGCCAATAAAGTTCTCCTTGAATAGCTTCTTGAGTTGCTGGAAGGAGGAAATGGTCCCGGCCGGTAGAGACTCGAACCAGGCCCGGGTGTTCTCCCGAAGGGTCGTGATGAACACCAGGCACTTCACAATATCTGAGACCTGGTGGAACATCAGATGGGACTCGAAGCTGTGCATGTGGTCGGCCGGGTCGGTGGTGCCATCGAAGGAGGTGAATGACGGCAGCTGGAGCTTCGACGGAATGGGGGCTTCCATGATCTCCCTAGAGAAGGGAGCATGGAAGTCTTGGTCGTCGTCGATCAAGCTGCGATTTCTCGCAGCCAGGAGGACGTCGTCGAGGTGTCGGACCTTGTCCTCTATCTCGTCGATGCGTTGGAGCCTGCGATCCATCTCTGGGTTAGAGTGCAATGGGCTGCGCACCCTGGGGTGGGCGTGCTACGCGATCGTCGGGTCCTCGCGACCGAGGCATGGGAAGCTTCCCGTCCCCGGCGGGGATTCTCTCCAGTTTGGGACCTCTCGTCTTGCAGTCGCTCAAGCAAGACTGGGTGGGGTCCCATCGATCGCTCGCCAACTCCCGGTAGAGTCCGGTTAGGGCTCGGATCTCCTGACGGAGTTCATCTAGGTCACCTTGCGTGACCTCTTGTCGGGGATGGGCGGAGGAGGCTTCCTGCGACCCCCGGCGAGAGTTGGGTCCCTGATGGGAACCGCGCCCCCGATTACTGGCGTTGCGAAGGCTTCCACGAGGTGCCATAGCTTTTCGCTCGGGTTCCCACAGATGGCGCCAAGAAGTGTAGAGGCAGGAAAATGGTTCCTATGTCAAGTACCATCTTCTCTATTTATTTGTTGGGGAAGTCGTCCCGCACCCGTGGAGGCCTGCAAGCACCAGGAAACAAGGGCGTCAGAAGGAGTCCCGGGTGTTACCCAGGGGACAACCCTCCGATACTTAAGTCAGCAACGGTATTAAGAGAAGAGCAGAAAAGAGCAGGGAGAGAGATGTGGAGGCTTAGTAGAGGATCCGAGAGACGTGTAGGCTTCACCACGAGTGCTCGCCGCTCCCAGTAGGCACCGGAGAGTGCTCGCTGGGTGGTAAGGTCGCGTAGAAGGAGTGCTCTCTCTGGACGTCGTAGGGTGTGGCCTCTCTATCGCTGCAGTAGGACTGGTTGCTCTATTCTCAGTGAGAAGCTTTTTGGCAGAAGTATCCACCGTGTGCTCTCTCTGTCGTTCCCCTTCTTATAGGGGTTGTCCTGGAGCGGGGAGCCTTATCCCTTGGTAGGGAAGGGCGTAAGTAGTGGAATAACGTTTTCCCGCTATAGTGGCGGGAGTTTCCCGTTGGAGGGCGCTTACCCCGGCGTCGGCTGGTCCCAGGGCGAGTCTCACGACGCTCATGGGGTGTGCTCGCCCGTTATGGGAAGATGGCCGACGTCGTGGGGAGTAACGGTCGATCGTCGGAGGGTCTTCCGCCGATCATGGCGCTTTATCGTGCTGTAGAATCCGATCCCGAGTCGAATTGGGTCGTGCCTTGGTGGGCCGCACCTGCTGGGCGTGATGTAGAAGCGGGATTGATTTGAGCGGTTTGGGCCCGCCGCTATTGGGTCAATCTTGGGCCGAACTAGATTCACCTTCCTCAAGTTCCTACCGTGTACGTAACGCCCCTTAGACTCTCATGCTTCTCCCTACTCAGGAGCGGGAGCATGTAGTTATATAAATCTAGGGAACCCCTCGAGAAAGGTAAGTCAATTCTAGCCATTTCAACTGATGAAGAGTAGTCTCGTGCCACAGACCTCTCTTGCCTCCTTTCGCACCCCGCTCTTGCCCTTGCTGACTTAAACATCAGAGAGTTTTTCCCGAGATAGCCATCTCGGGCCTCCTGATCACTTCTCTCCTTTTATAGAATTCTATTTTGAGATGGCTACAACCTACAATTGTCCTAGATATGACGGCCAACAACTTTACACGAGATCTCACCTCTTGACTATGATATTAAACTTTTAACCACTTCTTTTATCACATTAGTCATGATTTCTCCGATCATTTGATCAATGACTCTTATTAAAGAGGAGGGATCCATTGCCACCGGTGACAATAGAAGAGCGGTACCACCAATTTCAAAATCACATGATTCAACATTACATTTTCAATCTACACGGCTAAATCTAATATACTATCATAAATTTAACTACATCAAAAATTATTAAAATGTGATATCAAAATATAGATATTATATGATACAAAAAATTGTATTATCTAAACCGTTCATTTTATGTCTATCTGATGTACAAGAAATAAATGTTAGAACTATATGATTTTTAATCTATAAGTAATTTACTAATAGTAGAGAAAATTTGACGGTGTGGATTAAAAATTTAAGATCGAATCATGTGATTTTAAAATTGGTGACACCGCTCTTTCATCGTCACATGTGGCAACAGATCCCTCCTCCTTTTTAAATATGTTATTGGTAAGAAAATGTGCTAAAATCACTCTCTAGTGGATGTGAGAAAACTTGTGGTAAAAACTGTGGTAAATAGCCATCAATCCAAACAACAAAATAGATACAAAACCAGTAACCAAAAAAAAAACACTAGTAACTCATCAACATCAATTGTCACACACAGCTCGCATGGTCAAAGCTTTCAAACAATCAGTGTTGATACAATACATAGTCCAAAGATGCTCCTAGGCTCCACGTCTTGATCTCCGTCTCTTTGGCCTACGATATGTTGATGATGATGGTGGCTCATCAGGAATGGGTGCAGGTGGTGTGGAAGTTGGGCTTCCAGTGTGTGTCCGTGAGCTTTGCACGTACATGACCGGTGGCAAAGTAGAACCTTCAGCAATAGATGGACCTAGAAAGGAAAATGCTAGTATCATCGCATTTATGACATTCAACCGTTTGTGTTCATGTCTGTGTAGATGGCCAAAGCGGCCGTGTACCTGCTGGAGTCATGGTAGATGAGCCAGCTGTATATGGAGGATCATAACGAGGCACATGTATATGAAGCTGTCTCAACATATCCTCCTGGAGCTGTAGAATTTGCCTTTTTGTGGAAGCAAATTTGCTTTCAGGCTCCTTCACTAGCAACTCTCTTGTACGATATGTGATGTCAAGCTGTGTGATATAATTCATAGTGAGAAAAAGGATAATCATAAATCAAACAGCATAAAAGTTTATGCACTTACTAAGCCATGAATACCACCCCCTCCTCCCTTCTCTTCCCCCCCCCCCCCACTCAGGCGAATACTCGAGCAGTTGCGCAGAATTTGTAAATTGCCTTGAACAACAAACAAACAAAGAAACAAAAAAAACAATACTTACTAAGCCATGCTCTACAGGACCTCTAGGATATTCAGTTGGCAACTCCCGCCGAGGACGCGTGAGGTACGGAACCGTCCATGACTTATACCATTGATAATAATCTTGAAGTGCCACCTCATCGTCAATATCTTCATCCACAGGTTTGATGATATGAGTTGACCGTTCATTCCATCTCCTTATATAATCTGCATAATATACCACCCAATTCACATTTGCTCTCCCACGTCCATCAACTCGTTTATATTGCTCCATAGGTTGTGGCTTAAACTGAATCTTGCCGAACTGTCGTAATACCCTGTGTGGAACGTGTATTTCCATGATAGACATGCATAATAATGGTACATGGGCAAGCCATATATCTGGACTCTCAGCGCAAATACTAGACATATGTGCCATTACTTCTGTAGTATATGGCTCCCAAATGACCTGTAAAGATAATAAAATATTTATTAAAGTTCACTGCAAATCTGTTTTCCAATTAGAGAGAGAAGCAATGTTACCTGACTTTCATCCTGTAGATCAATTTCATTTCTATAAAAGGAAAGAGTATGAGATGGCATTGATCGTTTCCACAATATGTTCCACCTTCATAAACAAACAATAATAAAAAAGTGTTAACACAACAGATAACAAAACCTATGATGTGTAAAATAATGATGGTATAATGAAAACACCTGCAACCTAAAGGCCCATACGGGGTGGGCTTGATGGAGGGTACACATGACGGCCGTCCTACGTGCAAGTGCTCCCATGACCATAACTTTTGCATGTCATGAAATCATTGGGATACATCAGTACTTCATAGACACCATATCAGAAGACAAATTAGTTGATAGTAGTTTTATAACAAAGAATAACAAAATACCTGTAATAAATGTAGACAACCACCTAAACGATTCCTAGATCCTTTGGTCCCTCTTGCAAGCTGCCGATACAGGTAGGCTAACACTGCACTGCCCCATGACAGCTTACCGCTTTTTGAGAAATCCTCTAACAATGGCAAGTACTGCAAATGTATCTCATTGCCAGACGTGTCTGGCAACAATACAGCTCCCAATAAGCACATAATGTATGCCCGGGTATGAAAAACTGCTGCCTTATCATCACTTCTGGACAACTCATCTGCATGTGTACCAAATCTGTCTCTCAACCATGTAAGTTGCACACAGGTTCCAGATTGACCCATATTGTAGGGTGGTTCAGGAGCCTGACCAAGCAGCTCCTTGCATAAGGCCCACCAACTCGTCCATCTCTCACTAGGTAGACACGGAGGTGCAATAACAGCATTCCCATCCACACGAAGTCCAAGTATCATCGCAACATCCTGTAGAGTGATGGTCATCTCCCCCTGGGGGAAATGAAATGTGTTCGTTTCAGGATGCCATCTCTCTACCAAGGCTGTCATAAACTGTGGATCTAGCCGGATCCAATGTAGGTGTCTAATCTCAGCAAAACCAGCTGTCTCCAAGTACCGTATAACCCGTGAATCTTGAACTGTCCAACTGTCTACCATCCTAAAATGAGATGAAAGATGCAAAACATTTCCATCCTACAAACGAAAAGAAAAGGTTAAAAATATACAAAATTCACTATATCTCAGATGATTAAAATGTTAAAATTATGGTACATACATCTGGTCGTAAAGATCGAAGCTCACTCCCTGCTGGTTGTTGTGTACCCATAAGATGGCTGCTCTGTGGAGACAAATCTGGCCGTGAAGGTTGATGCATGTTTGGAAACCGAGTGTCCTCAAAAGGTGGCTTCTGTATAGAGATAAATTCCGACGAATATGAACCACATGTCACTGGAACATCTCTAGATGATGGTACAGCTACCACATGTGGTGGTGTAACAGGTTCCTTCTCGATATACAAACTAAGTGATCTTCCAAGACATTGCTCCAACATTATTGAGCAGATATCATCATCTACCACTTCTACGACAACAGAATCATGGCCAGGAAATTTATATGAAAGTTTCAACTGAAACTCAAGACGATTACATTTGGTTACCCCATAAATCATCTCCTTGAGTTCACCAAGAGTACTTGACAATTGCACTCTTATAGGTCTTCGAATGCCACCCCTATATATACCTTCATATATAGGGGCATCATCTTCTACTATAAGTTTCCCATCATAGAACAGCAATACGACAACATTTCGAGTTGACATTGTGGATCTAACAAAATTAATAAATCAAAGGTTAGATCCGTGTGCAGTCTATAAAAAAAAATTCAGATGCTTATCGTCAATTTAATAATTAAAGTATATAAATAATCACAACTCCTGATGATTTCAGCAGGATGCTAGAATTCATCTCTGAATGTTCTATTGTTTTGTTCCTTTCCCTCCATACTGCCGACAGCATTGCCAGTAGGCAGATATTCCATATCTCCTCATTAGCCACAGGGTTGAATTCCTCCCATTCCTCTAACAATCTCGTCGTGTCTGGGTGTCTGGTCCAAGGGACACCTATTGTCCTCAAAACTAAAAGATCCAAAAGTGCCTCGAAAATGCCGCATTTGAAGAAACTGTTGTTGGAACTATTTGGGGAAATATGCTAGTCCGGATATAAACAAACCAATTATCAAACTAATCTACTATAATAGCAAAAGAGAAAACAAGTTTAGAATTGCCTGATGGGGAGAGAAATGTGTCTCGGATGACACTGTCTTTGAAACGGAAGACGCCCCCTCCTCATAGCACAGGGTTCACCGGCGTTCCGTCCCCGAGATATGACTCAACCCCGCGATTCCGCCGGCTTCTCTAGGTGCAAGGCTAGAGCAGCCCCGAATCTGATCACTATTGATGAAGCCCGCACAGCAGAGAGCAAAAAGAATTCGCAGAGAAATTCGCAGCAGAGTTTTTTTTTTTTTGTATCTTAGAAACCCAGAACAGAGGCCCTTATATAGAAGTCTCGGGTGTCTTTTGGGTTGAGAAGGGAAGCAACCCTTGAAACCCAACAGACGCGACCTCGCGACCCAACGGTAATCAAATTCAAATCCAGTAAACCGAAGTGGTGCGGCCCGGCCCAAACCAGACCAGTCCGGCACGGGGCGGCGCGGCTCGACTCGACCCGGCACGACAAATAAATAAAAAAATATTTTATTTACTTATATTCGATCAAACAATTCAATCTGAAACACAATTCGAGCCCACATCTTATGCCCCTTGGGTCCCGACCCAAGGGAGAACTCTCCAATACATAAAACCAAAGAAGCCTTTTCAACTTCCAATACGGGATAAATCATCAATGAAGGAATTTGAATCAACACAGTGGCTACATTTCTAACATTCCCCCACTTGATTCAAATTCCAAAATTAATGAAGTAAACAAAATAAAACAAAGTTCTAGAATCAACACAATGGCTACATTTCTAACATTCCCCCACTTGATTCAAATTCCAAAATTAACGAAGTAAACAAAATAAAACAAAGTTCTGGGCAGAACTACTATGTCATGGGTGAAGGTGTCTTCCGGACTTGAACCATCACTTAGGGATATTAAGTCATCATCTGAAAGAGACTGTAGTAGACTATGCCTTGAACTAAGCCCTTTTAGTCAGACTGTTACTTAATACACAACATAGTACATCAGTGATCAGATTCTTTATATGGTAGTGCTATAGGCCATTGTCACACCCGAAATTATCTCAAAATATTTTGAGAACGTTTGTTATATATCAACCGACGAAAAATATGGCGTATCGTCGACATCGTCGGATCACGAAGTACCTCCGCAACCTAGGGTCCATCGGCCCGACCATACCATTACAATCGGCGTCGCAGCAAGGAAATTAACAAGGAAAATACGTGCGTATACCCGTCAAAAAAGCCGAGCAAGTGTACCACACGGCGCAGACGGACGCAAAGATTTCTCCCCGCGCGGCGATGCGCGACCAAATAACAAACAAGACGCTTCTCCGCTCCCACACGAGTATCCGCCAATCTATTGCTGCCACGCGGCGAAAGGAGGGCTCCGAGGAGCAATATATAGATTTCTCCTCAACCCAGGGCGACAGAAACGGCTGAAAATGGCGCGAAGAGGAGCCAAAAGGCATGCCCGGGGGTCAAACGACCCCTCCGGGGCGCGATCCGACCGGAGGAGGGGGCCGTGGCCACCCCACGGGGTCGACCGGGGCCGGCTGACCCCGCCGGCCTCCCAGCGGGGTCAACCGACCCCGCTGGGACCCCAACCCCGCGGGGGTGCCAGCGGGGTCGCGCGACCCCGCCGGGTCCTGCGGGTCCGCCCCCTATCTCCCCGGTCCCATTAAAAAACAAAAAGAAAAGAAAGAAAAAAAGAAGTAGAGGGGTCAAAAAAAGCTTTTTGCTACCCCACCTTGACAGAAATCAACACTGATTACGGTCAGGGGGGTCGGTGGGGAGAGGTCCAACACTGACTACGGTCTCTCGAGGATTTTTAGGCCGATGTAAATCAACACTGACTACGGTCAGTGGGGAGAGGTCCAACACTCGAACCCAAATCGTCTGATACTATGGGCACCCACGGAATAAGCCTCTATACATAGAGGAATGTCTCTTTTCAAAAAGGACACTTAAATATTTTATTTTTTCTACGTGAAAAAATTCCATGCTCCACAGACTGGCACGTCCGGTAGGACCTTTCCCGCCTTTCTTCTTTTGTCAAAGTCAGTCCCCAAAAACCTTCTTCAAGATTCTGATTGCCCCTCTTCCTCTTACAGGACGGGAAGAGAAGGGCACACCTCTCTACTCATCTGAGAGTTTTTCGTGCATTCGCACTTCTCCAGTCGTGCTACGCACCACCACCACCAACAATAGCAGCGATGGCCGCCGTCACTTACGGTCTCGAGATCATCGCCAACCACGCCAGGTTCGGATACCTGGCAACTCCAATCGTCTTCGGCGACTTCTCTGCATTCGTCGGCTCGCCCTTTTTCCTGGGCGTCGTACCTGTGGCTGAAGTCAGTTTAGTCGCGCCTACAACAGCTACCGTCAGGGGCGTCAGGCCCTCGACCCCATCAACTGGTCAGGTTCACTCGGCCAAGAAGAGAACTACTGAGGGTGTCAGACCCTCCGCTCCATCAACCGACCGGGTTAGCCCGGTCAACAAGACCACCATTGGGGGTGTCAGACCTCAGCTTCAACAATAGGTCGAGTTCGCCCGGCCGTCTCTTCACGGACTACGGGTGTCAGGCCCTTCGTCCCGACAATCAGCCGAGCTTGCTCGACTGCCATGTCAACGGCCGAAGGTGTCAGGCCTTCTGCCCTAACTATTGGCCGAGTTTTCTCGGTCAATCAAGTCACTACTGGCGTCGCTCCTGCTCAACAGGGGCAACGCCGTCGCCGTAATAGCACCAACTCTACTGCGGCCACCCTCAGAAGTACTGTCCTACTCAACGCGGGTAGCATCGCCTCCACGACGACGTCAGGCCTACGGCGGATGTCACCAAGGCTGCCCCTGCTCAACGGGGGCAACGTCGTAGCCGCAGAGGCGCAGGGCCTACAGCGGCCGCATCCCGCTCCGGCAAGACCGTGCTTGTCGGAGATTTTCGCATTCGGCTCGATGGGGACGAGCCGATTCTACCTACGGACCGACACGTCCCGACTGTTTCTACCTCCAACCGCTTCGAGCACCTCCGACCAGTTCTGGAAGACAGAGCGAAAAAGAAGAAATCCGCCGCATTGGCGGTAAACCAGGGCCCAGTGCAACAGCCCCAAGGCACCGGCTCCCCGACTACAGTCAGGGGGCAACCCAATTGAGGAGCGTTAACTCCGCTTGAAGAAAATATGGGTCACCAAGGAGGAGGCCCGAATCATAAGGCGCGCGAGGGCGGAGGAGCCCTTCCGCACGTCGGATCTGCAACTTATGAGGAGTCCGGCAAGCACTGAGGCCTCGGCCTCTCCAAGGTCTACAAATCAGCCCCTACGAGGGCAAAAGCGTCGAGGAGCCAGCAAGAAGGTGCGGCCGACCTCCCCATGGGACAGTTCCACGCATACGGAGGAGGATCGCTCCCCTCAGGCTTCCACATCGAGTTTCTGTCTTTGACAGACTAGGGATGCCACCCAAGCCGGATCGACAACCATCTAGGAAGAAGCGGGTGGTTCAGGTGACCAATGACACGGTCAAAGTGTTCACATGTTATACCACTTCCGCAGACAAGCAGCCGGAGGATATTTCGGGTTGTTGGGTCCGAGGGGTGCAACCGGATCTAGAAGGGGGGGTTGAATAGATCCCGTTATAAAAATGCCCTCTAAAGAATCTTTTCACCAGACAATCTTCTGGTTTGAACATAGCGGATATAGCATTGATGTTTGGGCATGTGAGTGTTTGTTAGAGATCCACAAGGCATTAAGCTACTAAAGAATGAGAGCGGATCGCCAGAGGAAATGCATTATGAACAACCGACAGTCAGACAAGTTAGTTGCATCACAAGCACTGGTTTGCTGAACGATGCTAGGAGAGGAATGTTCTCCCAAGAATGAGTATACGAAGGCTCAAAGGGAAGTGCAAACCAAAGCTTACAGACTATTCATAGGACAGCTATCAAACATACAAGTAATGTGCCATAGAAACTATGTACATATCTGAGATTTGCAAGATCACAAATAGCTTATGAGCCAGAGAAATGTCAAACACCTAAGATTTACATGTGTAGATACAAATCATCAGAGTGCTTTCTTGGGTGAGTGTGTGAGCCTTTGTTCAAACAGCAAGAGTGTTGTCAAACGGTGAAGGCTTCACACCATGTGCAGTGTTTGGTTGAAGCAGAAATGCTGAAATGAAAACTATAAGTTCCTGTGAGAAGAAGGTAGAGGAAATGGAGACAATCACACAAGAACATACCACTGCACGATGGATTTTTAAGGTGGTTCAGTCTGCAAACCCGCAGACCTACATCCACCCCTCACCGAACCAGTGAGGCTCCTCCACACGGGGACGATGCCCCAAACCACAAACCAGAGAGCACCCTCTATCTGTCTTCCTACACACAAACCGGTAGGGACCGTTCTCACAGACCGGAGCACACTCCATCTGTCTTCCTGCACACAAACCGGCAGGGACGGTTCAAGATCAAGCGAAAAACATAAAAGGAAAACATTGCAAGTGCAGCAAAAGGTTCTTCCAGTCTCTCACACAAAGATATGGAGTTTAAAACAGGAAATGAAGACCGTAGATCGGAGCTAAGAAATCAATTGTAGCTTCTGACTAAGTCACGAAGCATTTCTTCAAGGTTGGGCTTCTCCTTCTTAGCTCACTTCTCTCTTCACCGCTGGACTGGGTCGAACAAGGTGGAGAGGCTTCTCACTCTCTTTTCTCCCTTTCTTCTTTCTCTTCTCTTTACTCCCACGGCACTGGATTGCGTAGATCCAGGCGCTGAACTGCTCTCTCTTCTTCTCCTCTAATTCTTTTTCTTTTCCTCTTGGGGACGAGCTAAAGGATGTAACCTTGAAGCATGCTCGGCCAACTCTTCCCAGGTGGAAGGGTTAGCATATATATAGAGAACCCAGGTTCACGGTATGCATTTTTGACCTTAACATTTGAATCTTCACCTTGAGCTCATAAGAAGAAAAACTGGGTTGCTCGGTCCTTTGGATCACTTCAGAGACCTAGGAATTAGACTCTGGTCTAGTGGACCTTGGCTTGAATCTTGGACTTCGAACTTCTCTTCCCAAGATGGAGGTTTGAGTGAGAAATGGCGAAGTGCCAGCTTGGAGACAGTCCTGCAGTACTGGGTACATCTGTGGATGCTTCCCCATTGGCCTGGAGTCTTCATTACTTGATTGGTCAGAAAGTATGCGAGTAGGAGTTCCCAAGTAAGATCTGCAGCATCTATTTCTTCTGCTGGCTGGACTATCAAGGACGTCCTTTTGTCCTGTGCAATCTCAGAGACAGAGCATCCGATTGGGTGGAGGCAAAAAGGTGGGTACCAGGAAAGGTGACTATTCCTAGAAACGGTAGCTTGCTTTTTCATGGACCAAAAAGACTGATATAGAAGGCCAATGATGACAGGAAGGTTGACTGAGCAAAGATACCTTTTCAAACCTCAAAAGATGTGAATTTTGGCATTTGCGGTTCCTATTTATGCTCTCTGGATCCAAAACAGAAAACGTTGCAGGTTTACTAAGAATGGCCTTGGGAGCCGCTCAGTGAGGCATTTCATCGAACAGGTGCTCTTCTCCATGAGGTCGGTGCAACTGGCTTGGCATGCCTTATGAGGTCGATGCACATAAGATGCTTGGCCCTTGGCAGGGTCGGTGCACATTTGGAGAGCCTTCAATCGAGATCGGTGCATAATGGAAAAACAAGGTCGGTGCACATTTCTGTTCCAGCACATATAGGTTAATGCACATTTAGAACTTTGCATACCCAAGTCTGTGCACATTTGTATACCAAGTCTGTGCTCATTAGGAAGGTCGGTGCACATTTGTATTTCTTCAATAGAGGTCGGTGCACATTTCAGAGTCAGTGCACATTACTGTTTGAAGCAGATGAAGGTCGACGCACATCTGACTGATTGCATACGAAGGTTGATGCACATCACATACTCTGAACACTCAAGGTCGGTGCACATTACCGATCCACCATATATAGGTCAATGCACATTCCAAGGTCCACGCTTGTCAAGGTCAGTGCACATTTCAGAATCGGTGCACATTACTGTTTGGAGCAGATGAAGGTCGATGCACATTCCTGTTTGAAGCATAGAAAGGTCGATGCACATCTGTCTGCAGCATATGAAGGTCGATGCACATCACATACTCTGAACGTTCAAGGTCAGTGCACATTCCATAACAAGGTCGATGCACATTTTCTGAAGCTCATGAAGGTCGATGCACATCTGACTAATTAAATATAAAGGTCGATACACATCTCTCTGAGGCATATAAAGGTCGATGCATGTCTTCTGTTTGAATCATAAAGGTCGGTGCACATTTAGAACAAGGTCGATGCTTTGAAGACGTGAGGTCGACCTGTCTTGGGCAGATTAATCTTTTCTTTCTTTTGCCAAGCTCTTTCTTGGTTTCTGTGCCTGCCAATCTTTTCTTGATTTCTGTGCATGCCTATGTCTTTGCATTTTGAGCTTCTTTCAGCATATTACATGACATCATTGCATGATGTCTTAACTTATCGGACTTTGACCTGAAATACAAGAGTGTTGACATCATCAAAAGCAGGTAAGACTCATCAATTAGTCATAGTCAGACATTATCAAAACAGAATATATCCGACACGGGCGACCCGAACCAGCCTCTTCAATACTCGAGGAGGTCAAGATCCGGGTCCCGGGGCCTGACGCAAACACAGCAGGCGTCGGCCGCTGGCGCATCCCAGCCCATGCTGGCACGGCAAGAAGAGCGCCAAGAGGACGTTCACAGTGCCAACGGGGACAGCCACCCCCGGCACGAGGAAGAACTGGGGGAAGAGACACACACTCCCGCGTTAGAAGAGCTCCGACGCGAGAACCAAGAACTCAAGAATCTCTTACAGGCGCTATTGCGTGAAAAGGAGGTTCTTGTCCCACCTCAGGCGGCACCCACTGGAGTGGAACACCAGCCTTCCCCCATTCCAGTCACAGCCAATGCCTCCGTTACCGCTGCAAAATTGCATTGGCAGTGGACTTCGAAGTCCCGCAGCATGAAGCTAATGCGCGGTCATCTGCTACTCCTGCAGAGAGCCTCATAGCGCAGAAGCAAATAATCGAGCATATTGTGGAGGCGAAGTTTGCCCAACATGGTGAGGGTGTGACTACTGTTGATTTGTACAGCGTGCCTTACCCTCTCCACCATCAATTCAAAAAGCTTCTGCCTGATTGCCCAAAGGCCCCGAAGCTTCAGAAGTTCAACGGGCAGGGCTCCCCACATGAACACCTAGCCTATTACATGACGGCCATGGTTGAATTGGCGCTGGAAGAGGCATATTTGCTGCGGTACTTCGCCACGTCATTGACAGGCACCGCCTTCCAGTGGTATTCCAGGTTGAAGCCCAATTCGGTAGCCGATTAGGCCGACATGCAAAAGAAGTTCGTCGACCGTTTTCAAATGGTCGAACGCAAAATCTCCATGGCAGAGCTCTGTTCCCTCCGGCAAAAGAAAGGTGAAACAGCGTTGGACTTCATCAAGCGATGGAGGGACGTCAGCATGCGCTGCGATAATCCTCCGACGCTTAAAGACGCAATCACTATCTGCCGTAGGGGTCTCTCGACTGAGGTCAGTGAAAAGCTTCTAGGCTCAAATATCAGAAGCTTCGACCAGCTCAACAAGGTGGTGGCGGAAATTGAGATGTTCTTCGCTGATCACCCAGCACAAGCTTCTGCCAAAGGCAAATCCTCCAAAGACCGTCTGACTAGCGACAAGGAGGTAAATGTTGTGGACTTCTCCCCATCAAATGGAGAAAAGGGGCAAGGGAAATCCAAAGGCAATGGCAAAAAGCCCGATGCCAAGGCGAGCGCGTCTCGGTTGACGGAGAACATGAAGACGCCTTATTCCTTCAGAAAAGAACATACTAAAATGCTCTTTGATTTATGTATGAAGGAGAAGCTCATCGCCTTGCCGGATCTGCGGAAGCCCTCAAAGGTGGACAAGACGGATGATCCTACCTATTGTGTGTATCACCGAAGGTTGGGTCACGCCATTGGGGACTGCTATATCTTCAAGAACATAGCGGAAGAGCTCATTCAAAAGGGCTTGGTAAATATGCTGGGCCATGCAGTCGACCCACCACAGCCTCATGCTTGGAGTCGATCGAACCGGTCAGCTAATGTGGTCTACATGGCGGCGATGGCTTCGAGCTCCAGCGCCTCCGAGACCGGGTCTTCAAATCAGCAGTCTAACACCGGTCCTAGAGCCGCCCCTCCCTCACTCCCTGAATGTTTGGCATTGCAGAGGACTATTCGAAAAATCCGATGGGAAATCCGGCAATTGCAACTGGAACAGAGGCGTCTGCTGCAGTTCCTGGAGAGTATTGATCAACAGCTGGCCACTTTCCCCTTTGGTCCATTCGCTAGGGGGTTGGCTCCAGCCCATATACGGGAGGAAGGTGTACCGCCTGTTGGCTCGGCTCCGCTCAGGGGTTGGCTCCCTGAGGAATCTTCAGATTCATCTGAGGGCGAAGAGGACTCAGAAGACGAGGAGCATACACCAGAAGGCGGGCAGCCCGAGAAGTTATACTCATTCCCTTGGGAGAAGACCCCAAACATCTTCTTCGCATGCCAGCGAGCGGGACTGATAAGCCCATCACCCATGGAGCAGGTGTCAGGGGATACTTTTCAACAGGGCTATTGCCCCTACCATGAGGTGATCGGCCACATCATTCACAACTGTGAACCATTCAAGGACCTCGCTGAGGACTTATTCAGGCGAGGAAAGGTCAACATGGGTGAATTCTTGGCCAATCCACCGCAACCGCACGCACGGGAGAGTCTTCACTTCTCCGTCAACGTCATACATGCTTCAATAGCTTTTCAATTCCCGGAGCCGCAAGAGGAGGGAGTCAGTTCCCAGCCACCTAAATCCACACTGTGGTACCCAGGGTGGCGACCCTCTCATCGGTGTTCTTTCCCTAAGGAGAACACTGAGAAGATCTTTGACAAGTTCCTAGAAGATGGTCGAGTGATGTAACGACCCGAGGTCCGAGTACCGGAAAGGAACCGGCGCGACTCGAGCCTCGGCCCGCCACCCACGAGCCCGAAGACTCGGAAGGGTTAAAGGATGGTGTGAGGACACAAGAGAAGCTGAAATAACTGCAGAGATGGCACAATAACTGAATAGTAATGCAGAAAATTAAATAAATAACTAAACTGCTACAAGGTCCAGTATATCTCATGTCTAAATTAAGTACAGTCAACAGAAAGAAAAGTACAAGTACACGGGACATACCCCAGCTCTGGCAACTAGCGGCTAACCCTGGCTACTGGAACCACGCTGAAACTCCACCACGCCTCCCGACGACCCCACCCCACCTGAAAACACAGGGGTGAGCCTCATTTCATTGGCTCAGTAGGGATCCCGCGGATCCCCACCTCGCACGAAAGAAACAAGACAACAAGTACGACGAAAGGTAATACTAACTAGCAGGAGTACGGTAGAAGCGACAAGCAATAATAAATAAACGGAAAAGCTCTCTACAACTAATCGTGCCGAGCAAACCAACCTCGGTCCAAAAAAATAAGAGTCTGCACCTGCCAGGAGACAGGAGCTCTACCCACTAGAAGCAAGACCGGTTGCGTCCCCTGACGCCTTAGACCGCGCCCTAAGTGTCTCCCTACACGCCCCAGGCGGAAACTGAGACACGCAACATGTACCACGAACAAAGACTAGCTGGGGTCGCGCTCGTCAGCGCAGGTCCTCCGCCCCCAACTACGTGTGCACACACAGACCATCTACTCTAGGTCGGGTCCTCTAGCTGGTTTTCCCCCCAGCGGACTCAGGCTGCAAAGGCAAGGGGCCCTACGGAAACCAGCCTAAAATCCGTCTCTCACCAGGTCACGCTCTCCTCCACTCCCAAGTGGGTCCGCACCCGCGTGCGCAGGAAAGCTACGACTAGTGGACAGGTCACTGGAGGAGTAGACTCTCTAGTCAACGGAAAATAACGCCGGGACCAGACAAAATACAAGGACAACTCCTCGCACCGACACCGACTCACGGTGACATCAGCCGAACCACGCCACTCCCCGGGGTCCCCACGGCACCCACGTGCAGCCCTCACACGATACCCAGCATCAGTTGGACTGCAGACCTACACGGGGATCGAGGTTCACTCACCCGGGAGTTGAATCGGCAAGAAATAAACTCCGGTTGGACAGAACACAGGTGGCGGTCCACTCTGGACCGTCCCTGGCAAAAACGGTCAGATGTTGGGCCGCCCCAAAGAGAGGCGGTCCGATCTGGACCGCAGTAGAAGACCAGGCGGTCTCATAAAGGGCCGCCGCTCAACGGGAAAGAAAACGGTCTCCTGCAGACCGTTTAAAACAGAAGCGGTCCACTCTTGGCTGCCTCAGAGTGTAAATGGTCTCCTTGGGACCGCAACGCCCTAGAACTGCGATAAGGGGTAAAACGGTCATCCCGTGACCGTTGGGACTTAAAACGGTCTTCCTTGGGACCGCAGAACGGGGTTAAACGGTCAACCCATGACCGCCCGTCCCCAAAACTTTTCAACGGTCGGAAACCAACGGTTAAAACGCCTCGGGAGTCACGCTAGCCCCATGAGGGTAGCGGTCGGCCGCCGGGCCGCCGCTGGGCCTTGGCGGTCTATCGCGCGACCGCAAGCCCTGCCGACACTCTGGGTCAGAAAACGGCCCACCTAGGGCCGCCTTTCCCAGAAACGGTTCTTGGAATGACCATTTTCATTCCGAAAAATCGAGAACGGCGAGAATGGCCCAAAAACGCCATTCCACGCCCCATCATCGCCCGATGAGGGGGAAACAACGGGGAATCCATCCCCAAGCACCCTAGCATGCATCTACGCCCTTAGATCGGTCAAAAACTCCGTAAAACGGGAGATCCGGCGCTCAACCCAAAATCATGGATTTTGACCCACCCGGCTCAAAAACACCCCTCTCGACCTCCCTACGGCCTACAAATCACGGGGAATGCAGTAAAGAGGGTAAGGATCCGTCCCCCTACCTTAAAGGAGCTTGAAAGCCGCCGGATCACCGCCGATCTCCAAAACTTGCCCGAACACGATCTCTCCCACGCTTCAAAGAAGGCACCTCCGCGTTCCTCTCGCCGCTGCCGTCGTCACCGCGCCGCAGCCGTCGTCCACCGCCCGTCGCCGGAGGAGGAAGGGGCTGCGAGCTCCGAACGGGAAAGAGAGGGGGTCACGGCCGCGAGCGCCCACGGGAGGGGAGAAAGAAGAAGAAGAAGAAGAGGAAAAAGAAAGAAAGAAATTGTTATTTATAGAAAATCCGAAAAATGTCAAAAATACAAAAAAAATAGAAAAAATTATTTTCTCGATCCTCGGAACACGCTCAACGCACTGGTACCGTCCCGGAGTAGGAGAACGCAACGGTTTGCCCTACACAGGGTTCCGAAGGTCCGTCAGAAACACGTGTAAACCGCAAAACACGCTCCGGGACCCCCAAAAATGATCCAAAACCCACGGATCCTGATCCGAAAAATATCCGAAAAACCCGGGACATTATAGCCCTCCCCTCTTAAACAAATTTCGTCCTCGAAATTAAGAGCGACACAAGGTCAGGGGAAAAATTCACGCAAACAAGTAAGGATACTGCTGCCGCATCTCATTATCACGCTCCCATGATGCCTCGCGACCAGAGTGACGCTGCCAGACTACCTTAACCAGGGGAATAACCTTGTTCCACAGGCGCTGCTCACGCCGATCCTCCAAGCGGATAGGGTACTCCGGAAGGGACAAGTCTGGGGCCACCTCGGGCCACACGGCATCCTCCAAAATATGGGAATCATCGGGCATATACCTCCGCAACATATACACATGAAACACATCATGCACGGCATATAGCTCCGGGGGTAACTGCAACCGATAAGCAACTTCACCAATACGAAAAGGACCAATGTAGCGGGGACTCAACTTCCCACGCCTGCCGAAGCGCATCACACCCTTCATGGGAGAAACCCGCAAAAACACCCGATCTCCCACAGCAAAGCTAAGGGGTTGCCTTCTCCGATCGGCATAACTCTTCTGTCGGCTCTGCGCTGCCAACATCTTCTGCCGGACCAGACGCACCACCTCAGTACACTGCTGCACCAAATCCGGTCCTCCTGTCAGGACACGCTTACCCACCTCGAACCAATCAAGCGGAGTCCGACAAGGTCGCCTGTATAACGGCTCATAAGGAGCCATACCAATGCTCGAATGATAGCTATTGTTATAGGCAAACTCCACTAACGGCAAATGGTGGGTCCAACTCCCTTGCCACTCCAGTTAACAAGACCTCAACATGTCCTCCAAAGTCTGGATGGTCGTCTCAGACTGACCGTCCGACTGAGGATGGTACGCCGAGCTAAATGCCAACTCCGTGCCTAGAGCTCTCTGGAAGCTCCTCCAGAATCCCGAAGTGAAGCGGGGATCACGATCGGACACAATGGAGATGGGGACTCCATACAACGGAACGATCAGCTCCACATACAGACGGGCCAAACGATGTACCTTCCAACTGACCTTGATTGGCAACAACCGGGCCGTCTTCGTCAGTCTATCCACCCATAACCAGATACTATCATGTCCACTGGATGTCCTCGGCAATCCAACCACAAAATCAGTGGTCACGTGATCCCACTTCCACGCAGGAATCCCCAAGGGCTGAAGTGTGCCACCCAATCGCTGGTGTTCCGCCTTCACCTGCTGGCAGATCAGACACCTGGCCACAAACTCCGCAACATCTCTCTTCATACCAAGTCACCAGAACTGCCTCTTCAAATTCTGGTACATCTTCGCCGATCCGGGGTGCACGGCATAACGGCTCCCATGAGCCTCTCGCAATACTGTGCGCCTCACCTGCTCCTCGGCTGGGACGTACAGCCCAGCTCGGAACCTCACAGCTCCATCCTCACCAAACTCCACCTCGGCCAACGACAAAATTAGAGGCAGCTCAGGGTCCGCACGCTGAGCCTCAGTCACCTGACGATAAATAACTGGCGTGACAGTCAGGCTCGCAAGGACAGCCGAACTCTGATCCTGCGGAATCTTGAGCCTAAAAGTCATAGCTGACACCTGCTCCCATAACCTGCACTTCCTCAGCAACATCCGACTGACCGCCACCTTCCTACTCAAGGCGTCAGCCACGACATTCATCCTACCAGGCTGATACGACAGAGTAAAATCATAATCCTTCATGTACTCCATCCACCTCCTCTGCCTGAGGTTAAGATCCTTCTGGGTAAACACATACCTCAAACTCTGATGGTCAGTGAAAATCTCGAACTTCTCACCGTACAGATAATGCCTCCAGATATTTAGGGCGAAAATCACCGCCGCCAACTCAAGATCATGAGTGAGGTAGTTCTCCTCATGTGGCTTCAACTGTCGAGAGGCATACGCCACAACTTTACCATGCTGCATCAACACGGCACCCAAACCTATTCTGGAAACATCCTTACACACCACGAAACCTCCCGATCCCGAGGGTAACACCAATACCGGAGCGGTAGTGAGCAATCTCTTCAGCTCCATAAAGCTCTGCTCACACTCCTCCGTCCAGACAAACGGCACATCCTTCCGCATAAGCCTGGTCATCGGGGCCGCAATACGAGCGAAATGCTGAATGAATCTCCTATAATAGCCCGCAAGCCCCAGAAAGCTCTGAATCTCCGTGACAGAACTCGACCTCGACCACTGCACCACAGCCTCGACCTTGGCCGAATCCACGGAAACACCATCACTAGAAATCACGTGCCCCAAGAAGTGCACCTCACGCAGTCAAAACTCACACTTACTGAGCTTGGCATACAGCTGGTGATCTCGCAAGGTCTACAACACCATCCTCAAATGATGCACATGCTCCTCAGCAGACCGCGAATACACAAGGATGTCGTCCACAAACACGACCACGAACTGGTCTAGATACGGGCTGAACACCCTATGCATCAAATCCATAAATGCCGCGGGGGCATTGGTGAGCCCAAACGGCATCACCAAGAACTCATAATGCCCATACCTCGAGCGGAAAGCAGTCTCAATGTCAGACTCTCAGATCTGCAGCTAGTAATAACCCGACCTCAAATCGATCCACGAAAACACTTGGGCCGACTGAATCTGGTCAAACAAGTCGTCAATCTGAGACAACGGATACTTGTTCTTAACAGTCGTCTAGTTCAACTGCTGGTAGTCAATACACAACCTCATACTACCATCCTTCTTCTTCACAAACAACACGGGCGCACCCCAAGGAGAAAAGCTAGGGCGAATATACCCCTTGGCCAGCAACTCCTGCAACTGCGCCTTCAACTCCCTCAACTCAGCCGGTGCCATTCGGTAAGGGGCCTTCGACATAGGCGTCGTACCTGGTACCACCTCAATCACGAAATCAATCTCTCGCTGCGGTGGCAACCCTGACAACTCCTCAGAAAAAACATCGAAAAACTCACACACAATCGGAATATCCTCTATATCCGGACACTGCCGATCGACCAGAACCACAGAAGCGAGAAAACCCTGACACCCCGCATCAAGCAATCTACGAGCCTTAATGGCCGAAATAAGAAAACGGGAAGAGGAAGACCGGATACCTTGATAGTAGAAGGTGGGTCTGCTGGGATGCTGGAAGTAGACCCTCTTCAAGCTACAATCTACTACGGCACGGTTAGCCTCGAGCCAATCCATGCCCAAAATCACATCAAAGTCTCGAAGCGGCAATGCATAAAGCCTGGCCGGTAAGTTCCGCCCATCCACCCACACAGGCACCCTCTCAAAGAAATACGGGGTGAGCATGAAATCATCGGTAGGCAACTCCACCGCCAAGTCACAAGACACCTCGGCCGCCGACTCCTCGGTACTCTGAGCGAAATCCTCCGAAATAAACGAATGGGACGCACTAGAATCAAACAAAACTCGAGCCGCACAACCCATAATCGAAATAGTACCTTCCACCAACTGCGACGCCTCAGCCTCTGCTCTGGTAATGTGCGTAACTCGGCCTCGAGATCTCTGCCTCCCCACGGTAGCTGATCGTGTCAACTGCAGAAATTGACCTTGCTGCTGGTACTGCTGCGGCTGTTGTGATAACTGCTGGGGCTGAAACTGCTGCTGCTGAAACTCGTGCGACTGACGCGGTCTCTGAGGACAGTCACATGCCATGTGCCCTGGCTAGTCAGACCTGAAGCAAATCACGGGCGCTGAGCACTGCCTGCCTAGATGAGAATCGCCGCACCAAGGACACCCGCCCCGAGAACCACTCACTGAACCCTAGCGCTGGTGGGGCGCGGGCTGCTGAACACTGCTCACTGACTGCTGCCTCGACTCCCTGTGATCCTGACGCCTCTTACCGAAACCGACGTCCCTGAACAACTTCTTGAGCTTCGAGCTAAACGATGTTGTATCTGCTGCCGCCGAAGCCACGGACGGAGATGCCCCTGAACCGCCCGCTGAGGAATGGACAGTACTCTGCTGCTGCACGGCCGTCGGCTGACTAAAACCCATCTGCGTCTGGCCTACACTGCCCTGTCCTTGAACCTTCCACAAGTCTCTCTCCAATGCCGCCGCTGCTTTGCAAGCTGCATCCAGGTTGGCCAATCCCAATGCAAGCAGGGTATGCCTCAGCACTGGCCTCAAACTCCCGACAAATTGCTCGGTCTTCACTTCCTCATCGGACATAATATGAGACGCATAACGGCCCAACTCAATAAACCTGGATCGGTATTGTATCACCGTCATGTCACCCTGGACCAACTCTAGAAACTCACGCAGCCTCTGCGATCTGATGAAGGATGGACAAAAAGCACGCTCGAAAGCCGGGACGAACTCCTGCCACGCAATCTGCCGAAGAGGACGGGACTGAAATGCTGCCCCCCACTCTGACGTCCACCAGGTCCGGGCTGGCCCCTGTAATCGATGCGTAGCCAATACCACCCTCTCCTCCTCAGGACACTCCATCGAACTGAAAATCCTCTCCAAATCATCCAGCCACTCCCTGGCCACCTCTGGATATGGCTGCCCGCTGAAAAGAGGCGGTTGGAACTGCAAGAAATCCCTCAGCACGCGACCATGACCACCTCGAGATGACGAATCCTCGCCAGTATCACCGCCTTGCTGCTGAATAACATACTGATACATGCCCCGGAAAAACTCCTCTGGTACGGGAACTCTCGCCTCTCTTGCCACATCATCCTGAAGTGCTGCTCTGCTCTGCCCATCCTAGCCCCCACCTGACTCTCCCTGCTGGGAACGAGTCGCTCATCTGGGCGCCATAACCTCCTGTTAACAAAACAATCAGCAGAATTAATAAAACACACGGAGCCCTACGCCAGTCGCCGGCTGTATAGGACATTCATGGACCACTGCAATCATTTCAGGTTCTTATGTACCTCCACAACCCCGCTCTGATACCAACTGTAACGACCCGAGATCCGAGTACCGAAAAGGAACCGGCGCGACTCGAGCCTCGGCCCGCCACCCACGAGCTTGAAGACTCGGAAGGGTTAAAGGATGGTGTGAGTGCACAAGAGAAGCTGAAATAACTGCAGAGATAGCACAATAACTGAATAGTAATGCAGGAAATTAAATAAATAACTAAACTGCTACAAGATCCAATGTATCTCATGTCCAAATTAAGTACAGTCAACAAAAAGAAAAGTACAAGTACACGGGGCATACCCCGGCTCTGGCAACTGGCGGCTAACCCTGACTACTGGAACCACGTTGAAACTCTGCCACGTCTCCCAACGACCCCACCCCACCTGAAAACACAGGGGTGAGCCTCATTTCATTGGCTCAATAGGGATCCCGCGGACCCCCACCTCGCCCGAAAGAAACAAGACAACAAGTACGGCGAAAGGTAACACTAACTAGCAGGAGTACGGTAGAAGCGACAAGCAATAAAAAATAAACGGAAAAGCTCTCTACAACTAACCGTGCCGAGCAAACCAACCTCGGTCCAACAAAACAAGAGTCTGCACCTGCCAGGAGACAGGAGCTCTACCCACTAGAAGCAAGACCGGTTGCGTCCCCTGACGTCTTAGACCGCGCCCAAGTGTCTCCCTACACGTCCCAGGCGGAAACTGAGACACGCAACATGTAGCACGAACAAAGACTAGCTGGGGTCGCGCTCGTCAGCGCAGGTCCTCCGCCCCCAACTACGTGTGCACACACAGACCATCTGCTCTAGGTCGAGTCCTCTAGCTGGTTTTCCCCCCAGCCGGACTCAGGCTGCAAAGGCAAGGGGCCCTACGGAAACCAGCCTAAAATCCGTCTCTCACCGGGTCACGCTCTCCTCCACTCCCAAGTGGGTCCGCACCCACGTGCGCAGGAAAGTTACGACTAGTGGACAGGTCACTGGAGGAGTAGACTCTCTAGTCAACGGAAAATAACGCCGGGACCGGACAAAGTACAAGGACAACTCCTCGCACCGACACCGACTCACGGTGACATCAACCGAACCACGCCACTCCCCGGGGTCCCCACGGCACCCACGTGCAGCCCCCAGACGATTCCCAGCATCAGTCGGACTGCAGGCCAGCACGGGGATCGAGGTTCACTCACCCGGGAATTGAATCGGCAAGAAATAAACTCCAGTTGGACAGAACATAGGTGGCGGTCCACTCTGGACCATCCCTGGCAAAAACGGTCACATGCTAGGCCGCCCCAAAGAGAGGCGGTCCGATCTGGACCGCAGGAGAAGACCAGGCGGTCTCATATAGGGCCGCTGCTCAACGGGAAAGAAAACGGTCTCCTGCAGACCGTTTAAAACAAAAGCGGTCCACTCCTGGCCGCCTCAGAGTGTAAATGGTCTCCTTGGGACTGCAACACCCTGGAACTGCGACAAGGGGTAAAACGGTCATCATGTGACCGTTGGGACTTAAAACGGTCTTCCTTGGGACCGCAGAACGGAGTTAAACGGTCATCCCATGACTGCCCGTCCCCAAAACTTTTCAACGGTCGAAAACCAACGGTCAAAATGCCTCGGGAGTTACGCTGGCCCCATGAGGGTAGCGGTCGGCCGCCGGGCCGCCGCTGGGCCTTGGCGGTCTATCGCGCGACCGCAAGCCTTGCTGACACTCTGGGTCAGAAACGGCCCACCTAGGGCCGCCTTTCCCAGAAACGGTTCCTGGAAGGACCGTTTTCATTCCGGAAAATCGAGAACGGCAGGAATGGCCCAAAAACGCCATTCCACGCCCCATCATCGCCCGATGAGGGGGAAACAAAGGGGAATCCATCCCCAAGCACCCTAACATGCATCTACGCCTTTAGATCGGTCAAAGACTCCGTAAAACGAGAGATCCGACGCTCAACCCAAAATCATGGATTTTGACCCACCCGGCTCAAAACACCCCTCTTGACCTCCCCACGGCCTACAAATCACGGGGAATGCAGTAAAGAGGGTAAGGATCCGTCTCCCTACCTCAAAGGAGCTTGAAAGCCGCCGGATCGCAGCCGATCTCCAAAACTTGCCCGAACACGATCCTCCTCTCCCACGCTTCAAAGAAGGCACCGCCGCGTTCCTCTCGCCGCCGCCGTCGTCACCGCGCCGCAGCCGTCGTCCACCGCCCGTCGCCGGAGGAGGAAGGGGCCGCGAGCTCCAAACGGGAAAGAGAGGGGGGTCACGGCCGCGAGCGCCCACGGGAGGGGAGAAAGAAGAAGAAAGAAGAAGAAGAAGAAAAGGAAAAAGAAAGAAAAAGAAATTGTTATTTATAGAAAATTCGAAAAATACCAAAAATACGGAAAATTGGAAAAATCATTTTCTCGATCCTCGGAACACGCTCAACCCACTGGTACCGTCCCGGAGTAGGAGAACGCAACGGTTTGCCCTACACAGGGTTCCGAAGGTCCGTTAGGGAAAAACACGTGTAAACCGCAAAACACGCTCCAGGATCCCCAAAAATGATCTGAAACCCACGGATCCTGATCCGAAAAATGTCTGAAAAACCCGGGACATTACAGGTGATGACCCATGATCCGTCATCTTACTAACAATGAGACGGCCAAGAGCCATCCCCGCTACTGCAAGTATCATGCTAGGGTGTCTCACCCCACCCGGGAATGCCCGGAAGTCCAAGATTGCATTGAAGTCCTCATTCAAAGAGGGGAGATCGATGCGCAGGGGAACTCTATGATGAGGCGGCGTCTTAAAGAGACTGCTAAGAAGATTCTCCAGCAAGCTCAACAGGAGCAGACCAAGCTGCGTGGGACTAAACCCACCTCTCAACAAGTCCAACCGGACACGGTAATCCTCAGTCAAACCCCAAAGGCAAGGCTAAGTGCGAGGAGCCTAAGGCCCAGAGCCCAAAAAACCAAGCCGAGGGAGAAAGCTCCAACTCCCTTCCTAGGCAAAGTCAACCCAACATCGTCATAAGGGGAAACCCTCAGCCAGACGATAAAGGCAAGACCAAGGTGAGGGAGCCTTAGACCAAAACTCCTGTCGAGCCAACCAGGTCGTCAATTGTAGAAAGACCTAAACAGCTCGAACAAGAAAAGCCGCCAATCAAAACAAAATCGGTGGAGTTACAACGCCCCCAAGGGCCCCACTGTGGACTGGCAGAGTTCCAAGAGCTGCCGCCTGATATAATTGCTCAGGCGATCAATGCCACCTTCCAGGTTCAGCCGGAGGAGGCCAATTGGACCAAGGACACCCCCAAAAAGAGCCGTGGCGCTAAGGCTCCTAAGGAGCCGGCCCGGAGCAGAAAGCAAAATTATGGGGGCAAACCAGTCCCACCTCCAAAATCAAGCCCACTTTCTTCTCAAGAGACGACACACCAAAAGAAGCAGGAGAAGAATCGCAGGAAGAATCTGAAAAGGAGGTTGAAAAAGCAAGCTGAACAAGCAGCAGCTATGGAGGCCCCTAGCGAGCCGACTCCTTTGCAGCGACTTCAAAAGCTCATAGATGAGCTGGAGGAGTACACTCCCCCTCGTCCCACCATGGTTGTCACTCTAGACAAATACATTCTCTGGGACAAGTTTGGGCGTAAAGCCCAGCTTCTGCAGTGGCTCCGAGATATGGCTCACCGTCTCGAAGAAGGTGAGGAGTTAACAATCCCGGAAGAGCTCTCCTCATTCTACAAAGATGAGGAGCTCACAGTCGAGATGCTCGAGGAAATGCTGTAAGAGCTCTCCTGCAACATGGTGGCGATCCCGCCGCCCGACAATATTAATTCTCCTTCGGCTGATAACACCGGAGGCAAGGCTTCCATGGCAACATATCAACGTCGCTCGGCAAGACATAGTCGTGGTCGTGGCCGAGGACGAGGACGCGGGCGCGAAGGTCCCCTAACTCTCGACCGGGTCATAATATTCAGAGGGGAGAAGCAGGGCCCTGTCCCGGAAGCCCAAGTTCGGGGAATCCCTTTCATCCTCAACCCCTCAGAGGGTTCAGGCCCCATCTTAACGGCTAAGCCGGGTGGAGTCCCTTTTATAATCGCCTCTTCTGATGAAGAAGATGAGTCAGCCAAGTCGCCAGAGCGCGAGGAGGCGTTGGAGCAGGCTGGCCCCTCCAACAGGGTCGAGCCCACAGGCCCAGCAGATCCTTCTAATGAAGACCAGCATGATAAGCCTTTGCCACCCCTGAAGGAATGCTTGGCTCCGCTATTCCAAGAAAATGCGGAGGGTCAGAATGAGGAGCGCCCTTCTAAACGGGAGAAGCCTCGCCAGGCGCCGAAGACTCTAGCGGAGATCATCCCGCCATTTGACAAGACCCGTGCTCGGGCGGACCGCAAGATCATTCATCATATGAAGCGATTCCCAACAAATGTCACCATTTGGGAAGCCATCGTCTGGAGCAAGGATCTAAGGGAGGCTTTTGTCAAGATACTCCATGTAGCAACCCTGATAAATTTAAAAGGAATAAATAAATCAAAATGGATTAAAAGATTTAGTAAATAAACGAAAGAGCTTGGAATAAAAATAATTAAACCCTGATGAAAATAACGCCTCAGATATAGGCGCTACTTTACAATAAAACGTCTTCGCCTAAGGCGTGTTTTGAGAAAGGACGCCCACACGTCAAGGCGTCAAATTTCAAACGACCAAAATAAATAAAAAGGGCAAGTTAGCGTAACGTCCTTTGAGTGGACGCGTTTCAACAAGTAACGACGCTTGACAAGGCGTCAATTTAAATTCGACGCCCTGACCTAGGTCGTTAATTCAGTTCGAGTTTCGTTCGACCCAGGAGTCAATCCAGGGTAAGTTGATAACTATGAAAAAGAGTTTGAATGTAGTAATAACTCTATCTTGGAAGTATTACTTCCAATCAAACACTAACCCTATTAGGATTCTAAGGATCCTATAAAAACCCTTGCCGATCGAACCCTAAAGCTATTTGGTCGATCTGCTGCTGCTACGGTACGTAAAGAACATCAGTTCTTATCTCTTTTCTTTCGGTTGCATGAAGAATCACTGATTCTTCATCTTCTTCTCTTCTTACAGGTTGAAGAAGACGAACGTGAGAAGAACAAAGGGTAAGTTCTTCTTTCTTCCACCTTCAGTCAAGTATTATGAAGATAATACTAATGATCGTATATATATGTTCTCTGTAGGAAAGTCATCTTAACCTACTCAAGAACGTGGGTTCTTCATCGGCGAACGTCTGCACCTGATCGTGCCGAAAAGAAAACCTGTCGATAATCTACACCAAGACCTCTGCCCTTTCGTCCTACTCTGTTGATAACAGAGTACCGTGTCTTCATCAGTTCGCCAGTTAATCATCAAAAAGGTAGGTTTTCTCAAGTAACGTAGCTCAAACAAGTTAAATTCATAGTAACACATCATGCATGTCATGTATATAAGTTTCCTGATAGTTTCTACACGTTTCTGTAATATTTTTGCAAGAAACGCCCGTGACTAGGGCGCTACTTTAAAGAAACGACCTGAACCAGGTCGTCAATTACAGATTTAACGCCCTGTCCTGTAGGCGTTAATCTCAGGAAAATCGCATGTAATTAATAATTGATCCACGTTTAAAAATTCAATAGATATGAAATATCCAATCTAATATATATTGCATGACTCGACCTGTGAATTCCTGCTAATTTTCTGTCATGATCATGTCTCTTGTCTCTTGGAATTCTATTTCCTGAAATATTGTAAAACGCTCGAATTCACGACCCTATATAGGTCGTCTCTCACTTGACTAACGCCCCTGTTCAGGGGGTGAATTCAAAAGTAACGCCCCTGTCCAGGGCGTGTTTTTGATAAATTACTGAAAATATATATACTGCAAAAATAGAAGTAAAGAATGAACGACCATTGTATACGTCGTCAACTTGTAATTAAACGCCCCTTACCAGGGCGCGTTTTTTGTAAAATACTGAAATATTGAAATCTTGCAAAAATGTAAAATAGATAAACGCCCTTACTGAAGGCGTTAATTACTTGAGTAGTGACTTTACTTAAGTCGTTATTTTCCTGTAAAAATATTTTTACCCTGTTTCTGATAACCGATGGTTTCAGTATATCTATATATATATATATGTATATCGGCACTATATCTCCACTCCGTGAGTATAGTCCCACGTTTCATGATGTTTTATCGATCACCCTTAATTCTCATTGACATACAAGCTCTCCATTGGACATTCCGTTCCTTTGGACTAGCGAGTTAGTCATAGAGACCTCCGTAAGACTCCTCGAGCCTTGGATTCCCTCAAGGCCGACTGAGCTGGTTGTACCCTAAAAAACCCATTACACTATTGAATGCCATGTCACTCTAAAGGAACATGGTATACTGGCCCTTATGATATGCAAAGAGTATATCATGAGAATTCTTAATGGGATGATGATATCATGCCATTTGATGATGTTCTTGTGGATCTCAATTCTATAATAAGAATGAGGGTATCTTACCTTTGATATACTGTTCATGTGGACCTCAATTCTATATAAATAATGTTCATACTTGTTTGTCATGGTACCCGAGTTAAGGGAACCTAATTCCACCTAGTTTCATCGTTCATCGGGATTGTACCGTTGTTATCGCCTATCTATGTCCAATATCGTATTTTTTTTTTTGGACTCCATTCTCTCAAAGTTATCCTACGTGTCTACAAGCTTAAATTGTTGAAATTCCATATTGGCTATATATATATACAAAAGTGGATGTCAAATATACATGATAAATGCCTGCGCATTTAGGGCCCGATCTGGTCCTGGGAGGAGCACCCGAAAGTACTTGTGCCCATGGGAGTTGAATGATAAGGTATCTGGCATTATACCGAATGCATGACTAGCTTGATTGGACATTCCACACAAATCTTGTACTTGACTCGTACTTGACATGACATGAATTGGGTGACCCGAGAAAGGGTAATTACTTGCTTGCTTGATACATGATAGCCAAAGTTCTTGACATGACTTGCTAAAAAGTACTTGCTTGAATATCTTGTTATCTTTTCTTGAAAGCTCATGACTAGTTCATCTTGCTGTCTTATTGATAAATTCTCTCTCTATCTTGTCGTTTTATACGAGCATGCATAGCTACAGTACATACATGAAAGATGTAATTATTTAAACCCCTTGCTAGCGCTTGAGATATAATTTCCTACTGAGCGTTCGCTCACTCCGTGTGTTCCCTACTTTTCAGGTAATTCCGACGACGAGGGAAGTCAATCGGATGGGAATGGTCAAGAGTGAAAGAGATAGAACTTCTCCAAGTGTCATCTAGTCTTTTTTCCTATTTTCTTGAGTCAATTATGTACTTTTCCTTTTTGTTTGAATAGAGTATTGGATTTGTAATAGTCTATCCATTATGAAGTAAAGGATTGGGTTATCTTTCTTTTTTGCGCATCTCTGTTTTGGTGTCGAATACACTACTACTCTGATTGACATGATTGATATAAACTCGTCACGCATATCCGAGTATCTTCCGCGCTCGGGGCGTGACACTCCAAGACCCAGAGGCCTATGAAGCCCATGTTGCAGAGTTGCAAGTCCAGACATATGAGGCACTCACAGCCAACATTTCCTTCACGGACAAAGACATGTTGTTGTCCTCTCCGTGCCACAATCGCCCTTTATATATGAGAGGGATGATCAATGGGCATGATGTGAATCGCATTTTTGTCGACGCTGGAGCGGCCATTAACATCATGCCTCTGAAGACTTTTAAGTCTCTATACTTGGCACCTTACTTACAAAAGGTGAGCGCGGTCAAAATTTCGGGATTCAATCAGAATTCCGAAGCGCTTGGTCGGGTTGAAGTCAAGCTTGCCTTGGGTGATTTTGTCACCCAGGCGACATTCTATATTATCAACGCTGACACATCATACAAGGTGCTGCTCGGGAGGCCCTGGCTCCATGAGAAGTGGGTGGTTCCATCAACTCTGCACCAGTGCATTAAATATGCTAAAGGAGGGGAGCAACATACGGTCTTCGCAGATCAGGCTCCGTTCCACCCCAATGAGTGCCACCTGGCCGATGCTTCCCTATATTTTGGGGAGCCCGCTTTAGCAATCCCTGAACCTGTAAAGGACAAAGGGAAGCAAAAAGTGGATCTTGAAGTCGAGGAAGGGCAGTTGTTCACTATCAACCAAGATATGGTAAAACTGCACAGGCTAAGCCTCCACGCCGCCTCCAAGCCGACTCAGCCGGAGAGGCGAAGTGTGGACTTTGAAGCCAACCTCATCAGCCAGGTCATTGATCGAAGTATCTCCTTACCGCCCAAGTGCCTTCAACTCTCGTCCCAACGGGAAGAGTATGAGGTGGAGCAGTTGAAGACCTTCACAGTCTCCTATCAACGGAGAAGAAGACGTAACAAGCGCAAGGGGGACAAGCCGATCATCTTTTACAAAGGTGACTTAGTCCCATCGGGCCCTCCTGAAGATGACTTCGGCTGGGATACTCCCGCCGATGTGGCGCCAGAGCCAGTCCAAAAGATGGACGATATGTTGAAATACATCAAGGAAATGTGTAAAAAGCAGCACATCCCGAAGACTCTGGACCCCGCACGAGCGGCATTTTTCCACCAGCTATGGAATCCTCAGCAAGTTCGTGGGCAACCTCCCTTCTCCCGCAAAAACACGCGGGGACTCGACTATGACCAGGAGAGGGACTTCGAGGTCTATTATGCAGTCAATGCCATAGGACTGCTACCTTCTCATCACGGGCAACCTGAAGTTGAGCCCAAGATTGATGACTCTATAAGGGAGTCCGGTGAGGCGTCAACCACACCATCACCTTCATCGGAGGTCAACAACGACCACCCCTCAGAGGGAGGAGCAGCCCAATCTGCTAACCATCAATAAGATGAAGTAAGTCCTTCGACTTCAGGTCACGAGCAAGAGTGCGTCGAAGAATTTGAAGTCTACCAGACAAACACTGATGATGACGGAGACTTCGTCGACCTCCAACCAGCTCCACCGGAGCTTGAAGACGGTGGTCAAGCAACTGTGGACGAGTTGATTGAGATCAATCTCGGAAGCAGAGATGACCATCGTCCCACCTTCATAAGTGCTCTCCTCATCGAGAAAGAAAGGCAGTCGTATCGACAGCTCCTAGAAGAGTTCGGGGATTATTTTGCCTGGACTTACAAAGAAATGCCCGGGCTCGATCCTTCTGTGGCTGAACACGAGCTGGCAATACTTTCAACAGTCAAGCCAGTCAAACAAGCCCAAAGGCGTATGCGCCACGAGCTGGAGCTAAAAGTCAATGTTGAGGTTGACAAGATGCTCAATGTGGACTTCATAGAGCCTTGCATGTACCCTATATGGCTCGCTAATATAGTCCCTGTCAAGAAGAAGAACGGCCAAGTCCGAGTCTGCATTGACTTCAGGGATTTGAACAAAGCATGCCCAAAGGACGACTTCCTTGTCCCAATCACTGAGACAATGGTTGATATGACCACTAGTCACGAAACCTTGTCTTTCATGGACGAGTCGTCGGGCTATAATCAACTCTGCATGGCCGTCAAAGACAAAGACCATACGGCGTTCCGATCTTCTAAGGGGATCTTTAACTATAAAAGGATGCCGCTTGGCCTAAAGAATGCCGGCGCAACCTATCAAAGGGCAATGACCAAGATCTTCGACGAGATGCTACATGACCTTGTCGAATGCTATGTCGATGATCTGGTCGTCAAGACGAAGAAGCGGGATGATCATTTGGCCGACCTGTGTCGAGTCTTCGAGAGGCTTCGACAATACCAACTCAAGATGAACCCAATGAAGTGCGCCTTCGGCGTCTCCAGCGGCAAGTTCCTCGGCTTCATCGTCAGGTATCGAGGCATAGAAATCGACCCCGACAAAATCAAGGCTATAAGAGGGCTACCTCCGCCTAAGAACTTGACAGAGCTCAGATCTCTGCAAGGAAGACTCGCCTATATTAGGCGGTTTATTTCTAATCTCTCGGGGAGATGCATGCCTTTCGGCAAATTGATGAAGAAAGGAGCACCCTTCATATGGGACGAAGACTGTCAGAAGGCCTTCGAGCAAATTAAGGAGTACTTACTGACTCCCCCAGTCTTAGGGGCACTCGTCAGAGGGAAGCCCCTTATTCTCTATGTTGCTGCCATGGATGCCTCTTTGGAGGCTCTGCTAGCCCAGATTAATGAAGAGGGCAAGGAGCAGCCACTATACTACCTCAGTCGAAAGTTGATCGGGCCTGAGCATCGGTATGCACCCATGGAAAAGGTGTGCCTGGCATTGGTATTTGCTGTCAAGAAGCTAAGACACTACCTCCTAGCTCATCGGGTGGAACTCATCTCAAAGTGTGATCCGCTCAAATTTCTACTCAGCCAGCATGTCCTTTCCGGTAGGCTCGACAAGTGGGCGCTTATCCTCATGGAGTTCGACATCACCTTCGTCCCACGCAAGGCGATCAAGGGACAAGGAATGGCGGAGTTTTTAGCAGCGCAAACTGTGCCAGAAGATTCGCCGCTCAACTTCGAGCTACCCGATGAAGAGGTGTTGGTACCTTCTCAAGAAACTGGGGAGCATTCTGAAAAAGTCCCACCACAGATGGAGCCGGGCGTCCTCACCCTTGACCTCCCACATTGGGAGTTGTATTTTGATGGTGCCTCCGGGACAATCAAACGGGTCGGCGGCCTCACAGACTATGTCTCGGGCGCGGGGGTAGTCTTTGTATCTCCACAAGGCGGCATCTTCCACAACTCTTGCGCTCTCATGAAGTCGCTGACCAATAATGAGGCCGAATATGAAGCATTGATCATTGGGCTTCAACTGGCACTAGAGATGGACATCAAGTGCATCAAAGTCTACGGGGATTCTCAGCTCGTCATCCGACAAGTGTTGGGCGTCTATCACGTCCGGAAGAAGGAGCTCATCCCCTACCATGCAACCATCATGAGGCTCAAAGAAAATTTCTACCTATTTGAAATAGGTCATGTCCCCAGAGGCAACAACTCCCAGGCTGACGCGCTTGCAAAGTTGGCAGCCGCCATAAAGCTCCCGCCTGAGGGAGAGTTGAATATTATTGTCAAACACCGAAGGCTCATGCCAAGTGTGCTCGACGAAGACTCTGGCCTCACTGTCTACGAGGTCGACAACATTCAAGGGGAGAATGCTCCCAAAGAAGAAGATTGGCGTGAACCAATTATAAAGATAAAGAATGGCTGGCTCCCTCCTGATCGGGCTCAGAGGGTGCAACTGCTACGCATGGCAACATCCTACCAGCTGATTGACGGCTTGCTCTTCAGGCTCGTCCATGAAAAGGACCGATCGATCCTCCTACGCTGCCGATCGTCCAAGGAAGCAAAGACTGTCATGCATGAGGTCCACTCCGGATTGTGTGAGGCTCATCAAGCAGGAGCCAAGATGAAGAATAGCATCAAGCTCAAGGGGTTTTATTGGCCCACTATGTACGAAGACTGCAACCAATATGCTCATACATGTCACCAATGCCAAGCATTCGGGCCAGTGCCTCGGAGGCCGCCCAACCTGCTCCATCCAACTGTGCCTACTTGGCCGTTCGCGGAGTGGGGCATGGATATTGTGGGACCATTCCCGCCATCATCTCAAGGCCACAAGTTCATACTGGCCGCCACTGATTACTTCTCCAGATGGGCAGAAGCCGTCCCGCTACGGGAAGTTACAGGAGAGATAGTTGCCCGCTTTGTGAGGCACTACATCATATATAGATTCGGCACCCCCAGTCGGATTATATCCGATAATGGGACGCCATTCAAGAACAAGACTGTTTATGCTTTGGCCGCCAAATTCCATATTGACTGGAGGACGTCATCAGTCTACAATCCCCAAGCCAACGGATTGGCCGAGGCCTTCAACAAAACACTCTGCAAGCTGTTGTCCAAGATAGTAGGTGGCCGCAAACGGGACTCGGGCGAGAAGGTCCACGAAGCCCTATGGGCCTATCGGACTATTTACAAAACCCCCACGGGTTGCTCCCCATTCTCTTTGGTCTACGAAGCCGAGGCGGTAGTCCCTGTGGAGATCGAGCTGGCATCTTACCGCGTTGCTATGCACGCCGGATTGCCAGGCCAAGACCAGTCCGAGATAGAAAGAAGGCTTGAGGAGCTATCCAACCTTGAAGGTGAAAGACTCAAAGCCTACAAGCACTTACAAGTGTATCAATCCCGCATGACACGTGCCTATGATAAGCTGGTCAAGCAAAGGGCCTTCAAAAAAGGCGATCTCGTCATGATTAAGGAAAAGGAAGTTCTAGCAGGAAGATCCAGCGACAAACTCTAGCCTAATTGGCGTGAGCCTTACATCATACAGAAGGTCTATGAAGGAGGGGCCTATACGGTCGTCGACCACAAAGGAGATAATCCCTTCCCTCCTCTCAACGGCAAGCACATGAAGCTCTATCATGCGCCACCGCGGGAGTTTCTACAGCAATCCTCACAGGACATTACCTCTCCCCAGTGAAGGTTCAAGCTCAAAAAAAAAGAAAATGGGTTAAAAATATTGATACCCCGGCGGACTTAGTTATCCTTCAACGGTTGACTAAGGGCAAAAAGGTCATAGACCCGGTCGAGGTGAAAACCCGAAAGGACGTCTCGGGCAAAAATGGGCAACCCCTCGGTGTGAAAACCCGAAAGGGAGCAGCGGAAAAAGCTAAAGGGGGCCAACCTCGGTGAAAACCCGAAAGGACGGTGAGGTTGATAATGTGAAAAAAAAAAACACAATCCTCTTTCAACATGCTTTATGGGTGGTTCTAAGTCAGCAACTCCACCCTTTAATGGCGGAGGCATTATACTGATGCTTTGGCCGTATCTCCCACGTCGTCCTGCGACACTTAGTCCCACCAGGGCGTTTCGACATTGCCATACTCTATCCCATCGGGCTCGGCCTCCGCATGCCCCTTTCGGGCTGCCGACCCATTTCGCTTGTCGGCTTCCGGGTTTAATTCATGTGCCTCTTTCGGGCAGTTAAACCCACTCACCTTTTCGTCCCACTGGGTCTAGCTTACGTATGTCCCTCTCGGGCTGCCAACCCATCCCTTGCCTATCGGCTTTCGGGTTTGACTCTCATGTCCCACCAGGGCTGTCAACTATCATTTCCTTCCGTCTGGGTCTGGCCTAAGTATGCCCTCTCGGACTGCCAACCCATTTCGCCCATCAGCTTTTGGGTTTGACTCTCACGTCCCGCTAGGGCTGTCAAATCCATCATTTCCTTCTTCTGGGTCTGGCCTCAGTATGCCCTCTCGGACTGCCAACCCATCTCGCCTATCGGCTTTCGGGTTTGACTCTCACGTCCCACTAGGGCTGTCAAACCTATCTTTGTCCCATCGGGACTGGCCTCAGTATGCCCTCCCGGGCTGCCAACCCATCTCGCCCATCGACTTTCGGGTTTGACTCTCACGTCCCACTAGGGCTGTCAAATCCATCCTTTCCTTCTTTTGGGTCTAGCCTATGCACGCCCCTTTCGGGCTGTCAACCCATCTCGCCTCTTGGCCTTCAGACTTAACTCATATATCCCACCGGGATCACCAAGTCTACTCCTTTGTCCCCACGGGCTTGGCCCCTGCATGCCCTTGTCGGGCTGCCAACCCTATTTGCCTATCGGCTCACGGATTTGATTCATATGTCTCACCCAGCCTGTCAAATCCGTCCTTTCATCCTTTCGGGTCTAGCCTCAATATGCCCTCACAGGCTGCCAACCCATCTTGCCTATCGGCTTCCAGGTTTGACCCACATGTCCCCTTCGGACCCTTGAACCTTCTCCTTTGCTGTCCCAACCGGGTTTGGCGCATGCACACCCTTTTCGGGTTGTCAATCCGTTCAACCTTCGACTCTTGGATTTGGCTAATCGCGTCACACTGGGGCAGTCGAATCCACCCATTTGTCCCCCCTATGCGGCACACATGTCCCTACGGGAGTGCCACTTTCTCCTTGTCTTTTGGCATTATACGTATACAAAAAAAAAATCGGGTTAAAAATATTGATGCCCCAGCGGACTTGGTTGTTTCCATTAGGGGAGCAATCAAGGGCAAAAAGGCTTTAACCCGGCTAAGGTGAAAATCCGAAAGGGCGCCTTAGGTAAAAGTGGGTACCCCTCAGTGTGAAAACCCGTAAGGGCGCACTGGAAAAAGCTAAAGGGGGGCAGTCCTGGCGAAAACCCGAAAGGGCGGTAAGGCTGGTAAAGTGATCAAAAAATAAAAATAATAAAAGGAAACATACATGCAAGAGGACGGAAGCAAAAGCTACTGAGCTCTATCATTTATTCATCAATGTCATCAAAGAAGGGAGCCCGAGACAAGCCCTCGGGGGTAACTCAAACAAAAATGGGGCACGAAGGCCCTATGTACGAGAAGGTGCCGAAGCTCGTCAAGCACCGGGCTCGCCCCTCCGCAACCCTGCAAGGCAAGTCTCCCTCTGGGAAACCTCCCCCTGGAGCTCCTCCAGCTGACGACGGGACATCTCTATCACGGTCTGCACACTCTGGCGCTCCACCTCGGCCTCCTGAAGCTCCCTCCGGAGCTCCTCTACTCGGAGGAAGGCCCTCTGACCGCGCTCCTCATCGCTCCGAAGTTGAAGACTTACTTCAACTTGGGTTTCTCGAAGCCCGCGGAGCTCCTCCTCCTCCTGCTGGATCTATAGTTGGGCCCTCTGTCTCCGCTCCTGGACGACGTGGAGGCGAGCGAACTCGCCCCACAGCGCGGTCAGCCTCGCCGCCCATGCATCTCGGGGAAGACCCAACATGTGGTAGCTCATGGTGAATGCCTCCAGGCTACCCCTCAAAGCTTCTACAGCGGGCAAAGGGTCAACCTGGATCAATTCATCAAGACTCTGGAGAAGCTGGTCAGCCATGGTGGCATTCAATGCCACCCCAAGTGCAGGAGTATCAGGCCATTCAACTCCAAGAGCAAGGAAGTCTGTGGGCACCTCTGGGATTTCCCCCTCGAGAACTGCAACCAAAGAAAGGGGGGGAATAAGTGCTTGTTCACAAACAAAAAGATATGCACGAATAGCCACCAAAGGCATAACATGGTGGCATACATGAGGCTGCCGCAGAAACATGCCCCTCCTCAATAGCTGGGGAGGAACCACTGATAGAACCTGATACTGGTTCACTAGGCAGGGCATTTGTGACCCGATCCTCTGCAGTTCAAGTAGCAGCATGTAAGTGCCTATCTATGAAGCGGCACACAGACAACGTCAAACTCCAGAGAGCAGCTATGTACCTGTCTCAACAGCATCCCCTTCTTCAGCTACACTAGGAAGGGCGGACTCTGTATCAGGGGCCTTTGGGAGCAAGATTGCTCACCCACGGAGACTGGCCTTGCCTCCTGAAGCTCCTCTCGCATGGAGCCCTCAGCCATCGGCTCCGCAGAAGGAGAAGCTGCATGGCGAATATGAGAGAAGGGTCAGTGCCACAAACAAAATATAGACACCACTTGGCTATTCATTGGCAGATGCAAGAATACCTGTAGGCTGGGTGTCCGCTGGAGGGGTACTCTGCCCCGAACTGCGTAGGCCCTCTGGTGCGCCCTGGGAAACTTCCCCTATCGGGGCTACCCCACCAGGGCGGGATGTATCGTCCTCAACAGCCTGGCCTGTCACTGTTCACATAGCAGATGCATTAGTCAGCTTGGCAAGGACAGTTGCGAAGTAGCAAAGAGGTCTATTATTAGCCTGCAAGATCCCTTACCTGAAGGATCAACCGTACTGTCCTCGCCAATATCAACATCAGAGGAAGTCCCTGATGGAGGATCTCTCGGCGCCGCGGTGCCAACACCCGCCGCCCCCACGGCCTTTGCAGCTTTGATGGCATCACCACTATTCAGGAGATTCACAAATGACCCCGATTCCATAAGTTGCGAGAACTCCTCCATCGAGCCGGTCAAGTCAACTCCTATGCAATAGTGGAACATACAAATCAAGCAAATGTTTATAAAGAAGGGCTCGGGTGAGAAAGGCAAAAATGCAGTTACACTCACCGCCAGTATCCTCCAACTCGCCCTCTTCTCGAGAGTCACTCTCGCCTGAAGAGGAGCTCGAGGTCTCAGCACTCGAAGTAGAACTCGAGCTCCTTTCAGAAGGAAGGTCTGAAGCCGCAGTGCTCCCACTCCCAGAAGTGGAGCCGGCCCCCGAAGAAGAGCCGATATCAGCTCCCACTGTCAAGCCGGGCGGAACAGCATCAGGAGCTCCTGCATAGCCAAGATGCAACACTAAAAAATTTGGTGCGATTTGTTTCTCAGGCGGGACACGGTGTTCGACCCTCCGGGGTCGAACACCGTATCCGGGGTCGAACAAGGGCCTTGTGTGTGAGGGGAGAGCGTGGGCCCCACCCCCCATTCTCTGTCATCTGGTAACAAACCCCCCGACAATGCGAGAAACAAACCGGGCCTAAAGAGTTAGTGATGGTTAGTTCTTCATGTATCAATGAAGAGACAAGGCTGAGTATGTTACTTGGAGCCTGGCCACCTATGGTCCCTACTGCAAGGGGTGAGGGAGAATCAGCCGTCACTGGCGTGTAATCGTCTGTGAGAGAGATCAGTTCTTCAAAGCTGAAAGTAACATTCGGCGCAGACTCGTCCAGTGGCATGTTATCTTCCACTGGAGGAGGAGAGAAGCTCGCATCGGCCCAAGCTTCCGGGGGAGCTGCATTTAGCAGAGCAAAAATGTGTTTATAACACTGCATATATGCTCAGAAACGGCAGGTATCTAGATGTATTACTTACTAGACACAGCCTTAATCGCGGGGAATTCCTCCTCAAGCCGGGGACAGGACGATGACCTCACGTCCCCCTCCCCAGGACCCTCAGTGCGGGGCCTCTTTGTGGCAGCACAATCCCTCCCAATCTCAGTGTCTGGAGGACCCACCAAGGGCCCGACACCGGCTACCCTAGCAGCCCCACCTGCAGTTGTCAAAGGAATATGTAAAAATGCATATTCCAAAATATGAAGACATGTATGCACATCAAAGCTAGCGAAGGGGATGATTACCTGAAGCCTCTACTGACTTTGCGGGTTTCAATATTATCTGCTCCGACTTTACCCGGAGGACATGTGCGACCGCCTTTACAATGTCAAATATGGCAAGAGCAGTCGTCGCCTCAAGACCAGAAAGGTACTCCAGCGGACCGCACAGCCCACGGCATTAATCACATGGGCCCTCCACTCGACAAAGGTGCTGCCTCCGAGCGCTCATCAGGTATCGGCTGGGATAGCTGGGACTTCCTCCTCACCCCACAAGATACCTGCAAGTCCTCCCACCAAGAATAGGCCTTTGAGGGCCTGGGGCTACGCCCGAGGTGGAGGAAGAAGAAACTCTGGAAGCTGTCGCTGGCTTGCTTTTCAAGGGCTTCAACGCCCCATTATATTGGCTCCTGTCAACTGGGGCCGTCCAGCCTTTCTCTCGCCACTGCTCCTCGATGTCGCTCACGACCCGGGCAACTCCCGAAAAATGAGACCTAATAAAGGCTGGGTCAACAAACAAAGATGGCAGATCCTCCCTCCTCAAACGCTGCTCCTCAGCTGCTCGGATGGCGTTGCGATGCTCTCGGAAGACATTGCTGGCTTTGAACCACCAGCGGTCGTAATGGATATCAAAATAGCCTCTGCGCTCCTGCTCTGGGACGGGGTATCCCTGTCCCACCTCGCGGCAGAGGAAATCCTGCCAAGCTACTGCTACCAAATGCACGTCCCTGTGCCTGTATAACCGGAGCGCCAAAGAAAACTCTGCACCTGAAGGGATATCCTGATCGTACCCGAAGTTCCTGGCAAACCGGTGCGGGTAATAGGGCTCAAGTATCGCCGTACTGGAGCGTCGGTACACAAGCACACTGGGGCGAATGCTGACGACCCACTCTGCCAAGCCCCGATGGGAGAGTAAAGCATGTGTGGAAACTCTGCTAACAACAGCATCCCCCTCTTGCCCTACATAGGGGCGGTGAAGGTAGGAGAAGTAGTCAAGGGCTATGCCCTCTCCTCTCCTCGCGGGAACAAAAGACAAGGCCCGCCGGGCCCCTACAAGCTGAACCACCGAGTCCTGTGATGGTTGCCCTATAAACCAGAAAATCAACGGCGCCGCCGGATTTTCAACTGGTACCCTCCGGGATAACTCTGGAAATAATAACCCTACCCAGGCACTCAAATAATGAGTGAGCAGCAGAATGCACTTCTCTCGCGGCGACGAATGGGAAGACAAAGCCCTGAGCGAATGGAAAATATTCGCCAAGGCCGCTGGTGCAATAGCAAGTCTCTGTCCACAAGCAAGCAAATAGGCCGGGTAGATCACCTCCGCTCGCATAACCCCCTCCTCCCCATGGGGAACCACAAAACTGGCCAACCAGTAGGCCAAATTAGCTGCTAAATATGTAATGGGATGTAGCTTCCTCGAATTCCACCCCTGTGTCGGTGCAGGCAAATGGCGTGGGTGAGGAGGAACGTCTATTCTGACCTCCCTGCATTCCTCCCAGGTGGTGCCAGATTGTGCAAATTCCTCGTGAAAGCAGAAAGGGTCACTGTAGAAATGGCTCACCCATGCATTCAAAGTCACCCATGGCGTGCGAGGGGTCCGGTCTGTGCCAACTCGGGATAAATCTCTCCAAGTCTTCATAAAAAATTTGAAGCAGTATGGCAGGGTGTACCGTCCTGCGCCGTCGGTAGAGCTGAGGTGCAGATCGTCCAGTGTATGGCCTCCCGCAGATCGGAAGACCTGAAATCCTCTGGAAAGCCCAGAGGTCCAAAGAGGTCTCTCCTCCAGCCGTGACAAAAGTGTTCCATCGGCGGTCGAACCTCTCTACTAAAGCCTGCAGCAGGCCTGTGTGACAGGGGTAGGAATATAAGGCGGCCGTCACTGCATGACGAATCCCTACCCTGTCCAACACCGACCGGTAAACAGTCAGAATGCCCCAGAGCCACTCTGTCGCGCCCCGGTGATAGCTGTGAGACGGGATAACATACCACTTCCCGTACCAGCTGGGAGTCTTCAATGACAAAACCCTCTCAATCATGCAGTCATGGACATACTCCTCCTGCGCGAAGCTCGCCCCGGTGGGTGTCAAGAAAAGACCATCCACAACCTGATCCATGGTCTTGTGCTGCCCATGCATGTGCCAAGCTGCTGGAGATAGTGGTGTAGCCCGAACAGTAAAGCTCTCATGCCGCTGAAAAGAGCCCAGACTCTGTTGATCCGGGTACTGCCTCTACCGGGTAAAACCCTCTGGGTAACTCGGATAAGTCAAGGAACACAACCCCTGCATGCTGTCTCTCCCTGCCAGTATCGCCCTCTCAAGGCGGCGTCTCTCCTCCGGAAGTGAAGGATCATCGGCCTCCATGCCAATCGGCGCGAAACTCTGAAGGAAACGATAGAGATGGCGATCCAAAGGATAGTGACGTGGATAACCCCCTGAGCGGTCATAAGTATAAAGGCCGTCCCTCTGGGTAATGCGGGACATGTCCACGAGGCCTTCAGCCTCCCCAGCACTCTCAGTAGGGCCCTCAACGACCCATAAATAGCCGAAGTCGAGCTGGCTGAAATCACCATCTTCAATAATGCGAGAAGGGAAGGGCGGCATGGGCCGGTCGGTGCGCTCAACCCGGCACCCGTCAGTACCCCTGACCCTCGACCTCCTCGGCCGAATCCCATCTTCGCTGCTGCGAGCCATGCCAAGAAGCACAGGGATAAGAAAAAGGGGAGAGGCGTCAGGCCAACATATTTTGGGACAGCAATATGAATATTAAATGCAGTCCCACAAAGCCCAAAGTATATGCACAGGGCACATGATTACATTCCTCTTCAAAGGGCACGGGCTATCCGCCCCCGCCTCCGGCCGTGGCGGACGTCCCGTGAGGGGCATTTGTTGCACCCGAAATTGTTCTTGAAATATTTCGAGAATTTTATTATGACGCGACCGACGGAAATATGGCGTAGCGTCAACACCGCCGAATTGCGGAGTACCTCCGTGATTTAGGGTCCATTGACCCAACCACACTGTTACAATCGGCGTCGCAGCAAGGAGGTTAAGGAGGAAAATACATGCGCATACCCGTCAAAGTAGCCGAGCAAGTGTACCACACGGTGCAGACTGACGCAAAGATTCCTCCCCACGCGGCGACACGCGACCAAATAACAAACAAGACGCTTCTCCGCTCCCACGCGAGTCTCCACCAATCTATTGCTGCAACGCGGCGAAAGGAGGGCTCCAAGGAGCAATATATAGATTTCTCCTCAACCCAGTGCGACGGAAACGGCTAAAAATGGCGCCAAGAGGAGCCAAAAAGCATGCCCGGGGGTCAAACGACCCCTCCGGGGCGCGATCCGACTGGAGGAGGGGCCGCGGCCACCCCGCAGGGTCGGCGGGGGCCGACTGACCCCACCGGCCTCCCAGCGGGGTCGCGCGACCCCGCTGGGACCCCAGCGGGGTCAGCCGACCCCGCCCGGGGGCCGGTTGACCCCACGGGGGTGCGAGCGGGGTCGCGCGACCCCGCCGGTCCCGCGGGTCCGCCCCCCGTCTCCCCGGTCCCATTAAAAAGAAAAAGAAAAGAAAGAAAAAAAGAAGCAGAGAGGTCAAAAAAGCTTTTTGCTACCCCAACTTGATAGAAAAAAGGGTTTTTGCATCCCACCTTGACAGAACCGGAACATTTCCGCACGTTTTTGTCAACCTGGGTCCTCCCGCCTTCTATAAATAGACCCCCAAGGGTCCAAGTGGAGACATCAACTACGGCTACACCTACGCACGAGAGATCAAGGAGAAGAAGACCGCCAGCATAAAGAATTGTTTTGTTTGTTTGGCCTGTGAAGGGTAAGTCCCCGAGCCTTATGGATATGCCCTAAGGGGTGTTTTTTGTAATTTCGCCCCTCAGTGGGCCATCTTTGTAATTATGCCCCTCAGCGGGCCATGTTCGTAAGTCTTTACGTCCTGGAATGACTAAGTTATGTGGTTCTGTCTTTATAATGACGGAATCACAAAAAAATGCCCTCCCCAGGATCGTAAGAGACAAAAGTCCTATAATTTGCAGTTATACCCTGCAACTTTTTGTAATTGGGGCTACACCCCTGTCTCCCGCATTAGTGCGGATCTTTGTACAGTCGACAACTCGCCGACAACTCTTGCACCCAATCGGGTCTTAAATGAATCCAGTGTACTCCACAAATATTTTATGTGCACCCATTGGAGAAAATTACAAGAAAACCCCCGACTTGTCAAAATTACATATATACCCCTTTTTGGGCAAGATTGACACATGTGAAGCCTTCTATGAAGCCCTTGTCACTCCTTTAGCTCGGGGACGTTGTCAGCTCAATCCAACACTCAGATGTCACCCCAACCCTAGGTCTATGAAGGGTGATAAAATTACCAAAATACCCCTGTGACCTAGAAATGGCCTAGTAGCCCTTAAAACTCTCCAGAAAGAGTCTCGGCGCCTTGGAAGTCAGGAACCCGGTCCTACTTCCGCTCCAGTTCAAAAATTTCAGAAATACCCTTGGGTTGGTAAAATTACCAAAATACTCTCGGGGTATAGAAAACATCTCTCTACTTCAAACATGCCTACGGCTTCCGCATATTGGCGTCTTTACTCCTAAATCTTAGGGTTTCGCTCAGACTTAACCCTAACTTTATGAATATGTTGGTGGTAAATGAGTGGTCATGGAGAGTCTCTCGAGTGAGCCAGCCCTCCACATCAAAACCTAAGGAGAGGATTTGGGGATTTCTTTGACAGTCAAACAAAGGTGTTCGGACGTTAGGCCGATGTAAATAAACACTGACTACGGTCAGTGAGGAGAGGTCTAGCACTCGAACCCAAATCGTCTGATACTATGCGCACCCACGGAATAAGCCTCTATACATAGGGGAATGTCTCTTTTCAAAAAGGACACTTAAATATTTTATTTTTCCTACGCGAAAGAATTCCGTGTTCCACAGCCATGCACTGATATCTCGTCTCATGAGTGCTCAAGAGAATACCCAATTCCCATAGATCGCGGCCCCACGATCACACTCACGCATGTGGGTCTCCAAGGGTACCTGCCATGGTCCATATCCTGCCTGATAAGACCTTGATCCATTTAAGAGCATAGCCCATCCTGGTGCCGTTACAGTAGAGCACTAATCATTATTCACGGAAATAGGTATACAAAGAAAGTAGTGCTCTCCAGTTACCCAATAGTTCGCATTCCACATTGAACCTACTTCATGGGATCTCCAATCACATAGGTTGCGTATCTGCTATGGTAACTGTCTGTGGGATTTCAACCCCATCCCCCTTGATGATTCAAGTACTAGCCTCCTCGCTATCCCTTTTGTGAAAAGATCTGCAAGATTATCCGATAATTTTATAAATTCCAGTGAGATCACACCTTGTGATATTTTCTCTCTTACAGAGTTCCATCTAATACTCAAATGTCTTCTCTTTTCATTAATTGTAGTTTGTTTTACTTTATCTATCACAGAACAACTATCACAATGCATAGAAATTCAGGTAACGGTTTACTCACAACAGGATTATCAGATAGAAGATTCTTAAGCCACTCAGCTTCAGCACATGCAATATCTAATACAATTAATTCAGCTTCTATAGTAGATCTAGCAATTATAGTTTGTTTTGCATATTTCCATGTCACAGCTGTCCCTCCTAGGGTGAACACATAACCACTTGTAGAAATGATATCAAAAGAATTTGTGATCCAATTTGTATCACAATAACCTTCTAGGACAGCAGGGAAGCCTGAAAAAGTTAATGCTAAATCCATTGTTCCTTTCATCATCATCATCATCAGAGCCTTATCCCAATTAATTGGGGTCGGCTACATGAATCCTATTCCGCCAAAGATTTCTATCAAGTGCAATATTCATATTTAAACTCAAGGAACTAATGTCCTTCCTAACAACATCGCACCATCTCATTTTAGGCCTTCCTCGAGCTCTTTTACTAGCATCCACTAATATTTGGTCACATCTTTTAACCGGCGCTGAGTTAGGGCGACGAAACACATGTCCAAACCACCTGAGTCTATTTTCTCTCATTTTACTATCAATTGGAGCTATCCCTAAGTCCTTACGGATGCGCTCATTCCTAATCTTGTCTTTCTTAGTCTTACCACACATCCATCTCAACATCCTCATCTCTACTACACACATTTTGTGGATGTGTTCCTTTCGTACTACCCAACACTCGGTACCATATAACAAAGCAGGTCTCACAGCCGTTCTATAAAACCTCCCTTTGAGTTTCACAGGCATACGACGATCACAAAGGACACCTGATGCACTTCTCCATCTTAACCAGCATGCCTTAATCCTATGTGTAACGTCATCATAAATCTCCCCATTCTCTTGTATAATAGACCCTAAATATCGAAAGCTACTACTCTTCGGAATGTTATGTCCATCAATTAGAACCATGTCTTCCTGAACCACTCTCACAATTAGAACCATTGTTCCTTTATGATATTTAAAAATTCTTTCTAAAGCAAACCAATGTTCTTGACTAGGGTTACTAGTGAATCTGCTTAGTACCCCCATAGCATAGGCCAAGTCAGGTCTAGTGTTATTTGTTAAATACATGACACTACCTATGATTTGTGCATATTTTTCTTGAGAAACAAGTTATTTAAATTTTTAGTTAAGTTGGTACCCGGAGTAAAGGGTGTAAAAAACATGATTACAATCTAAATAATTGAACCTTTCTAAAATTTTATGCACATAATGTGATCGAGATATAGAGATGCCATTAAATGTTCTAATAAGTTTAATTCCTAATATCATATCAGCAGGACCTAAATCTTTCATGTCAAATTGAGAAGATAAAATTGACTTTGTTTCATTAATAATTTCCATGTTAGTTCTAAGTATCAAATTATCATCAACATAAAGATATAATATCACACAAGAAGGACCAACAACTTTACTGTAAACACATTTATCAGAATCATTCAAAATAAAACCGTTTCCTAAGACAACCGTGTTGAATTTTTCATTCCATTGTTTAGGTGCTTGTTTTAAACCATACAAGGATTTAATTAATTTGCAAACTTTATTCTCCTGTCCACACACCACAAAACCTTCCGACTGATCCATATAGATCTCCTCTTCTAAATCTCTATTAAGGAAAGCAGTTTTAACGTCCATTTGATGGACCTCGAGTCTATATATGGCAGCTAAGGCAATTAACACACGTATGGTGGCAAGTCTAGAAACAAGAGAGAATGTGTCAAAATAACGCCTTTCTTTTGAGTGTAACATTTTGCTACTAATCTTGCCTTAAATTTATCAATAGAACCATCAGGTTTAAGTTTCTTTTTAAAGATCCATTTACATCCAATTGTTTTACACTCAGAGGAGGGTTTGTGTTAGGTCGACAGCCAGCAGTAAAATTTTGTCACATCTCCAACATGAATTCTGATCCAAATACATTATGTGCTAATGTTAGGGCGTTCCCCGTAAGCGACGCGTTACATCGGAACCCGGATGGAATGATAAGTGAGCAAGGGCCAGCTAGGGCGTTCCCCGTAAGCGACGCGTTACATCGGAACCCGGATGGAATGACAAGTGAGCAAGGGCTAGCTAGGGCGTCCCCCGTAAGCGACGCGCCGCAATGGCGCCCGATTGCGGTGTCAAATAGGCAAGGGTTCTCGTGTGGGGTTGGACGCACACGGGTAAAGAAGCAAGTCCAAAAACATAGGATCCGTCTAGCTACTTGGAATATAGGAACTTTAACGGGTAAGGGTTTAGAATTAGTTAAATTAATGAAGGACAGGAGGGTTAACATAGCTTGCCTACAAGAAACTAGGTGGAAAGGACATAAAGCTAAAGACATTGATGGGTATAAAATTTGGTATACGGGTAATAATAACTCTAGAAATGGTGTTGCTATAATAATAGATAAAAACTTAAAAGACAGAGTTGTGGAAGTAAATAGATTGGGGGATAGACTAATGGTAATTAAACTTATCTTAGGTGATGATATTTTGAATATAATTAGTGCATATGCACCTCAAGTAGGATTAGAAGAGAGCATTAAAAAGCAATTTTGGGAGGCTATTGATAGTTTGATCCAAAATATCCCTAGTGAAGAGAGAATCTTTATTGGAGGGGATCTTAATGGTCATGTGGGTATAGATAATAGAGACTATGAGAGGATTCATGGAGGGCTTGGTTTTGGTAATAGGAATGATATGTGTAACACTATTCTTGATTTTGCTATGGCCTATGATCTAGTAATTATTAATACCTTCTTTAAGAAGCGGGACGAACACTTAATAACATACAAGAGTGGAACACATATAAGTCAAATTGACTATTTTCTCATTAGGAAGGTCGATAGAGTTTTATGTAAAGATTGCAAAGTTATTCCTGGTGAGAGTCTAGCCCCTCAACATAGATTGTTAGTAATGGATGTCACTATCCCTAAATTCAAAAGAAAGATCATTATAAATAATTATTCCAAGATTAAATGGTGGAATTTAAAAGGTAAAAGTTTAGAAACATTTAAAAATCATCTATTAAAGGAAAATATTTGGAATTTAGAACAAGAAACTAATGTAATGTGGAATAATGTTACAAATTGTATAACGAGGGTTGCAAAACAACTCTTAGGCGAATCTAAAGGTAAAAAGAACTTAGAAAAAGAGACTTGGTGGTGGAGTGAGGAAATTCAAAATACCATTAAAGTAAAAAAGGAATGCTTTAAAGTTTGGCAAGCTAACAAAAATGCTCAAACCCTAGAAGCTTATAAAATCGTTAAAAAGAGAGCTAAGAAAATAGTCAGCGAAGCCAAATCAAAGGCATTTGAAGATTTATATAATAAATTAGGAACCCGAGAGGGTGAAAAGGACATATTTAAACTAGCTAAATTAAGAGAAAGGAAAACTAGAGATTTAGATCATGTTCGGTGCATTAAAGGTGAAGATCAAAGGGTTTTAACTAAGGATCTTGAGATTAAAGGGAGGTGGCATAGCTATTTTCAGAAGTTACTTAATGGAGATTCCGTCAAGGATTTATCTTTAGAAGGTACCCAAGAGTCCACAATATTTGATAAATATCAATATTTCAGGTGTATTAAGATGTCAGAAGTGGAGGATGCTTTAAGGAAAATGAAAGTGGGCAAGGCCTTAGGACTAGATGGCTTACCTATTGAAGTATGGAAAGGCCTAGGAGATATTGGTATTCAGTGGCTAACTAAATTTTTTAATAAAATTTTAAAGGAACGAGAATGCCAGAAGTTTGGAGAAAAAGTGTCGTAGTTCCTTTCTATAAAAATAAAGGAGATATTCAAAGTTGTAATAATTATCGTGGAATTAAGCTTATGAGTCATACTATGAAACTTTGGGAAAGAGTAATTGATAAACGCCTCCGTGGTATGACTACTGTGTCGGAAAATCAGTTTGGTTTTATGCCAAATAGATCTACTACAGAAGCTATTTTCTTACTACGGCAGCTAATGGAGAAGTATAGAGAGATGAGAAAAGATTTGTATATAGTTTTTCTTGATTTAGAGAAGGCGTACGATCGAGTACCGAGAGAATTGATTTGGTGGACATTAAGAAAGAAAGGAATCTCTCAAGGATATGTTGATTTGATTAAGGATATGTACGACGGTGCTATTACTAGTGTTCGAACTATTGCTGGGGAGACTGGTGAATTTCCCGTTTCTATAGGTTTGCATCAAGGTTCTGCACTAAGTCCGTATCTCTTTGCCTTAGTTATGGATGAAGTAACTAAACAATTGCATGATGATATCCCTTGGTGTATGCTATTTGCAGACGATATTGTTTTAATTGATGAGAGTATTGATGCTCTAAATGCTAAGTTAGAGCGTTTCAGACTTGCCTTGGAGTCTAAAGGTTTTAAAATTAGTAGGAGCAAGTCAGAATTTATGCATTGTAATTTTAGTAATGGGAGAGTGGTTCAGGAAGACATGGTTCTAATTGACGGACATAACATTCCGAAGAGCAGTAGCTTTCGATACTTAGGGTCTATGATACAAGAGAATGGGGAGATTTATGATGACGTTACACATAGGATTAAGGCAGGCTGGTTAAGATGGAGAAGTGCATCAGGTGTCCTTTGTGATCGTCGTATGCCTGTGAAACTCAAAGGGAGGTTTTATAGAACGGCTGTGAGACCTGCTCTGTTATATGGTACCGAGTGTTGGGCAGTACGAAAGGAACACATCCACAAAATGTGTGTAGCAGAGATGAGGATGTTGAGATGGATGTGTGGCAAGACTAAGAAAGACAAGATTAGGAATGAGCGCATCCGTAAGGACTTAGGGATAGCTCCAATTGATAGTAAAATGAGAGAAAATAGACTCAGGTGGTTTGGACATGTGTTTCGTCGCCCTAACTCAGCGCCGGTTAAAAGATGTGATCAAATCTTAGTGGATGCTAGCAAAAGAGCTCGAGGAAGGCCTAAAATGAGATGGTGCGATGTTATTAGGAAGGACATTAGTTCCTTGAGTTTAAATATGAATATTGCACTTGATAGAAATCTTTGGCGGAACAGGATTCATGTAGCCGACCCCAATTAATTGGGATAAGGCTCTGATGATGATGATGATGATGATGATGTTTTACACTCAGAGGGTAAATTACATAAAATCCAAGTATGATTATTCATGATTGAATCCATTTCACTATTAATGACTTCTTTCCAAAAACTTGAATCAACAGAATCCATTGCTTCTTGAAAAGTTTTAGGATCATTCTCAGCCAAATAAATTAGGAAATCATCACCATAGTTCTTTTCTTTTATTACTCTTTTAGGTCTTTTTACAACAAGTTCAGATTCTATAATAGAAGTGTCATGTTGAGAGGGATTGTGAGATGGTGTTCCTTTTTCAATATATTGTGTGATATTATTTTTCATGAAAAAAATATTTTCATAATAAACAGCATCAGATGCTCTTATTTCAATGATAGTGTTGACACTTATTTCACTAATGTCAGATTTTATAACAGAGAACCTGTTAGCAGCTCTATTTTCAGCATATCCAATAAATATGGCATCTACAGTTTTAGGGCCTATTTTCCTCTTCTTATTTTCAGGAATTTTAACTTTTGTAAAACAGCCCCAAACTTTTAGATTGTTTAAGTTGGGTTTTCTTTTACACCATAGTTCATAGGGTGTAGTTTCAATTTTCTTATGAGATATCATGTTTAAAGTATGGAATGCAGTTAATAAAGCTTCTCCCCACATATTATTGGGTAAACACGAATAGGTTAACATTGAGTTTACTGCATCTAATAATGTTCTATTTTTCCTTTCTGCTATACCATTAGATTGAGCAGAATAAGGGGCAGTTGTTTCATGTATGATACCACATTCATCACAAAATTGAGCAAAATCATTAGAAGTATATTCTCCTCCACTATCAGACCTAACCCTTTTGATAGTTTTCCCTATTTGATTTTCTGCTAAGTTTTTATAGATTTTAAATTTTTCTAAGGCTTCATCTTTGGATCTTAAGAGATATATATAACAAAATCTAGAGTGATCATCTATAAAAGTTATAAATTATCTCTTGCCATTTCTAGTTAATACACCATTTGAATCACATATATCAGTATGAATTAAATTTAAAAGATCACTACTCCTTTCAACAAATTTAACGGGATGTCTAGGGAGTTTTGCTTCAACACAAGTTTCACATCTAGACTTATCATTTATATTTGTTCTTGGAATTAGATTTAAGCCCATCATCCTTCTCATAGTCTTATGGTTCACATGGCATAGTCCAGAGTGCTATAAATCACTAGATTCCGAATTGATGACAGAAGTTGAGGAATTGGAACAAAAGTTGATATTATTAACAACTTTGGGACATATCACACTTAATTTAAACAATCCTTAACTAACATAACCCTTTCCAATAAAATTTTCAAACTTGATAATTACAACTTTTCCAGACTCAAATACTAACTTATAATTATTCCTATTCAACAAGAATCCACTAATTAGGTTCCTCCGGATTGTAGGCACATACTGGACTCCTTGGAGAGATAGGACATTCCCTGAAGTTAACTTTAAGTCGACTTGTCCTTCCCCCACAACTCGAGCAGCACTAGAGTTCCCCAAAGTCACGCTCTTGTTGGTGGCTTGATAGGTGGCAAAAGCATGTCGATCAAAGTAAACATGAGTGTTAACCCCCGTATCAATCCACCAATCATTGGAGAAATTAGTCAAAATAATTTCAGGGATTAATGTTACAAACCCATTGGAAGGCTCAGAAGAGGAAGCTCCAGAGGTTATCATGTTGACTTGAGAGGTTGGAGTTTGGTTGCGATCACGGCGTTGGAACCTGGCACGAGGTTTGCCACTATCCTTTCTGTCATAGCAATTCTTGGCAAAATGCCCTGGTTTTCCACACACATAGCAACACTTTTGATTAGATTGATTCTTAAAAATTTTCCCTTTAGCCTTACAGTTTTGATTTCTTTGATAATTGGTCTTCTTTTGATTATGGAATCTAGGATTAGGATTTTAGAACCTAAGATTATTACCATTTCTATTTCGATTGAGGTTTTCAGTCAGGTTGACATTGGAGGAGTTTTTAGATTCAATAAGCTTTCTTTGTTCTTCCTCAATTCGAATGGAACATTGAAGCTCATCCAATGAGATCTTAGAATGTTTGTGTTGAAGGGATCTAGCAAAGTTATGCCAAGAAGGTGGGAGTTTATCTATTAAGCATGACACAATTAAATTTTCATCCATATTTTGACCCCTTGTTTTCATTATAGTTGTCAAGGCGACCAAGACGAGCTTGGGGTCCTCGAGTGCCTAAGCGTTTAGGTGCCTGCCTAAGCGACGCTTAGGCGTCAAGTTCATAAAAAATATCATCATTAATATATACGTAATTATATATATATATATATATATTAATCATGATTATTACAAATATGGGAAACAACACTAGTATGAACATAGAAATAAAAATTAATAGAAATGACATTGCAATAAAATATCAAAATTTATTTTGAGATAAAATTAACAATAAAAATTGGACTTTCAGAATGAATAAAATACTAACATGATGTTTGCCAATTTCTTCCAAAAATATGCAAATCATACTCGAAATAACATACATATAATATAAAGTAGATACGAAAAGAAAAAGACATCTCCCATTATCACATATAATCAATAATAAAGTAAACAAACACATAACTAGGGAAGTACCATAGATGACCAATGTAAAAAAAATAAGACATACAAAATTCAAATTTAAATTTAAAATACTTTATTAACAAATTAACCCCATTATTAATTGAAAGGGGGGAAGGCAGGATAGAGAGAGAGGGACTGAGAGAGATAGTTGCGAACTGTGTGTGTGTGAGAGAGAGAGAGGAGGAAGGGTGGGGGAAAGAGAGAGGAGGAAGGGTGGGGGAAAGAAGAGATAGACAGACAGAGGGAGGGGCAGGAGAGAGAGAGAGAGGGTGGGTCTCACTGTGAGTGTGAGAGAGAAATAGAGAGAGAGTGTTAGAGTGTGGAGCTCGAACTCACCATCGTGCGCCCTCGCACGCGGATCGACCTGCCCGGTCAGGTCGCGGGGGTCAAGGGGGCAGCGCCCCTTGCGGGGGTTTCAGGGGGCGGAGCCCTCGGAAGAAAATTTTTATTTATAACAGGGGAGAAGAGGGAGACGAAGCTAGCAGGGGGCCGCCTAGGCCAGATTGGCAGTTTCGGCCGAAACTGATACGTTTCGGCCGAAACGTATCGGTTTCGGCCATAACCGATACGAAAAAGGCCCTTATTACTGTAGCAATCCGAAACTTAAGGGGGGTATTGGTTTCGGGCGAAACCGATACTAGTTTCGCCCGAAACCGTCCGGTTTCGGCCGAAACACATGAACCCCTTTATGCTTTGCTGTCTCCCCCCCCCGAAACCCCACTACCCAGCCACGGTTTCGACTGAAACCCTCCCCCCTGCTGGCTGCTGTCTCCCTAGCTGCTGTGCTGCTGCCTGCGGCTGTGCTGCTGCTACTGTGCTGCTGCTGCCGAGCTGCTATGGTGCTGCTGCTGCCTGCTGCGGGCCTGCGGCTGCTGCCTGCTGCGTGCTGCCTGGTGCTGCTGCCGCCTGGTGCTGCTGCCTGCTGCTCAGCCACCAGCTGCGACTGAGCATGCTGCTCTTGTTGTTGCTGCAGCAGCCAGGGCCAGCAGGTGGCTAAAAGCCGCCCTACTGCCACCGCCGGACTGCCCACCCCCTACTAGCCTGCTGTGTGCACTTGGGGTTGTAAGTATTTTTGTACCTTAATTTGTGCAACCCTAATTAGTTCAGATTTCAAAATAAACTTTAATTAGATACTTAAAATTAGATTCATTATTAATTAACCCCTAATTCATGCAAAAAATTTAGGGCTTTCGTCCAATTCAGCTTTCTTAGCCACAATTGAAGGTTAGATAAGTTTTATTGACGAATTTAGGGTGCCTTCATGATGGGATTATATTTTTAGCAAGGGTAATTAGGACTTAATTAGTAATTAAGGCTTAATTAGTTCATAAAAATTGGGACTTTTGTCTAATTCGAGTTTCTTAGTCACAATTGAAAGTTAATTAAGTTTCATTGATGAACTTGGGGTGCCTTCATGCTGGGATTATATGTTTATAAGGGGTAATTAGAGCTTAATTAGTAATTAAGGCTTAATTAGTTCAAAAAATTGGGACTTTTGTCTAATTCGAGTTCCCTAGCTACAATTGAAGGTTAATTAAGTTTGATTGCTGAATTTGGGGTGGGATCATGCTGGGATGTCATTTTTATGAAGGGTCATTAAGGGTTATTTGGTAATTAGGGCTTAACTACCTCATAAAAATTGGGACTTTTGTCTAATTCGACTTTATTACCCACAATTGAAGCTCAATTAAGCTTCATTGACTAATTTGGAGCTCTTTCATGTTCAATTGCCTTTTTTTCATTGTACTTACAAGAGATTGTCTTTGACTGTCTTAATGCAGCATCATGCCTAGACGTCAGCAAACACAGGAACAACAAGGGCAGGAGGATCCGGGGTGGGCCCACATGTCCTTAATTGATGCTAAGAGAAGAAAGGTGAAATGCAATTACTGTGGTAAGGAGATGTATGGCGGAATTACCAGAGGAAAATAACATTTGGCAGGGGTAAGAGGAGAGGTGAGACAATGTGACAACTGTCCCCGAGAGGTGCGAGAAGAGATGCGCCAGTGCCTTCTGGGGAAAAGAGAGAGGGTGCAACAAAGGGCTGAGGATGAGGTTGAAATTGCTAAGGAGATTTCTGGCAGAAGGGTTAGGAGGGATGATGATGAGGAAGGCACTGAGGATTCTGATCCAAAGCTGACTGAAGCAAGGGAGCGTGAACAAGCCGCTCGAAGGAAAGGGAAGGTGCCCATGGGTTCAGGGACCTATGACAGTACAGCTGCACGACGTCCTGACGTTAGTGCTGCCTCACATACGCAGGGAACAGGTCCCATGGACAGCTATCTGCACAGAAGGCCCCAAGCTACACAACCCAAAATCAAGCAAGCAATGAGAGGGGTCAAAAAATCAGCAGAAGTTGCAGGGCATGTATTTAAATCTATTTGCAAATGGTTTTTTCATGCAGGTGTCCCTGCACATGCAGCTTAAAGTGAATATTTCCAACCTATGATAGATGCCATAGCAGATGCTGGCCCTGGCTTGCAGGCCCCCTCACGTCGAGACATATACGGGCGTGGCCTTGAGAGAGAGGTTGAGGAGCTCCATGATTGGGTTGAAAGCTTCAAGCATATATGGGTGAAGAGAGGATGCACCATCATGTGTGATGGTTGGACTGGTACCACGAAAAAGTCCATGATAAACTTTTTGGTCTATTGCATCAGCGGTACAGTGTTTGTGAAATCAGTTGATGCATCAGATTATGAAAAGAATGCAAATTATTTGTTTCATTTGATGGATGGCATGGTAGAACAAATTGGAGAGGAGAATGTTGTGCAGGTGGTGACTGATAATGAAGCCAGTTACAAGGCTGCAGGGAAGAAATTGATGCAGAAGCGCAGTCATTTATATTGGCTCCCATGTGCAGCACATTGTCTTGATCTGATGCTTGAAGACATAGAGAAGAAAAAGCATGTGAAGAAGACAATTGACAAGGCACAAAAAGTCACACAGTATATCTATGGCCATCCTAAGATACTAAATATGTTCAGGGCGCATGCCAGTGGAGGGCGAGATATCATCCGTGCAGGCCCAACCAGATTTGCTTCCAATTTTATTTCTTTGGAGTCTTAGCACAGGTATAAGATGTTAGGGATATAGAGAACGGAGTACCCAGATGAGGAGGACAACCAGCAGAGGAGGAAGAAGAAAGGAGAGAAGAGAAAACAAACCACAAGAACACACAGGGATTTTTTACGTGGTTCGGAGGCAAGATGCCTTCCTACGTCCACGGCCGCAACAGGATTCCACTAAGAAAGCCACCAACCAGAGTTACAATACAATGAGAGAGCCCACTCTTTTATACTAGGAGATTAGGGCATCATTAGTCAGGACATTAAGGACAATAATACCCCTGTTGAACAGAAATCCTCTTCCGGGGTATATCAGACGTGCATGCTCGCCTGTCTCCAAGGATGCTCTCCTGAGACCGAGTATGCCCTCCGGCGACTGCAGATGCTCCCCCACCACCAGTCAGGTTAATGCATTGCCAAGACAAGTGTCGACACTTCTTCATGCATTGCCAAGACAAAAGTCGACACTTCTTCATGCAGGTCAGCCTGCTCCAAGTGACATCAAAATGCCTTGAGCCCGTAATGCATGCTCCCCTGACATTGAGGATGCTCTCCTGGAGCAGCGATTGCTCCCCAGAGACAGCATGTGCTCCCCATGCTCCCCTGACGCTGAGAATGCTCCCCTGAAGCAGTGGATGCGCTCCTGAGGCAGAGTGTAATCCCGTGCAGAGGCGCACGATGAAAAGTTCTGACTCCACACTCTAACAATCTCCCACTTGGAGTCTGAACTCCAAAGAAAGCAAACCTCTCAGTGTATTAACCTTGCTCAATATAACAATGGAAATACTACTACGGCATCCCTCCATCAATCATCCATGGAGGCCAACTGAGGCTTTGCACAGCCTCAGTTTCTCTGTGGTCACCACCTTGGTTAACATGTCTGCTGGATTCTCTGCACCAAGTATTTTCTCCAGCAGCAAAACATCATCTTCAAGCAAACCACGAATGAAGTGATACTTCAGTTGTATGTGCTTAGTCCTTGCATGAAAGACTGGGTTCTTGGCAAGGTGAATTGCACTTTGACTGTCACAAAACAGCACACTATTGCTTTGTTCCTTGCCCAACTCCTTCAGAAAATTTTTCAGCCATACCATCTCTTTACTAGCTTCAGAGATAGCAACATACTCTGCTTCTGTTGTTGAGAGAGCAACAATCTTCTGAAGTTTTGAAACCCAACTCACTGCAGTGCCACCCAAGGTGTAAACATAGCCAATGGTACTTCTTCTGGTGTCCAGATCACCACCAAGATCTGAATCAACAAAATCTTGTAGAATAAAATCACTTTTCCTGAAACAAAGTGATTTGCCTGAGGTGCCTTTTAGGTATCTCAGAATCCATTTCACTGCCTCCCAGTGTTGCTTGCCCGGATCTGCAATATGTCTGCACACAACTCCCACTGCATGTGCTATATCCGGCCTGGTACAAATCATGGCATACATCAGACTTCCTATGGCTGATGCATAAGGAATTTTCTTCATGGACTCACGCTCTTCAGCAGACTTTGGTGACTGCTCTTTAGACAACTTGAAGTGACTTGCCAAAGGAGTGCTAACTTGTTTTGCATCCTGCATGTTGAATCTGCCCAACACCTTCTGGATGTAACCTTCTTGAGATAGCTTCACAGTGCCAGTTGTTCTATCCCTCACAATTCTCATCCCAAGAATTTACTTTGTTGCTCCTAAGTCCTTCATAGCAAAATTCCTTTGATAATTGTATTTTCAGATTGTTAATCTCTGTCATACTTGATCCTGCAATAAGCATATCATCCACGTACAACAACAATATGATATAACAATTATCAAACTTCTTAAGATAACAACAATGGTCCATGTTGCACCTAATGAAACCATTGTTACATATGAATCCATCAAACTTCTTGTACCACTGTCTGGGGGCTTGTTTCAGACCATACAAACTTTTCTTGAGCTTGCACACAAGGTTTTCTTTGTTTGGGACTGAAAAACCTTCCGGTTGTAACATATAGATGTCTTCCTCCAAGTCATCATGGAGAAAAGCTGTCTTCACATCTAGTTGCTCTAAATGTAAGTTCTCAGCAGCAACAATGCTCAACACCAATCTAATAGTGGTTAGTTTCACAACTGGAGAAAAGATCTCAGTGTAGTCTATACCTTCCTTCTGCTGGAAGCCCTTCACTACCAACCTTGCTTTGTACCTCTTACTGCCATCAGGTTCATCTTTGACTCTGTAAACCCACTTGTTGTGCAATGCCTTCTTGTTCTTAGGGAGTTTAGTTAGCTCCCAAGTCTGGTTCTTTTGCAATGAGTTCATCTCATCTTTCATGGCTAACTCCCACTTAACAGAATCTGTAACCTGCATTGCTTCATCATAACACTCGGGTTCACCTTCGTCAGTCAACAGTAGGTAATGCAAAGATGGAGAATACCTTTGTGTAGGCCTAGGTATTCTTGCAAATCTTCTCAGTTGTACCGGTGTACAAGGTTGTGCTTCTATTTCAGATACATCCTATATCTTGTCATTCACATCATCTTGTGAAATTTCTTCTAGCTCAACCTGTCCACCAATCTCATTTTGTTTCCCTGCACTGTCAGATTCTACAACAGTTCTGTCTTTGTACAAGACATTTTCATTTAATATAACATTTTTCCTTCTGAGAATTTTTCGATTTTCATCATCCCAAAATCGATATCCAAACTCATCAGAACCATATCCAATGAAAAAGCACTTTATAGACTTAGCATCTAGCTTATCCCTGTCATCAGAATCTACATGCACATATGAAACACAACCAAAGACTCTCAAGTGTCAAAGATTTACCTCTTTCTCTGTCCAGGCCTCCTCTGGAATTTCACCATCCAAAGGGACAGATGGTCCTCGGTTTATCAAGAAAGCTGTTGTGTTAATTGCATCTGCCCAAAATGTTTTAGGCAGTCCAGCATGTATCCTCATGCTTCTAGCCCGTTCATTCAAGGTTCTATTCATGCGCTCGGCAACTCCATTCTGCTGTGGTGTTCTTGGAACAATTCTTTCCATTCTAATACCACTAACTGCACAAAAGTCCTTGAATTCCTTGTTGTCATACTCTCCACCATTGTCTGATCTCAGACACTTCACCTTCAAACCTGTCTCATTCTCTACAAGGGTCTTCCAATTTTTGAAAGTAACAAATACATCAGATTTTATTTTCAAAAAATAAACACATACCTTGCGAGTAGAGTCATCAATGAAAGTGACATATTAGAGTGAGCCTCCAAGAGATGGTACTGGTGAAAGACCCCATACATCTGTATGTACAAGCTCTAGCTTCTGTGTCTTCAAAGTTCTAACTGTCTTTGAGAATGTAACCTTCTTTTGCTTCCCAAAAATGCAGTCTTCACAAAGACCAACTTCCACAGATTTCAAGCCAGATAATTTACCTTTTGACAGTAGTACCTTCATCCCTTTCTCACTCATGTGACCAAGCCTGCAGTGCCATATGTTGGAGTCAACTCCTGAGTGAGTCACTGCCACTGTATCTTTGTTGTTGTTAGTCATGTAGAGAGTACCCATCTTGTTGCCTCGTGCTATAATCATAGCACCTTTGGCGATTGTTGAACCCTAAAAATTAAAAAGAAACAAAAAAAAGAAGAAAAGAAGAAAGGGGGGGGAGCCCTCCCCCCTCCGGTTGCATGTGAACCCGAGGGGCCCCTCCGGTCCCAGTCAAACCGGAGGGGGACCCCCTCCGGTCCCTATTACACCGGAGGGGGACCCCCCCCCCCGGTTCCCTGTGCAGCCAGCGGAGGGGGTTTTCCCCCTTTCTGCCCTGTCCGCAGGCAAAAAAAAAGGGGCAGCAGCAGCAATATATATAAAAAAATCAGACTAAGGGAGATGAAAAGTCATCTTGGCCTTTGGTATTCCACCGGAGGAGCCTCCAAGGGGTTGCCACCACCCCCTCCGCCACTTGTGGGAGCAATTATAAAAGGAGAGGAACAACAAGAAGAAAGGGAAGAGAACAACAAGAAGCAGCCTGGAGAGCTTGTTAAGGCCCAGGCAAAGCATGCTCCCGTGAGAGGGAGGAGGAGTGATATGGTCACAAACAATGATGTGCAGAAATCAACAATATATGTGCAGAACTCAACAATACTGCTGTGCATAAATATATTGAAGTGTGCTGGGAAGCGCTGTGAAGTGTGTGAGGTGCGTTGCGCATAAATATGTCGAAGTGTGCTGTGAAAAGTACAGAAAAGGGCAGGGAAATGCCATGCTGCCACGAAGCCATGCTATAAAGCAGAAATGCCATGCTGTCTCACTGCCATGTTATGCTGTCATGCTGCGAAACATTATAGCATGTAGATGCTGTGAAGGTGCAGATACCATGGGCCAATGATGCAAATGCTATTTCAATTAAACATATTTCATGCTGTAAAACATTATAGCATTACGGAAATACAGAAAAGTGTAGATGCTGCTTCAAATACCACAAGTTTCTACAAATGCAACAAGTTTCAAACAACAACAGGTGCAATAAGTTTCAAACAACAATAATGATCAAGAACATTATGTTCAGCAAACAAATGACATTCTGTTCATGCTGTAATAATCAGAAACGCTTTTGTTGTTGACTGTTCAACAATATTATAGAGAAGTGCAGAAATATTTCTGATCAACGACATTGTAGAAATACCCCAGAAGGGGGAAAATTGTAAAAATGCCCTCGGAGGGTGGAACATTGTAGAAATACCCCTAGAGGGTGAAAAATTACAGAAATGTCCCCGTTGGGGGGGGGAAATTACATAAATGTCCTTGGACGGTAGAAAGTTGCAGAAATGTCTCCGATAGAGGGAAATTATAGAAGCACCCCTAATTGGGATAATTACATAAATACCTCCATTTGTGGGGTCTCAAAATTACCGAAATACCCTCGTTCTGGTTTATGCCACGTCCCTTCCTTCAAGCGGTGTGCGCTCTCTTGAGCTCGGCTTGTGGTTAACCACCCAAATCCATGTATCTTTTTATGGGAGTTTTGAGAAGTTCAGAAATTAAGACAAGGAATACCCAGGAAGTCGAATGACGGGGTTATTCCTGGTAAGTTAAGAAATGAAGATGAGGAATACCCAAGAAGTCACATGACAGGGTTGTTTTCGATACATCAAGAAATGAAGATAAAGAATACCCAATAAGTCAAATGACGGGGTTATTCCTGATAAATCAAGAAATTAAGACAAGGAATATCCAAGAAGTCAAATGACAAGATCATTCCTGAGAAGTCAAGAAATGAAGACGAGGAATACCCAAGTCGTCGAGCGACAGGGCTATTCCCGATAAGTCTATAAATTAAGACAAGGAATACCCGAGAAGTCGAATGGCGGGGTTATTTCTGAGAACTTTAGAAATTAAGACAAGGGATACCTGAGAAGTCGAATGACAGGGTTATTCTTGAGAAGTCAAGAAATTAAGATAAGGAATATTCAAGAAGTCAAATGACAAGATTATTCTTGAGAAGTCCATAAATTAAGACAAGGAATGCCTAAGGAGTCAAATGACACGGCTATTCCCGAGAAGTCAAGAAATGAAGTCATGAACGCCCAGGAAGTCAAACGACGGGGCGGTCTCCAAGAAGTCAAGAAATATTAAATATGTTCCGAAAGGTCAAAAGCAATGGGAATGTCCAAGAAGTCAGGAAGTGACGGGACTATTTCCGAACAAGGGTGGAAATACTCAGAAAGAGTCAGAAATTCCAATAACATCCCAATGTTTGGGAAAGCTGCAAAAATACCCTGACAGAGGGAAAATTACAAATATATCCCGCCTCAAGTGGGAATGTCCTTTATGGACACCAAGCCAAGTTAAGGGTCCGATCACAATCAAAAGAGTGATTATGACCACGAAGCAATTACGACGGACCGACAGTGATCATCTTGGCGATCCAACGGTTAGATCGTGATGGAATTCAAGTTCAACCGTCCAATCAGGGGACAGAAGTAAATACAACGACCCGATCAGGACGAAAGCAAATTCAAAGATCCAAATGCAGATGAAAGTAAATCCAAAGGCTCCGGTTGCAACCAGATGTAATCTTGAAGACCCAATTACACAATCGGGACCATATGTAAAGATCTTGAAGATCGAATATAATTCCAATCACGAATGTTCAAGGAAATAAAAGCTCCAAATTTCTTTGTAAGAGTGTGTACCCGTAATGGGCGATCGTCAAGATCATTTATGTCACAATGCATAGAGGCAAAAGGTGTTCTTCGACAATTAATCAAAGGTGTTCGGACTCATCCGATGTAAATTAACACCGACTTCAGTCGGTGGGGAAAAGTCCAGTAAACGAACCCTAAATCGTCTGATAAATCTCAAAAGCGCGGAATTAATAAATATGCCAAAATATACGCATATCCATCTGACGAAATCGGATGTCCGAAAATTCCGCGTGTAAACAGACTGGCACGCCCGGTGGGACTTTTCCTGCCTTTCATTTTTATGTCGAAGAATAGCCTTACCTCGAAAAAAGTTGTGACTCCTTCACACTCTTGCAAGAAGTTCAAATGATTTCCACCGTTGAAGCTGCCGCTGGGGGCATTAAAGTTAAAGCTACTGGGGGCATCAAGGTTAAGGCTGCCCGGGGCGTCAAGGTTAAGCGGCCCCTTTCAAAGGCCAAATGTCAACATGTATCTAAAGTTGCTCCTACTAGTAGGGGGGATGCCATTCCGGGCGTGGCTGCTACCGCTGGGGGCATCAAGGTTAGAACTTCATGTCAAAGGCCAAATGGCAACACAATACATGTCCAAGTGGCAATTACTAAGAGGAGACAACGCCACCACAGTCATGGCCGCCGCCGCTTGATATGTCCAAGTGAAGGCTTCCTGTTGAAGACTAAGTGCCAACAAAATTCATATGTTGTTCCTGCTAGTCGGGGGCAATGTCGCTGCCCTGGAAGAAAATCTGTTGTGGCTATATCTAAGTCTGACAAGATTTGTCCTTGACCAAAAGCAAACCAAAGAAAAAGAAGAAGAAGAACGCAACTGGCTAGATAAAGGCAAGCCGATCTCACAACAATACTTCGCCGAAAACATCAAGCTAAGGCAGAGATGAATGAAGCCAACGCCTAAGCTTCGTTCTGAAGTCAAGGCACTTGTGGAAAGTCAAAGCCTCTAAGCCTGGGCAAGGGGGCAATCCTATTGCCGTCTACATCAAGTGAAAGGCGAAAATGAAAGAAGTTGGCATCCAAGCCTCACACAAAAAAGTCAAAGCCTTTAAGCCCAGGAAGGAGGAGGCTTCGAACAATCTAAGCCTTTTAAAAGGCAACAACTTGAGGTAGGAATTTTAACCCTGGGGGCATGTTTACCTTGGGGGCATGTTCCAATCAGTCCCAAAATAGATTTTCCTCTCCCTCAAGACATGACATGAGACAGAAAAGAAAGAAGAATAAATAAGAATAGGTAAGAAGGAAGAGAAAATTGATGAAGCATCAGGCTGCCACCTTAGAAATTCAAGAGGGCGTATCTGGCAAAGAAAACTCCAAGAAGAGGTAGGGGCAAAGCACTAAATAATGCTTCGAGCAAAATCTCAGGCGAAACCTCAAGCAAGGTAGTTCCGGCAGGCAATAGCCTGATCAGAAGTCCAAAGCAGAAGGCTTCAAGCAAAGCTCTAAGTAAAGACAAAAATAGAAGCCTGAAAAAAAAAAGACGAAGTAAAACCACTGGCGGAGCCAAGAAGATAGATTCAAGGGGGGACCTCTGTCTTTTCCCTTTCCAAATTTTAACACTCTGTTAGTGGAGTCTGTCCCAAAATCGTCAGTGTTCGAACCTCTTAAGGCTTCAAACATGTCTGCCTGACATCAAGCCATCCATGCATAGGATCCAACCCATGCTTTGGTACCAAATTGGTGTTGAACACCAACTCATTTCTTGATCTGCCAAGTCTGGGTATTGTTCCACTTCGGGCTCTAAGCCACCCTTGGCAATTAAGCTCATTTTCTGGTAACACAAAGCTAGCTTCAGGCCTAAACCTATGCTTGTGGCACCAAACCAATTTCGGCGTCAACCTTTCTCCCGCTGTCCACAGGAAAGTTGTAAAATTCCTTGTCAAATTTTACCCCAAAAGAAGAAAGAAGAAAAAAAAAAGGAAAGTGGAAGAGAGAAAGAAAGAGAGGAGCACTCCTGGCCTAGGCCCTCCAAGGCAAAAGCTCAAAGCGAAAATTTCATCTCGGGAGGGACGAATTTCACCCAACTCAGTCATCAAACAGTCTGTCCTCTTGAAATGAAGCACAAGCTGAGGAGGAGAAAAACAGGAAAGAAGCGTTTGAAGAGAAATTTAAAGAAGCAGAGTTGAATAGGTAGTTGTCATAGAAATCCCTAGAAAAGAAAATCCCTCTACGAAGGATTGCAGAAGAGGGAGCAGTCCTTCTTTTCACTTAATGAGAAGTTGAAGTTGCATCTGTTATAGGATCCATCTCACCTGGATCATCACCTTGTCAAAGCTCAAATCCAGAGTTCAAAAAAAAAAAGAGAAAATAAAAATGGGGCTTAAAATTGAGATGCCCCGATGGACTTGGGCATCCAACTTGTTGGTTGCCTAAGGGTAAAAAGGTCATAAAACCCGGCTGGAGTGAAAACCCGAAAGGGCGCTTCAGGCAAAAATGGGTAACCCCTCAGTGTGAAAACCTGAAAGGGCGCACTGGAAAAAGCTAAAGGGGGCCAGCTTCGGCGAAAACCCGAAAGGGCGGTGGAGCTGGTAATGTGAAAAAAAAAAAAGAAAAAAAAAGAGAAAAGAAAAAGAAGAAAGTAGGAATGCATCGTCATTATGGACTACCATCTCAAACATCCTTTGTTCGATGGCTTTGTCCCACCGTAGCGAACACATTACCAAAACTATCAAATCACAAGTTCCAGAAAAGTTCACCCAAATTTCAACTTTTGACTTCCAAATCACAAAAGTCAGCCAAACCCTCAGTGCAATCCTCAACTTCCAAATCACGAAGGATAGCCGACTCCAACTCCATTTCTCGGTCTTCAAACCGCACAAGTCAACCAAGTTTCAAAACCCAAAGGTCAACCAAAATCCAAACTCAAATCCCAAACTTCGTTGGCCCTCAGACCCAATTCTAATCTTTGGCTTCCAAATCATAAAGGTTAGTCATCCCCAATTATAGTCTTTGACCCCACCTTAACTTCTAACGCTTGACTTCTATGCCACGGAGGTCGCTACGAGAGAAAGGAAAACAAAAAAAAAGATGAAAGAAGAAGAAGAAGAAAAATGAAAAAAAAAGAGAAAAAAAAGAAGAAAGAAAAAGGAAAAGAAGAGAAAAGAAAAAAAAGGAAAAGAGAGAAAAGATGAAAAGATGAAAAAGAATTATTGTTATTCATCACCATGAGTAGTCACCATCGATGCCTCTTTTTCTTATGATTTTGTCCCCATTCGGGGAAAGCATGTCTCAATACTAAAATTCTATGGTAGTGTTGACATTCATGTCCGTTTTGGGCCATCAACCCTACTCAAATTTCAAAGTCTGGTTTTGACCTGCAAGTCCTTTTGGACAGTCAATTCCACTAAATTCCTATTGTAGTGTTGACATTCATGTCCGTTTTGGGCCGTCAACCTTACTCAAATTTCAAAGTCTGGTTTTGACCTGCAAGTCCTTTTGGACCGTCAATTCCACTAAATTCTATGGTAGTGTTGACATTCATGTCCGTTTTGGGCCGTCAACCCTACTCAAATTTCAAAGTCTGGTTTTGACCTGCAAGTCCTTTTGGACCGTCAATTCCACTAAATTCTATGGTAGTGTTGACATTCATGTCCGTTTTGGGCCGTTAACCCTACTCAAATTTCAAAGTCTGGTTTTGACCTGCAAGTCCTTTTGGACCGTCAATTCCACTAAATTCCTATTGTAGTGTTGACATTCATGTCCGTTTTGGGCCGTCAACCTTACTCAAATTTCAAAGTCTGGTTTTGAGCTGCAAGTTCTTTTGGACCGTCAATTCCGCTAAATTCCTATTGTAGTGTTGGCATTCATGTCCGTTTTGGGCCGTCAACCCTACTCAAATTTCAAAGTCTGGTTTTGACCTGCAAGTCCTTTTGGACCGTCAATTCCACTAAATTCTTATGGTAGTGTTGACCTGCATGTCTGTTTGGACCGTCAACCCTACTTAAGTCACAATTTTTGGTTTTGACCTACAAGTCCTTTTTGGACCGTCAATTCCACCAAAATTTTGGTGTTGACCTAAAAGTCCTTTTCAGACCGTCAATACCAAAAATTCTAAAGTTTTTTGTGCTTATTCATACATGTCCTTTCGGGACTATTGACGCAAAAAATAACCCCAAATTCTCAAATTTTCAAATGATGAAGAAGTCGACCGTATCACCTCTGAGGTCAATACAATTGAAGAAGATGGTCCTATCGAGGAGGAGGAATAAGATTAGCATGAGCAAATAAAGAATGGTTGCCTCCCTTCAAATCGGGCTCAAAAGGGTTCAGCTGCTGCAAATGGCAACATCATACCAATTGATAGGAAATCAATTATATAGGCGGGTGTATAAAAAGAACAAGCATGTCCTCTTACGTTGCCTCTCTCCGAAGGAGGCCAACATGGTCCTATCGAGGAGGAGGGATTCTTCCCAATTCATGTGCCCTCATGAAACCTTTGACAAATAATGAACAGAATATGAGGCGCTAATCATAGGGCTTCAGCTTGCTTTAGAAATGGAAGTCAAATGCATTAAAGCCTATGGTGACTCACAGCTCGTCATACGACAAGTATTGGGTGACTATGAAGTCCGAAAGAGAGAGCTACTACCTTACCATGATATGGTAATGAGGTTGAAAGAAAAATTCTACTTGTTTGAGATACAACATGTTCCTAGAGGAAGAAATTCACAGGCCGACGCCCTGGCAAAATTAGCGTCAGCCATAAAACTCCCACCTGAAGGCGAAATGGACATAACTGTCAGACATCGGAAATTAATGCCAAGTGTCCTCAATGAAGACATTAATTCCTCCACCCCGGAGATACATGTGATTGAGAAAAATGACCCTGCTCAAGAAGAAGAACTGGACTGGCGTCAACCGATTGTCGATATAAAGTGTGGTCGCCTCCCAGCAGATCGGGCTCAGAGGGTTCAGCTGTTGCGAAGAGCGGCATCCTACCAATTGATAGGCGACCAACTTTATAGACTTGTCCATGAAAAAGACAAGTCCGTCCTCCTTCGCTGCCTTTCGTCTAAAGAGGCCAAAATAATAATGCGTGAGGTCCATTCAGGACTCTGCGGCGCCCATCAAGCTGGAGATAAGATGAAGATCAATATAAAATTGAAAGGCTTTTACTGACCCACTATGTACGCGGATTGTAGTCGCTATGCCCGTACGTGTCACCAATGCCAGGCCTTTGGTCCTGTACCTAGAAGGCCTCCTAACGTGCTACATCCCACAGCCCCTACTTGGCCCTTTGCTGAATGGGGAATGGACATTGTGGGACCCTTCCCACCATCTACAAAAGGTCACAAGTACATTCTGGCTGTAACAGACTACTTTTCTCGGTGGGCTGAGGCCGTACCCTTGCGGGAAGTCACAGGGGAAGCTGTCGCTCAATTCGTCAAGCACCATATTATATACCGATTCGGCACTCCCTGTCGAGTCATGTCAGACAATGGCACGCCATTCAAAAATAAGACCATTTATCAATTGGCGGCAAAATTCCACATTGATTGGAGAGCCTCCACAGTCTACAATCCTCAAGCAAACGGCTTGGCCGAAGCCTTTAACAAGACCCTGTGCAAATTCTTAACTAAAATTGTTGGCAGCCGCAGGAGGGACTGGGGCGAGAAGATACATGAAGCCCTTTGGGCATACCGAACAGTTTATAAAACCCCCACCGGTTGTTCTCCATTCTCTCTCGTATACGGGGCAGAAGCCGTTGTACCGGTTGAAGTTGAGATGTCTTCTTATCGGGTAGCCCTACATAATGGGCTCCAAACCCAAGAACGAGACGAAATACAAAGAAGACTCGAAGAGCTCTCTGACTTAGAAGGTAAGAGATTAAGAGCCTACAAACACTTGCAGGCCTACCAGGCTCGAATGGCCCGGGCTTATGATAAACTTGTGAAGCAAAGGGTGTTCAAGAAAGGGGACCTTGTTATGATCAAAGAAAGGGAGGTCATGGCTGGAAGATCTAGCGGTAAATTACAACCAAATTGGCGAGGGCCATATATCGTCTCCAAAGTCTATGAAGGAGGCGCTTATAAGGTCGTCGACCATAAAGGGGAGAACCCCTTTCCACCATTGAATGGAAAACACTTGAATGTATACTATGCTCCCAAGCATGAATTTCAGCAACAAACTGTACAAGACTTGCCCTCCTCCGTAGGAGAGTAAGGAAGGATAGGGGAGTTCCCCCCAAGAAAAACTCAAAAGTCACAGATGCTTTGAACAGTTCTCGTTCATGTCCCACCGTGTCAAATCTCAAATTTCAAGTTCTGGCGTGCCAACATAGTTGGTCGGCCTTTAAATCCAAAATTTCAAGTTTCGGCTTTCCAATCCCATTGGTCAGCCACCCTAAATCAAAATTCCAAATTTCGGCTTTCCAATCTCATTGGTCAGCCACCCCAAATTCAAAATTTCAAGTTTCGGCTTTCCAATTTCATTGGTTAGCTGCCAAATTCCAAATTCTAAGTTTCGGCTTTCCAATTTCATTGGTTAGCCGCCAAATCCCAAATTTCAAGTTTCGGCTTTCCAATTTCATTGGTTGACCCCAAAATTTCAAATCCCATATTGGCTTTCCAATTTCTTTGGTCAGCCCTAAATCTTCAAATTTTCGGCTTTCCAACATCGTTGGTCAGTCTCAAATCACAAGTTTTCGGCTTCCAACTTCGTTTGGTCAGCCCCAAATCCTCAAGTTTTTGACTCCCCAAATTTCATTCGGTCAACCCCAAATCTAAAATTTTTGGCCCTTAAACCGTTAAAGGTCGGCCAAGTCATCACCTCACAGTTACTCTCTTATAAAGTGCAACCTCTAATTTCAAGCTCCAGAAGAGTTAACTACCATTGCTCAAAAAAAACGGGAGAGAGAAAAGAAAGAAAAGAAAAGAAAGTAGAGATCAAAAAAAAAAGAAGAAAGAAAAAAAAAGGGGAGAAGGAAAAAAGGAAAAGAGAGAAAGAAAAGAAGAAAAAGAGAAGGACTGCGAATCTAATAAAGGAAGTAAATTCTCTTGCATTTGTGAAATCATGTCAAGTGCCTGAGACAAGCCGTCAGGGTGACTCCAAATAAACGAAAGAATGCACAACAGGAGTCCCGAGATAAGCCCTAAGGATAGCTACAACTAAACGGAAGAATGTGCTTCAAGTGCGAAGCTTAACGCCTCCTGAGTACATCTTGTTCTAGTTTTGCTTTGCAAAGTCGTCCTGCACAACTCCAATGGAAGGAAGACACTCCTAATGAAGCAAGGGCTGCAAATCAAAGGACTGCATCTGTGGTAGCATTAAGTCACTCAAATTTGAAGCTGTGGAAGCTCTAAAATTTTTTCAATACATGGACCTGATGTGGCAACTCAGAAGGAGCCTGCAAAGCAAAAAGGGAAAATCATTAGTATGCAAGAAATCCCAAGTTTTACCAGCAAAGCTGATATGGAAATTAAAGATTGGAATATTGATTTCCATACCCTGACATTATAGTCCTAGAAGGATCTCTTCAATAGAACCTACAAAGAAAGACATTTGTATACAAGAAAGTTCAAATCATACAGGCAATGTTGACATGAAAGATATAACTCAAGCAATAGTAAATGCTTACCCAATGAGTCCTCTGACTCAAAAGAAGCTTGCAAGGCCGGGCTTCGGGTAAAGTTAGAAAGGCAGGCCCAACCAAAGAACTCCAAACCAAGTCCTGGACAAGCTTCAAAAGGTGACATTAAGCGGCAGCAATTCAAGTCCAACTCCAGGCAAAGCCAAAAAAAAAGGGGCGAGACCAAGGCAGAATTCCTCAAGACAAACCAAGGAACAAGCAGACAAGAAGTCCAAAACAGTATTAACATCTCCGAGTTCTAAGAACCGTCGCCCAAAATAATCAAGCAAGCATTCAATGTCACCCGCCAAATACGTAAAGGAGAGGCTGACTGGGTCAAGATGGTCCCAAAGAAGCATGGTCACCCTAAACCCCCTCAAAGAAAAGCCTAATTCAACAACTCCAATTCTGGAGGCACATCCCAGCCGTCTGCAAAGGCAGAAACTCCTTCTCCGATTGAACTGGCGTAAGCTAGAAGGCAGGATAAGGACGAGAAAAAGGATTTAAAAAGAAGAATGAGGAGGGAAGCACCCTCTTTAGTGTGGCTATGATGCTAGAGTGTCCCACCCTACCGAGAAATGCCAAGAAATCCAAGATTGCATTGAAACCATTAAAAGGAAGAGATCGATGCCCAAAGAAGTTGCGTGAAACAGAGAAATCACATATGGGTAATCGAAAGGCTATTAAGTCAAAGACGCCTTGTAGAAATGTTGTGCAAGGATGATACTGTCTTCTACAAGCTGAAATGGCCAATGCTTCAACTTAAATCCTTGGCCGACCTGAAAGTCCAGGCCGACAATTATATTGAGTAGGGCGCCAACCAATGCTCGAGACAGATTCTTGGGCAAAGCAAAACAAAAGAAGACGTGAGTCTTAGCAGCAAGATTCCGGATTAAGTCTTGGACAAAGCCAGAAAAAGCAAAGCTCGGAAGAAAAATGCTAGACCAGGCTCTGGACGAAGAATAAGAGAATTTCGATCACCAAGAAAAAAAGAAGAGAGAAAAGAAGGAAAAAAAAAGAAGAAAAAGAAGAAGAAGAAGAAAGAAAGAAAGAAGAAAAAGCCCTGCTACTTCTGTTGGCGCATTTTGCAATTCTTCAATGAAACTCAGTCTCAGGTCGACTTGGTGGAGCGGGTCCATGCCACTTCTCTGAAAGTGGTGTGCGCTCTCCTAAGTTCCCTCCTAGAGAACACTAAGCTGAGAAACATCTAATTCAACCAAGCTGAAGGTAGAAGTCAGATGGCCCGGCATAAAGCACATGATAGTACCAAACGTCAGTCCAAACTCAAATGACAAACACTGCTCAGAATTGGTGACAACACCATGCAATAATGGATCTCTAGATCAATGTCTTTGAGTTCCACTCTTGGACTGTCGTCACCTTCAACTGAATTCTCCATCATGTTATCGGGACTCAGGGGAAAATAACAAATCCAAAAATATTCTCCGCCTTGTCATGAAGACTGAGGATAGCAACGGAAGTGCCAAAATGCACGGCCCGCCCGCCGTCACCTTCGGCTCCGACGGACATCCCGTGGGGGGCATTTGTTGAACCCTGAAAATTAAAAAGAAACAAAAAAAAAAGAAGAAAAGAAAAAAGGGGGGAGCCCTCCCCCCTCCGGTTGCATGTGAACCCGAGGGGCCCCTCCGGTCCCAGTCAAACCGGAGGGGGAACCCCCTCCGGTACATGCACCGGAGGGGGACCCCCCTCCGGTTCCCTGTGCAGCCAGCGGAGGGGGTTTTCCCCCTTTCTGCCCTGTGCGCAGGCAAAAAAAAAGGGGCAGCAGCAGCAATATATATAAAAAAATCATACTAAGGGAGATGAAAAGTCATCTTGGCCTTTGGTATTCCACCGGAGGAGCCTCCAAGGGGTTGCCACCACCCCCTCCGCCACTTGTGGGAGCAACTATAAAAGGAGAGGAACAACAAGAAGAAAGGGAAGAGAACAACAAGAAGCAGCCTGGAGAGCTTGTTAAGGCCCAGGCAAAGCATGCTCCCGTGAGAGGGAGGAGGAGTGATATGGTCACAAACAATGATGTGCAGAAATCAACAATATATGTGCAGAACTCAACAATACTGCTGTGCATAAATATATTGAAGTGTGCTGGGAAGCGCTGTGAAGTGTGTGAGGTGCGTTGCGCATAAATATGTCGAAGTGTGCTGTGAAAAGTACAGAAAAGGGCAGGGAAATGCCATGCTGCCACGAAGCCATGCTATAAAGCAGAAATGCCATGCTGTCTCACTGCCATGTTATGCTGCCATGCTGCGAAACATTATAGCATGTAGATGCTGTGAAGGTGCAGATACCATGGGCCAATGATGCAAATGCTATTTCAATTAAACATATTTCATGCTGTAAAACATTATAGCATTACGGAAATACAGAAAAGTGTAGATGCTACTTCAAATACCACAAGTTTATACAAATGCAACAAGTTTCAAACAACAACAGGTGCAATAAGTTTCAAACAACAATAATGATCAAGAACATTCTGTTCAGCAAACAAATGATATTCTGTTCATGATGTAATAATCAGAAACGCTTCTGTTGTTGACTGTTCAACAACATTATAGAGAAGTGCAGAAATATTTCTGATCAACGACATTGTAGAAATACCCCGGAAGGGGGAAAATTGTAAAAATGCCCTCGGAGGGTGGAACATTGTAGAAATACCCCTAGAGGGTGAAAAATTACAGAAATGTCCCCGTTGGGGGGGAAATTACATAAATGTCCTTGGACGGTAGAAAGTTGCAGAAATGTCTCCGATAGAGGGAAATTATAGAAGCACCCCTAATTGGGAAAATTACAGAAATACCTCCATTTGTGGGGTCTCAAAATTACCGAAATACCCTCGTTCTGGTTTATGCCACGCCCCTTCCTTCAAGCGGTGTGCGCTCTCTTGAGCTCGGCTTGTGGTTAACCACCCAAATCCATGTATCTTTTTATGGGAGCTTTGAGAAGTTCAGAAATTAAGACAAGGAATACCCAGGAAGTCGAATGACGGGGTTATTCCTGGTAAGTTAAGAAATGAAGATGAGAAATACCCAAGAAGTCACATGACAGGGTTGTTTTCGATACATCAAGAAATGAAGATAAGGAATACCCAATAAGTCAAATGACGGGGTTATTCCTGATAAATCAAGAAATTAAGACAAGGAATATCCAAGAAGTCAAATGACAAGATCATTCCTGAGAAGTCAAGAAATGAAGACGAGGAATACCCAAGAAGTCGAGCGACAGGGCTATTCCCGATAAGTCTATAAATTAAGACAAGGAATACCCGAGAAGTCGAATGGCGGGGTTATTTCCGAGAACTTTAGAAATTAAGACAAGGGATACCTGAGAAGTCGAATGACGGGGTTATTCTTGAGAAGTCAAGAAATTAAGACAAGGAATATTCAAGAAGTAAAATGACAAGATTATTCTTGAGAAGTCCATAAATTAAGACAAGGAATGCCTAAGGAGTCAAATGACACGGCTATTCCCGAGAAGTCAAGAAATGAAGTCATGAACGCCCAGAAAGTCAAACGACGGGGCGGTCTCCAAGAAGTCAAGAAATATTAAATATGTTCCGAAAGGTCAAAAGTAATGGGAATGTCCAAGAAGTCAGGAAGTGACGGGGCTATTTCCGAACAAGGGTGGAAATACTCAGAAAGAGTCAGAAATTCCAATAACATCCCAATGTTTGGGAAAGCTGCAAAAATACCCTGACGGAGGGAAAATTACAAATATATCCCGCCTCAAGTGGGAATGTCCTTTATGGACACCAAGCCAAGTTAAGGGTCCGATCACAATCAAAAGAGTGATTATGACCACGAAGCAATTACGACAGACCGACAGTGATCATCTTGGCGATCCAACGGTTAGATCGTGATGGAACTCAAGTTCAACCGTCCAATCAGGGGACAGAAGTAAATAAAACGACCCGATCAGGACGAAAGCAAATTCAAAGATCCAAATGCAGATGAAAGTAAATCCAAAGGCTCCGGCTGCAACCAGATGTAATCTTGAAGACCCAATTACACAATCGGGACCATATGTAAAGATCTTGAAGATCGAATATAATTCCAATCACGAATGTTCAAGGAAATAAAAGCTCCAAATTTCTTTGTAAGAGTGTGTACCCGTAATGGGCGATCGTCAAGATCATTTATGTCACAATGCATAGAGGCAAAAGGTGTTCTTCGACAATTAATCAAAGGTGTTCGGACTCATCCGATGTAAATTAACACCGACTTCAGTCGGTGGGGAAAAGTCCAGTACACGAACCCTAAATCGTCTGATAAATCTCAAAAGCGCGGAATTAATAAATATGCCAAAATATATGCATATCCATCCGACGAAATCGGATGTCCGAAAATTCCGCGTGTAAACAGTGATCTTCCAAGATCCACCCACAAAGGTTGTGACATAACCTTCATCATCAAGCTGTCCAACAGATATCAAGTTCCTCTTCAAGCCAGGTATATGCCTTACATTCTTTAACTTCCACAAAGTGCCATTTGTGGTCCTTACATTGACATCACCCTTCCCCACAATATCTAAAGGCTCATCATCAGCAAGATAAACCTTCCCAAAGTTTCCAGCAACATAATTTTGCATACTTTCTTTATGTGAGGTAAAGTGAAAGGATGCACCTGAGTCAAGAATCCATGACTCTAAAGGAGTGTCAACACAAAGAACTAAAGCATCTTGAACTTGCTCTGCTGCAGTTGCATTGGCGGACTCTTCATTATGGTTTTTCTTCTTTGGAGCCTTGCAATCTTTCTTTAAGTGCCCCTTTTTACCACAATTCTAGCACCCATCACCACTAAACTTTGATTGACCTTTCTTCTTGGACCTGGATCTGCTCCTATTTTGACCCCGCTGTTTTGTTCTTCCCCTGCTCTCTGTATTCAAGGCAGAACCTGAGACTTCACCTGATTCCTTTCTGCGAATATCTTCGCTTAGAATCAAGTCTCGAACCTCATTGAGCTTCAATTTACTTGAACCGGAAGAGCTACTTACAGCCGTCACAGTTGCACCCCAACTTTCAGGTAAGGAGGATAAAAGAATCAAGGCCCGAATCTCATCATCAAAGTTTATTTCTACAGAACTCAACTGAGTTGTAATCACATTGAATTCATTGATGTGATCTGTAACAGAAGCACCTTCGGCCATCTTCAGATTAAATAAACGACGCATCAAATATACCTTGTTTGAAGCCGAGGGCTTTTCATACATATTTGATAGCGCCTTCATCAATCCTGCCGTGGTCTTCTCGTTCACGATGTTGAAGGCGACATTTCTGGCCAACGTCAAGCGAACAACTCCGAGTGCTTGTCTGTCTAGTAGATCTCAATCTTCTTTCTTCATCCCTGCCGGCATCGTTCCAAGAAGCGGCTCGTGCAGCTTCTTCTGATACAGGTAGTCTTCGATTTGCATCTTCCAGAAACCGAAGTCCTTGCCATCGAACTTGTCGATCCTCACCTTTCCTTCATCTGCCGCCATTACTCCCACTGTTTTCCTCGAACTAGAACAAGGCTCTGATACCAGTTGTTAGGGATATATAGAGAACGGAGTACCCAGATGAGGAGGACAACCAGCAGAGGAGGAAGAAGAAAGGAGAGAAGAGAAAACAAACCACAAGAACACACAGGGATTTTTTACGTGGTTCGGAGGCAAGATGCCTTCCTACGTCCACGGCCGCAACAGGATTCCACTAAGAAAGCCACCAACCAGAGTTACAATACAATGAGAGAGCCCACCCTTTTATACTAGGAGATTATGACGTCATTAGTCAGGACATTAAGGACAATAATACCCCTGTTGAACAGAAATCCTCTTCCGGGGTATATCAGACGTGCATGCTTGCCTGTCTCCAAGGATGCTCTCCTGAGACCGAGTATGCCCTCCAGATACTGCAGATGCTCCCCCACCACCAGTCAGGTTAATGCATTGCCAAGACAAGTGTCGACACTTCTTCATGCATTGCCAAGACAAGAGTCGACACTTCTTCATGCAGGTCAGCCTGCTCCAAGTGACATCAAAATGCCTTGAGCCCGTAATGCATGCTCCCCTGACATTGAGGATGCTCCCCTGGAGCAGCGATTGCTCCCCAGAGACAGCATGTGCTCCCCATGCTCCCCTGACGCTGAGAATGCTCCCCTGAAGCAGTGGATGCGCTCCTGAGGCAGAGTGTGATCCCGTGTAGAGGCGCACGATGAAAAGTTCTGACTCCACACTCTAACATAAGATTGATCTCAATTCTTGATACTTTGTCCTTACTGATATGTAACAGTTGATGCAGCTTCAAATTTCATTTATCTGCACAGGTACAAGAATGAGCTGAAAGCTTTCATGTATCACAATGTCATGCGGGACTATATCGACAAGGGCACAGTTGATGCACAGATGGATTATCTGGATGTCTACCACGTCGTGGACGACAACAAATTCTGGGACATGGTGTCACGGTACTTGAAAGTAGTCACAACTCTCGTGAAGGTCTTAAGAATGGTGGATGGCGATGAGAAGAATGATATGGGCTATCTGTACGAGGCCATGGACCGTGCCAAATTGGAGTTGCAGCATTCCCTTCCCAGACATTATGCAAAATGGTGGAAAATTATTGACCAGAGATGGGACAACACATTACACCACGACTTGCATGCAGCTGGTGAGTGATTAATTGTACTGAAATTGGAGTAATGCCTTTATGTTATTTTATAAATTTTATTTAGTTAATTATACACAAATGCAGGTTATTTCCTCAACCCTCGATTTATGTACGGTGCCGATGCACATGTTGATGGCGAGGTGCTTCAAGGAACTTTAAAGGTCATTGGTCGTTTATCGAGGAATCCAGAAAAGAGACTAGAGGCCGAAGTAGAGGTTCGCCTTTATTTGATACTTTTAATAACATGTATAGAATTTATTTAAGTAGTTATATTAATGTATTACTTTATGTTTGTAGATGAACCATTACAGAATGAGGACTGAGACATACGCTGACTCCCAATTGCAATACGCTGTGGGAAGAGTGAGCCCAGGTATATTTTATTTTTTGGATTTCTTAACCTGATGAATATATATTTCTACAACTAAAATGTATTTTTTTATGGTTGGTGGAACAGCTGACTGGTGGATAATAGTTAACAACCGAGATGTGGGCAGCAATGCATTGGCTTTCATTGCAATTATGGTGCTCAGTCAAACAACGTCAGCAAGTCAATGTGAAAGAAATTGGAGCACGTTCAGCCTTATACACTCAAAGGTTCGCAATCGGCTAAAGGCTGAACGATTAGAAAAATTAGTGTACTGCCACTACAATATGAGGTTGAGAATAAAGAATATGAGGTTGAGACAACAGCTGCGAGACAAACGCGCCGCCGGGGATGCCGCCGCAGAAATTGATGTGGATGCCTTATTTGATGATGAGAATCCGTTGCAGTCTTAGGTGGAGACACGAGAGCAGGTTGATGAGCCCGTTTTTGATGATGATGATAGAAAATGGGCAGAGGACATACTAGATGAAGATGAGCAAAGAGATCCCGAATTAAGAAGAAAATTAAAGAGGGCCAGAGATACTCATGCCCAGATGTCTAGGGTTGTTGAGGACACTGAGGAGCAGCATGCTTTTCAGCCAGCTAGACACTCCGACTCAGATAGCAGGCCAGTCACTCCTAGAATGGGCAAGGCACCTACATCCTTAAGAAGAAGTACATCAGTGCATGGGCAAACTGAGAGAACAAATGTTGCTACTCGAGAGGACCTGGCAATTGAGCAGTTGAAGCAGATTTATGTGAGGCACACGCCAAGGGATAAAGGACTCATGTCAAAGATCACTGAAAAATTGGCACCACAAGAGAAAAAAGCATCCCCAAAGGCTAAAAAGCGACTGATTCCTTGTGGTGATGATGATGATGGTGATCATCCCGGAGGTGCTGCAGGTGGTACTAGTGCTGCAGGTGGTACAGGTGATGCAGGTGATGCAGGTGCTGCAGGTGGTACTACTGGATACAGTCAAGGTCAGCGAGGATATGATACACCAGGTTACGAAGGTGGCCAACATGAAGCAGCTATTTATGCGCCGTGGAATTATGAACCATCATTCCAGTTCAATCCATATCCGACCAGTTCCTCTTCTCTTCCTCAAGATTCCTATGCTGATACTGGATTTCAATCAAGCCAACCAAACACTCCAAGAGGGATCCAAAGAGGGATGCAGGACTTGGCTACCTCATTGTTTGGTTATAGTGAATATAGACCATACATGCAACCTGGTTATGGGTATCGACATCAAGGGCCAGGCGATGAGGGAGAAGGTTCTTCTAGTAATTATTATCCATATTAGGTAAGAATCAATGAATTTTTGTAACATTTATTTTATCTAATTTGGTTTATTGTACTGCTTGTATTAATGTACAATGGAATATTACTTTAACTTTCACATGTTCAATGTTTGAAATTCAATTTTTGTAGTTATCTACTTCAAGGTTATTGCACTAACTTATACAGTCAAATACATGTGTAATGATTTTTATGATTTTAAGTGATTATAGAAATTATTTATGATTTTTTTTCAGATTTTTTAGAATTAATTTGATTTTTTTTGAACCTTTTAACTGAGTTTCGGCCGGTTTCGGCCGAAACCGAAACCGATACCGAGTCGTATCGGTTTCGGACCCAGGCGAAACCGAGTCCGAAACCGAGTTTGCCATCCTTGCGCCTAGGCGCCGCTTTGGGCGCCTAGGCCGCCCAAGCGGCGCCTAGGCGGCGCCTTTTTCAAGCTCAACAAGGCGTGGGGGCGCCTTGTAGTAAAAAAAATGCCTACCCATGTTTTCATTTCACATATTATGTTGAGAAATTCAGAGTTTGTGAAACTACGGACACAGCATCAGACATGGTAAAATACAGAAACTTAGATGCAATAAAACGTTCAATTCTAGCATCTTCTTTACCATATTTATCTTCTAATGCTTTCCATAATTCACGTGTAGTAGGAATAGAACAATAAATGTCATACAATGTATCATGCATGTTACTACGAATTCGACCATGGCATAAATAGTCCATTTCATCAGGGGTGTATGCAGGTTTGACAGAAACAGACCCGACTACAGAAGATGCATTGTTGGCAGGAGTGGATGACTCATGAGTGTGGGCCGTATCAGAAGATGATGGCATATCCTTTGATTCGCTTATAGCAGAGAAGAGACCAAGAGATGTCAAAAGAAATTTCATCATCTGTTGCCATCTCTTAAAGTTTGTTCCCGAAAATTTTTCAAGCCTCAGGTCCTCCAAACTTAACAGCGAATATCCAAACATAGCAAAAATCTTCTGTTTCAAAATTGTTGGAACTATTTGTGGAAATATGCTAGTCCGGATATTAACAAACCAATTATCAAACTAATCTACTATAATAGCAAAAGAGAAAACAAGTTTAGAATCGCCTGATTGGGAGAGAAACGTGTCTCGGATGACACTGTCTTTAAAACGGAAGATGTCCCCTCCTCGTAGCACAAGGTTCACCGACGTTCCGTCCCCGAGATATGACTCAACCCCGCAATTCCGCCGACTTCTCTAGGTGCAGGGCTAGAGCAGCCCCGAATTTGATCACTATTGATGAAGCCCGCACAGTAGAGAGCAAAAAGAATTCACAGAGAAATTCGCAGCAGAGTTCTAGAGAGAACAGAGAATTCGCAGCAGAGTTCCCCTCATATGGAAGTCTCGGGTGTCTTTTGGGTTGCGAAGGGAAGCAACCCTTGAAACCCAACAAACGCGACCCCGCAACCCAACGGTAATCAAATTCAAATCCAGTAAATCGAAGCGGTGCGGTCCGGCCCAAACCAGACCAGCACAGCACGGCACGGTGCGGCTCGGCTCGACCTAGCACGACACGACACGACAAATAAATAAATAAATATTTTATTTACTTATATTAGATCAAACCATTCAATCCGAAACACAATTCGAACCCACATCTTATGTCCCTTGGGTCCCGACCCAAGGGAGAGCTCTCCAATACATAAAGCCAAGGAAGTCTTTTCAACTTCCAATACGGGATAAATCATCAATGAAAGAATTTGAATCAACACAATGGCTTCATTTCCAACAACTATGACCCACGTTTTCCTCAAAGGATCCAGAAAATGCACTCACCCTTGATGTCATTTCCCCCCTTTTCAGTCTATCCCCTATTCCCATCCTTTTGCAAGCCAACTTCCATAAAACAATCCTGACTTTGATAGGAATTTTATTATTCCAACTTGCTTTGTCCAAGGCACTTGTCTTCCTCCATCTAGGTGGATCTTAAGACTTTACTGAAAATTCTCCACCTGACCTCCATTTCAATCTCCTCAAATCCCTTTCCCTGATGGTAATCTAACCTTGCCAGGATAGCTGTGAGTTCCAAAAATTCCTGTTTTTCATTATCGGTCAGTTTTCTGCAAAAATTTCTCAAGTCCCAATGTTGCACTTGACCTGCTTGTGTAAACAGTCTACTAATCTTCTGATCGATACCACAGAGACTAGGAAGTCTATCAGCAAGAAGTCTCCAATTTCACGAAGGACTTTGTTGACCACCTCCAATCTGGATTTCAGTCAAGCATCAGAAGAAGTTAAGCTGTAAAAAAAAAAAAAGGAAAATGCTTCCAAATGGGTGATATGCAGTTCATGGACATCTATCTATGGCACCATTGAAAATATTTGTGCTTCACAATTCTTCCCCACGGTGAATGTTCCTCTGTTTCCACTATAGACATTTAACCAACAGTGGCTTGCCAATAATGTCGAAAAGGACCAAACCTGCCCTGCCTTCCTCCCCACTTCTGCACACAGTTCTCCAGGGATGATAAACATTTTTCCTTCGGAATCCTCCTTTTCCAGAAAAATACAGCTTGTATTGACTCACCTGAATTTTTGTTCAGTTGGAGACATACACTAAATTCTTCCACACTGGATGAGATATTTTTTTGGAACGTGATCAAATGCCACAGTTCATTAAATAGTTGAAAGAGTGCAAGGATTAACAAAAACAAGATACAAAGTCTACCAGGATGGTAGAACAAGGCCTGACCCCAATACACAAACCTGCCCACACGATAAAGCAGGACCTCTTACAAAAGAAGTATTTTTTGATGTCTCTAACACAGTAAGGAAGAAGGTAAAATGTTAATTTCCCACAGTTTGAAGTTCCACTCATGAAGACACAGGATGCAGTTCTTAATAATGTTAAACATGTGTTTTAACTCCTCTCTAAACACCCTGTTGTTTCTCTCTCTCTCTCTCTCTCTCTCTCTCTCTCTCTCTCTCCCCAGATTGACCAAACCATTGCCGGAAGACAGATGCTCCAAATTTCCTTGTCAGTATCCAATGTGTTGTAACTCATCCATTCTCTTACCCAGTTCCCTATGTGCTGCTTTCAGACCCAAAGCTCTGACAACCTTAGAGAATTGTCTGCATACCATTTCTATAATACCACAGTTCAGGAAGTGATGATCTAACATCTTCAGGAAATATCCACAGAATACACAGTACTGTCTGATATCTGATTTAAACTTTTTAACTCTGTCTGCTGTTATGCAATCTTCCACATAAAATTTTAATTTTGAATGGGACTTATGTGTTCCACACCTGCTTGTGCCATAAAACTCTCTGACCTCCTTGTACCAGGTCCAAAATTTTAATGGTTCAATTGTAAGGTTTATCATTTGATCTTTTGATTTGGATTTTGCTGAAAAGGATTTGGCATTCTAAGCTGTTATACTTTAGAACGACTTTAAGAAAATGGTTAAAGATGATGAGTAAATGAGTTTGTATATAACATCTACTTTGACCTTGAAAAAGGTCGTGTAAACGGAGTTTAGAAATGACAAGATCCACTAAAACATACCTCAGAAGTGTCCTCAGTTAGGGACAGAAGGATACCTTGGCATGTTCACTGAATAGAAGACTTAGAGAGGAGACCGAAAAAAGATAGAGGGAAAATGACAGCAAACAGAAAATGATTTTGTAGACTAAACTTCATTGCCATCAATTTTATTTTTGAGTAATACTTTGTGCACCGAATCCGGTGCACAAAGCCATGTCAAAATACAACGGTTGATCTTATTGGCCCAAAAAAAGTTAAAAAGACTCTCTGCGTAGAAAAGGACGTACGCGTCAGACCCCGTACGGCGCACTTTTTTGAATATTAAATACGGAACACGTTCAGCGAGAAAATATAGGAATAAAATATTTTGTGAAAGAGTAAAATATTTTGTATATGAATGAAATATTTTGTTATAGGAAAAAAAAATTGTTTGACTTCAACAATAAATCAATGAAATATTTTATACAAATGGAACATTTTGTTACGTGAACGTAACATTTGTTATAAGGACGAACGTAACATTTATTATAAGGTTAAAACACTACATATATGAAAATATTTTATTATAAGAACGAAACTAAACAAAATGTTTCAATTCTATACCAAATATTTTATTTGTGGAATAAAATATTTTACTCTTTCACAAAATATTTTATTCTTACATTTTCTCGCTAAACGTGCTCCGTATTTAATGTTCAAAAAAGCACGCCGTACGGGATTGAGGGCGTCTTTTTCTGCGCAGAGAGAGTCTTTTCAAATTTTTTTGGACCAATGAGATCAACCGTTACGTTTTGACGTGACTTTGTGCACCGGATTCGGTGCACAAAACATTACTCTTTATTTTTTCAAAGCAAGCAATAAGGAACTCAATAAAATGCAAGATTCAGCTTGGACTTTGAACATGGTAAATCTCTCCGTCAAGGAAGTTGTAAACGATTTTGTGTTCTACTTGACTGCGCACAGCTAAATCAACTGCACACACACTCTCCTTCAAAATATTGACAATAAAAGGAGTTCCACCAACCTCATGGTCATCCTTTCTGTTCCTTTTCTTCCGTATGCTTGTGAATTGTACATGACTAATTGGGTTATCAAAACAAGGGAATCCCTACATCTACGACGCCGTGAGAACATTCATGAGAAAAGGAAACATATTAAACATTTTCTCCTACCTGAAGGATGCTCCTGCACTCAAAAGAATGTAGCTTTATCCCAATATCTGAGCAGTTAATACGATGCCATCATATTGCTGTGTCAGCATTGGTAACAGAAGTAAGCATTTCCAGAGCAAATGCACAATACCACTCCATTCATAGCTCAGGTTTAGCACACTACTGGAGCAAAACCAAAGGCGCCGGATCGAATGGGAAGAACCAGCAGTAGCGGTGCCAAAACGGGAGCTGAAATTCGAGGGCAATCGGCGCACCTTCGCTTCCTCCCGCGGGTTTTTCTAGGAGAGGTTAAACTAAAGCCAGTGGAAGCCCAAGCTACAGGAAACTCCCGGGTCCGATAGAGAGAAGAGCGCCGGCGTGCTGAGGGGGGGGGGGCAATGAGGAGGGTGGAGCTGAAGACCTTTCTTGGGATTCCGATTTCAGAAGGATCGGGGGGGGTCTTGGCCAGGATCACAGGCGGCATGCGGAGGCCGCCGCTTCCTCCCAGTCCCGGAGGATATCAGCACTGCCGGTGTGGAAGCCAGTGACAAGGAAAAACCCCGTGTTTGGGTGGCTTCCAAGGACGAAAGCACTTTTTCAGCTGTGCCATATATGAGAAATGTTAGGTATCCTCCCCTGACGTGTTATTAGTCCATGTTATTAATACGTGAGTCGCACTTATTAAAATTTTTAAATATTTTTTAAATATTTATATACACTTATACTTATATGTCATCTTTATTCATATATTGTGACTCTTATATAATTATTTATCATTCTTAAATGACATTAAATGTCTCATTCATCATCTCGGAAATACACGAAAATTTACAGGAGTTAACTATTTATCACTCTTACTTACATAATTATTTGTCACCCTTAGATAGATATTTTTCACTCTTAGATAGTTATTTGTCACTCTTAAATGATATTGGAAGTCTCATTTGTGATCTCAAGAATACGCAAAAATTGACAGGAGTTGGCTGTTTGTCACTCTTACATACTTATTTGTCACCCTTAATTACTTATTTTTCACCCTTAAATAACTATTTGTCACCCTTAAATAGTATTATAAGTATTATTTATCATCTCGAGAATGCGTGAAAGATGACAGGAGTTCACTATTTATCACCCTTACATAGTTATTTGTCACTCTTATATAATTATTTTCACCCTTAAATAGTTATTTGTCATCTTACAGTATTCGAAATCTCATTAGAAATGCGTGTAAAATTGACATGAAGTGAGGCCCACACACTGCATATGTGGCCCAATGAAATATAGGACGAGTAATAAACTTATCCGTCCATATAGGGAATAAGCATTTCTCATGTCATATATTGTTTTCTTTATTCGGGTTTTTTTATATGTATGTCCTTGTAATGTCTCGTATTTTCCATATGCCTAACTTTTATGAATTATCAAAAACACTCTTAAATATATCTAAACATTTATTTTTATACCCTTGTTGTAACTTTAAGTGCTTGGGCTGTCGAATAAGCGCATGTTTAATCATTAGACTCTTCTTCGTTTAGTGTTATCAAGACGAGTAATATTTGTTGCACCCTCTTGATTATACCCAGGTGTGAACCATTTTTTTTAATTTAAGATGTGAGTTCATCTCTCTCTAACTTGTCCAACACAACACACTATTATTGAGAAGTCTAAAAAACTCAAAAAAGGATATAAAATAGATTGTGTGAACATTAATTTTTACTGCTTATACAATATTATATATATATATATATTGATTTTTTAAGACGTATGATGTCAGGATTGACATGAATGACAAATATCTCTTAACTTTAAAAAAAAACTTGATACACTCCCATGGGAGTGTAATTAGGGGTGGGGGATGCAACAAGTATTATTATATCAAGATATCCGACCCTAGGTATTTTTTGGTAGATAAAAAATCTTATTTGAATTTGACTCCACCATATAATTTCTGAATTTGGAAAATATTTATGTATTTAACTATTTCATATATAATTTATACCCTTATAACCTTAAGTATCCTAAACATATTTTGAATCAACAATAATTAAGACGTGTTTGGTTCAGATGTATACAGTGAGATTACGTGAAATATCTCTATACTATATAATTATTGAGTTATCAAAGATTTTTTAGAGGAAAAATTTCTCTCCTCTATCTCCCTACGGACGTCACATTATGAATGATAGATTGCAATAAATACTAAGGTGATTAAAAGTGTTGGTTGGATTTGAATGAACTAAAACGGTGAATGAGAGGTTAACTGGAATGGTTTAAATGGTTGATAGGTTTAATTAGATATTTAATTAATAAATGTCTTTGAAACCTACCTAGAAGTTCCTCCCCACGAGATTATTGAGATTTTGAGATGTCATCTTTTATGTGTTTATCTCTCCAACTTCAAAATCTGTGGAGTACGGAAACTAGATCGCCCTTGTTGCATTTGATTGGGATGATGGGGATGTCAGGGATTCTAATGATTAGAATCTCAAAATCCATCCCCACCATCCCAACCAAATGTGCCCTTAGACACATTTTATAAATCAATAACATTATCTAATTAATCTACCTTAGATAATAACATAATACGACTTTAACAATTTATCAAGAGAAATAAACATTATTAAAAGACAAAATCACAATGAATTTAATCATTATCTTTCCACATATATCCATTAGACATATTTAAAAGAACTTGTACACATTGCTTAAATAATTTATCTAAATAAAAAATACAATTTAATTTAGAGTTGGTCACGCAAATGACCATCGTTCAATTATTTATTTCTAACTAAATTGCTTTAACTAAAACATCAAGATAGAAATCTTTCAACTTAACTATTCTTACTATCATGTTTTATCTTTTACTTAAACATCTTTTCAATACATGAATGCAATAGATAATATATGTTTTTGGTTGTTTTATTGTCTGTTTCTTCCGTTGATATACTCATGTGATTTTTAGTTGTTGTACTCTTTCTCATGATAGTTGATCGACTGATAAACTTTGTTCACTCTGATACTCAGTCGAATATATTTTTGTCTCTTTCTATATCAGTTGTCATGCACGGGAATAAATAAATATCAACACAAATCATTATATTTGGCTCAAAAGAAAAAATACTCTGGCACACACAAGTACAAATTCAAATGCAAAGTATATTTACCATGCAAATCTCTGAAATATCAGGATAAAACATTGAAAAGAGATTGCGTTTAAAGATCTCGTCAAAGACCAACAAAGATATCCTTTTTATAAAGATTTTGAGTGTAGACAAATGTAGATTACATGTATGAAATCATCTGATAGGAGACAAAGCAGTTTGAAGCGTAGAATTATGATGTTAATAGGGGTTATTGAATGACAACATTCCTCTCACATCAAATAAATCCAAGTTAACGAGATTCTTTGTGAATTTAGGAATCATGATCACCTAAAGCCTTTCAGATCAAGTTTCAAGACAACCATGAGAAAAAGACCTGTGACATAACACCTACATCGACTATCTCCTTCATATGCTAGGTGACATCGAGAGAGAAGAATGCACATCACTCCAAGTTATGTCCAACGGATAGCTAAAGAGAAGTGGCTATAATTTCAAGTTCTTAGGGACGAGATGAAATTGACAATGAAACATGAGAGATCTTGAATATCCAAGAGTTCTCATCCAAGTGATGTTGTTTGAGCTACCCATTTTAAATCAAATAACACTTTATTGAAGGAGTCCATGTTTAGTTATTCCAGGCCATATTGGGAGAGATCAAAGGTGGAGCCACCGTTAGCTGAAAGCACTTGCGCGCATTTTCTTTCGTTCTTATTTATCTTGCGCATTTGATATATTCATTCTGTTTATGACTTTTATTTTTCTCCACATCTGCCTAGTGAAAAAGGCTTTTTATTAGTTTGGGTAAAACTCTTATGTATTAAGAGTTAGTGTACTGTTAATCAATAATCAGAGGTTGGTATATTGACCCCTAATCAACTCTCTCGGCAAACTTGATGTATTGGGCACCTAATAAAAAAACTGGAGGTTGGTGAGCTAATCACCTGATAAAATTTCAGATATTGTGAGAGATTGGTGAGCTGAACACTTGAACAAAACTCAACTAGTGTATTTCTTATCATAAGTAGTAAAACTTTGGATGTGGTTTAGGTCCTGGACATTGGTCACCAGAAAGGAAAATCTTATGCCTTCTGTGGTTTTATTGGCGCATATCGTTTTATCCTTCACCTTTCATATCACCTTAACGCTACGTGTTTTTATTCGCATAAGACTTTTGCTGTTATCAGATCTGTGAACGTTATTTTTTAACATGTATTTTAGTTCAACATTTCCATTCACCCACTTCTGAGAGCTGATTTGCATACTAACAAGTGATATCAAAGCTTTGGTCATCTAGGAATAGGTGTTATGACTTAGAGTCTAAGATCCATTAATGCAAAGTAGAAATGACCGAGCTTTAAGAAAAACAATCAACTAGTAGGCCTCCGCTTTTCTACGGTAATGACTATCTATATTGGTAAGTAGGGATGCAAGAATATGTACAAGTAACGGATTGTGATGCTTGGATAGTCATTGAAGAAGGTGATCATCTCATAACAAAGCCAAAAGAAGAATGGGGCAAACCTGAAAAGGATATAGCATCTCTTAATGCATGAGCACAAACCCCAATGTTATGTGCGCTCTCATGACCCAAGTAAAAGAGGCCAAGATAAACATTCTTATAACACAGTACGAGATGTTTAAAATAGAAGCCCACGAGTCCATCACAAAAATGTTCACACGATTCACCAATATCGTCGATGGACACTAAGGACTCGACAAGACATATAATGAAGTTGAGATGGTGTAAAAAATATTAAGATCTCTACTAGCTCAATAGATACTAAAGGTAACCAATATCGAAGAAAATAAAGACTTCTCCAAGTATTTGGTGGATGAGTTAATAGTGTCATTTATGACTCATGAGATAAATCTTCAATAGTTCAACAAAGAAGAAGAGCCCACGAAGAAAACTTTGGCACTAAAGGTTGAAATCAAAGAAGAACAAGAAGAAGAATTGTTGTAAAAATTTCATGGGATGTATTGGTTTTATTTTGATAATAACAAAACATGTTGTGTGAGTGATTGACTATGTGATTTGATTTACTTGATACTAGCACAATAAACATTGGACATTTAGATTATACTTCATTGAGATAATTACACATGCTGTATAATGGCTTAACGTGTCTTGACTTGGTTAATGACTAATAAAATACATGAAGCTTCCTTAGTTATTGGTCCATGATCTATTGGATAGATAAACATGTTGTATGCTTGCTCATTTGTTTTTGTTTTACCTTGATAATAAAATGATATATCATAATTGATTGATGGATTATGTTAACATCTTTTGGGAAGAATCCGTCATTGATTTAGACAGGTTGGAGATCAAAAATGGAAGGCTAAAGTTGTGTCCAAATTTGAAATGACTAAAGACGGGAAAGAAGATAACAGACGAGGTGGTTGACCACGGGATCAAGGTGGTAGCGATTCCCAAAACCTAGAAGTTGTATGTAATGCTCTGGATTTTTTGGATATTTATCGGATCAGGATCCGTAGATTTCAGATCGCTTTTGTGGGTCCCGGATTGAGTTTTACGGTTTACGGGTGTTTTTGTCTATCGGACCTTCGGAACCCCGTGTAGGGCGAACCATTGTGTTCTCCGACTCCGGGATATTACCACCGCGTTGTGCGTTCTCCGAGGATCGTGGGGAGTATTTTCTCCTATTTTTATATTTTATGAAATTTTTAAATCCCATAATTTCCTATATAAATATCCCACCACCCCCTCTCTTTCTCTCATTATCTCATTCTCTCTCTCTATCTCTTCTCTTTCTCTTCCCCTCTCCTCCGGGCGCCGACGGAGGTGATGGCGGGCGAGGCAGAGATGCTGCGAGGGCGAGGAGCGAGGACGGGTCAAGGATCGAGGGGCAAGTGGTGCGTTGGAAGCGGTTCGCGGTTTCGCGTTCTCGACGGCGTTCTAACGGCGTTTCGCGACGGGACGACGTCAACGGTGCTCGGAATCTTCGGTGGAGGTAGGGGGATGATTCCCTAGCTCGAGTACTTCATTTCTCACAAATTTTGTAGACCGTGGTGAGCCGAGCGAGGTTTATTGCTTGTTTGGGAGAAAATCATATTTTTAGGGTGTGTGACGGTTTCGACAGATCGAACGCCGTTTTACCGCTTTTTTCCTCTCCTTTTTGTGTTTTGGGACCCGGGGAATGATCCCCGTTGTTTTCCCCTCGATCCGGGATTGAGTGGGCGTGGAAAATGGAGCCCTGGGGTGGCTCCGGCCGATTTTCTGCCCTATTCGATCGACCGACACGGGCAGTTCCGTCGACCGATTGGCGCTCGCTGCGAGGGGCATCCCGCCTCAGTTCTATCGACCGACCGGGCAGCGCCGGTCGACCGAACTGGGCAGCCCCCTCCCTGCGCGTGTAGGCGGTCGACCGCCTGTCTGGGGCCGGTCGACCGACCCTGTTGGTCGATCGACCCCAGGGGTTTAGGTCGACCGAACTGCGCCCTTCTGCCTGTTTTGGGTCCCGGTCGGTCCGGTTGAGACCCAATGACCTGTCTTTGGCCCCGTGAGTGTCCGGGACACCCCGTGGATGCCGTGACCGTATTTTTGGGTGTCCGAAGGTACTATTTTACCTCGATTAGTGCATCTGTGGGTTTGGTGGGTCCGGGTGACCCCATGTGTTTCGGGCTTTCGTGTCCTCGCTAGAACCAGTCACACGCAGCCGACGCCGCACCGCCCCGACACCACCGAGTTTGTGGCTCGGAGACTCAGCTTCTTGAAGACTCGACGTCATGAGTATTTATTTGTGTGTATTGAGTATGTATTTTATTTGTGTATTATGTGTATAATACATGTATTGCTACATGTATTATTTACTTTTGTTTTATTAGGCCAAATATTCTATTGTTTTATATTTTATTTTGCCAAGTCAAAAGTTGGTTGTTGTAGTTTGTTTTATTAGGCTAGGAGATGGATGCCATTAGTTTAAAAGACTAAGGGTATGATTGTCCAAGTGTAATATGGCTTTTCCTATATAAAGGGGGCTAGTGTGCAAGGTTTTCATATGCATAGATTGAAAGAAAGATTGAAACTGATGCGGGACGAGACCACGGACACGACAAGCTCGCGGTTGTCCCTTAACGAGGGAAGCGTCGGACGTGCATGGTTGAGAAACCGGCAGTGAGCTAGGGTGGTCGGCTCTCACTTGTGCCCGGATCGGGTCACGGGACGGTCTCGCTCACTCTCTCGCAGCAGCGGTAATGAATAGATAAAGCGAGCTAGATATCCCTACACATGTTCTCTAGCAGCGGCATAAACAAATATATATGAAGTAAGTAAAATGTCAAGTAAGGGAGCGAATGCGATACCTCCACGCGCTTGGCGTGGGGAAGACGGACCCGGCCGAAACTCGTACTCCCGGGATAAATATTACACAATGATGACAGCAATGAAATATCGCCCACTCCATGCAGGGAGGTAAAGGGATATACAACTGGGCCCGGGAGGACCGAATTCGGGTTGACGGGCGGCTTCTCGCGTTGATTCGGCAACACCCGAACACGTGAGGGTGGGGCCCACGTGCCGTCCGGAGGGGCCGTGTGGGACCCGGTGGCACCGCTGTAGTGGTGGATGCCTGGATGAGCGCTCCCTGGAGTGGAGGCACCTTGGTTCGCCGGCCGGAGGCCGGGCGGCTCCGTTCAGCACCGGTCAGAATAACCGGCCACGGATCTGCAACTTCTGGTTTTCAGTGCGCGCCCCGGCAAGAACGGGCGCTGAAATCAGCCCCGATGTCGGATCGACACGAGACTGGAGCCGTTGGAAAGCTAACGTAAAATCCTTCAATCTAGGCCTGAAGATATGGCCTGGATCTGCACGGATCTGGGCTTTAATGAATTGTTGAGTTTCTGTTGTACAGTGACCGGGCTCTCAGATCTGCAGAGAACTTGTCTGAGAACTACCTTTGACCGATATGTGAACGTCTGAATCTGAAGTGGCGGTCTTCAGCAAAGTTGTAGGAAATCAAGTTAGAAAAACGGAAAAACTAGTTTCGACAAGTTTGGATGTGGCTACGAATTGATGGGATTTTTGAACTGGAAGTGGGTCGGATCTGGAAATGGGCTGAAAGCACTGTAGCTGAGATAGAACATGAATTTTGAAAAATAGATACATGGTGGATAAAAAATAAATAAAAATGGTGGATGTAGGGGATGATGGAAAGAACTCCCAGTAAAATTGGGAGGGTTTGTAAAAGTCAAAAAGGTGGTCGGAGATGGGAAACTCAGAGCTGCTGTCACTATAGACAGAGACAAAACAGATCTGGGAATGTAAAATGAACGAAAATGAAAAATTACTAAATGGAAGAGTTTGGACGTGAAAATTTAGATGAAGGTGAGGATTAAAGGTAAAAACACACCCTCAAAATTTCAAATCCATCTGAGCTCGTGGCTGACAGAAAGAATTCGTGGAATTCACCTCTTTCCAGCAGGACAAAACCTTGACGATGGCTCCGTGGCGGCTCGTAGGCGGCACGAACGGCGGGGGCGGCGGCACAGATGATCACCGGAGATAGAGGGGAGGGAATAGGAGGTAGAAACTACTCTAGAACTGGAGGTTGGAGGAGAGGAATAAGAGGGGAGGAGCTGGGGGCGCAAGAAGCCTTTGGCCTTTCAACAAATTTTCTGAATTTTCATTGATTTTCACATGAAAATACAACATTTTATATGAAAGGTATCAAATCTAATGTAGACCATTGGATGCAGAGATGAGGGATGGATGGCTGGGATTAAGTGTGAACAACACACACAAAATATTAAACTAATAAGGGGAGAGGGGTGCCCCCTTGACCAAGGGGTATGGTAGGTGAAGGTAGGTGACCTACCTTGGACCAATTTAACCACTTGTCTACCCATGTGGCATTTGACATTCAACCCTTCTAGATGGCCACCTAGGATGGTTGACCAGCCCCACATGAGTGACATGGACCAATGGGAAAGGGCTGAGGGCCCCATTGCTGGTCCTACTGACAAATTACATAGAAACCCACACAATCCGTGGGAATGACGCATTGGCTTATAAAGCCGTACAATTGCGCATATACTTTCCCAAGGATATAAACACAAACTAAAAGGACATAAATGCAAAAGAAAAAGTACATGCTCGGCGTCGATTCCCATCAACTCTCCCCGGGTGGGAGGAACTCGACCCCGTCGAGTAGGGGTAGGGATGCTCGAGTATTCCGGCGGATCCGTCACCGTGCCAAGTAACGCGGGTACGTTCCACTCCAAGTGATCGTCACTTGCTCATTCCATATATACTCGATATGTGCGGACTGCTATGGGCTAAAGGTGGACACTCCGGGTGGGGCACTCTCAAAAGGGAAGGGAGCAGCTCGAAGACTCACTAGGAATCACCGATGAGTCCCTGTAGGTGATTGATACGGGTAGATGTAGAGCCGATCTCATACTCATCAAGTGAGTCCGATCGCCTATTACTCATAAGAGAACGACAACGAGCTTGCACAAGACACATGCAGACTCTCAAACTTACACACAAACCATGCAAACAAACCACATAAAAAAAACACACTGACTCATGCACGACTCTAGACTAAGGTGGTGACATCAAGCCCACTAGGTGGCGGCATCCTGGGCGGCCGGAGAGCCGTCCAACTCTTCCCCCCCCAAGGCATACTACTCATCGGCTAGTGCCTCATCGGCCATGTAATTGACATACTCAAGCTCGGGAGGTACGGATTCTCCAACACCTAGGGCTAGGGTGGTGCGAGCGGGACACTCGCTGGTAATGTGGCCAAACCCGTGACAGTGGAAACACTACACTCTCGACCGACTACTCTCTCCTATAAAAGGGGCCTTACCCTTATCATCCCGTCGGGTAGGGGGTGTAGGCAGCAATGGGGAAGATGTAGGTGCATTGGACAATAGTGGAGGGGGTACCGGTGCCAGAGGACGGGCTATAGGAGCCGGGGGACGGGCAACGGGTGCCGGTGGTCGGGGTGGAAATAGATCCCGGGGTGGAGGAGGGCGAGGCCGTGGAGCGAAGTGCTCCTGACGGGTGGGCTCCTGAGGTCGAGCCATGGGAGGCCGCTGATGTGGGCCTATAGAGTGATGGGGCTCGGTACTACGGAGAGGGGTGGGGCCCAACCGATGGCTAGACTCAAACTCTCCCTCAAATTGCTCCAACTCAAGAGCAACCTGGTATGCCTCTTCCAACGTCTTGGCATTGCGGCGGAAAAGCTCATACTGATAGTGTGGCCGCAAACCACGTCGAAAGCGGGAAACGGGCATGGTACTCTCCTCCGTGACACCACATCGTAGAAAGTACTCATCAAATTCAGCGATGTATTCGGAGACGGACCGGTCTCCCTGGCTAAAACTTTGCCATCTATCGATGAGTCACTGGCGGTATGTAGGAGGAAGGTACTTTTGCCGAAGCTTATTCTTCATCTCGGCCCATGTGTCAATCGGGGGTTCTAGCCGCTGAAGTAGCAGGCTCTCTACATTCTTCCAATAGATTTGCGCCTGTCCCATGAGCTTCATGGTGGCGAATCGGACCCTTCGGCGCTCCGACATATCATACCATTCAAAGTAACGGTCCATGCCGAACTCCCAATCTAGGTAGACTTTCGGATCCAAAGACCCGTAAAAAGTGGGAGGGTCCGCTCGCACGGTCTTAAGGACCCTATCATCCTCATCTCTTTGTGGCTGAAAGCCATGACGGCGCTGACCATACCCCTCATAGGCATTGTCGGACCCATAGTCCTTGAGACCAAGGTCACGACGTGGTAAGTCGGGAACCCGAGGAGGGGCGGGTGGCTGAGGAGCATGTGCGGGCGGGTCCTGGGCCACAATGGCAGGCAGGGCCTGAGCTATAGGATTGGCTTGGCCTTGGGCGGCAGCCTGGGCAGGTGGGGGTGGGTCTTGGACCACTCTAGGAGGGTCTCCGTGGGACATCCCTTCCAACCGTCCGACCAGGCCTTGGACGGATGTCTCCATGCGTTCCTTCATAGCTCATAGGCGACCATCCATGGTTTCGGTGAAGGTCCGAAAGGTGGCTTCGGACCGGTCCATCCGAGCCATAATGGCCAACATTGCCTCCTGTAAGGAGTGGAAGTCTCCCGAGGTGGCATCGCGATGGTTAGCCATAGATGTGGGGCGATGGGTTTGGGTACCACGCCGAGTGGGCATGCAATGACACGGACTAGGAAACACCGACTAATGCAAACGCACACTAATATGATGCACCTAGACGTAACCAAAACTCGGCACGTGGCGGAGTTAATCGATCCGAATATCACTCGCGCAAGTGTGCGGCCTTCCCGATAGGCGTAGCCTAACGTTCGGACAACACCTTTTGATATACCGAGTAAAGGGATGTAAATGTAAAAAGACACTTTTTTTTGTTTTAAAACAATGATGACCCTAAACACGACTTAGACAATGACTAATGGCTAGACGTAAATGACACTTTTTTTTTGGACACCCTAGACTCAAACTCGCTCTGATACCAAATTGATGCGGGACGAGACCACGGACACGACAAGCTCGCGGTTGTTCCTTAACGAGGGAAGCGTCGGACGTGCACGGTTGAGAAATCGACAGTGAGCTAGGGTGGTCGGCTCTCACTTGTGCCCGGATCGGGTCACGGGACGGTCTCGCTCACTCTCTCGCAGCAGCGGTAATGAATAGATAAAACGAGCTAGATATCCCTACACATGCTCTCTAGCAGCGGCATAAACAAATATATATGAAGTAAGCAAAATGCCAAGTAAGGGAGCGAATGCGATACCTCCATGCGCTCGACGTGGGGAAGACGGACCCGGCCGAAACTCGTACTCCCGGGATAAATATTACACAATGATGACAGCAATGAAATATTACCCACTCCACGCAGGGAGGTAAAGGGCTACACAACTGGGCCCAGGAGGACCGAATTCGGGTTGACGGGCGGCTTCTCGCGTTGATTCGGTAACACCCGAACACGTGACGGTGGGGCCCACGTGCCGTCCGAAGGGGACGTGTGGGACCCGGTGGCACCGCTGTAGTGGTGGATGCCTGGATAAGCGCTCCCTGGAGTGGAGGCACGCTGGTTCGCCGGCCGGAGGCCGGGCGGCTCCGTTCGGCACCGGTCAGAATAACCGGCCACGGATCTGCAACTTCTGATTTTCAGCGCGCGTCCTGGCGAGAACGGGCGCTGCGATCAGCCCCGATGTCGGATCGACACAAGACTGGCGCTGTTGGAAAGCTAACTTCAAATTCTTCAATCTAGGACAGAAGATCTGGCCTGGATCTACACGGATCTGGGCTTTAATGGATTATTGAGTTGCTATTGTATAGTGACCGGGCTCTCAGATCTGCAGAGAATTTGTCTGAGAACTGCCTTTGACCGATATGTGAACGTCCGAATCTGAAGTGGTGGTCTTCAGAACAGTTGTACGAAATCAAGCTAGGAAAATGGAAAAACTAGTTCGGACAAGTTTGGATGTGTCTACGAATTGATGGGATTTTTGAACTGGAAGTGTGTCGGATCTAGAAATGGGCTGAAAGCACTGTAGTTGAGATAGAACACGAATTTTGAAAAATAGATAGATGGCGGATAAAAAATCAAGAAAAATAGTGGATGTAGGGGATGATGGATAAAACTCTCAGTAAAATTGGGAGGGTTTGGAAAAGTCAAAAAGATGGTCAGAGATGGGAAACTCAGAGCTGTTGTCACTGTAGACAGAGACAAAATAGATCTGGGAATACAAAATGAACGAAAATGGAAAATTACTAAATGGAGGAGTTTGGACGTGAAAATTTAGATGGAGGTGGGGATTCAAGGTAAGAACACACCCTCAAAATTTCAAATCCATCTGAGCTCGTGGCTGATAGAAAGAATTCGTGGAAGTCACCTCTGTCCAGCAGGACATAACCTTGACGATGGCTCCGTGGCGGCTCGTAGGCGGCACGAACGGCGGCGGCACAGATGATCACCGGAGATAGAGGGGAGGGGATAGGAGGTAGAAACTACTCTAGAACTGGAGGTTGGAGGAGAGGAATCAGAGGGGAGGAGCTGGGGGCGCAAGAAGCCTTTGGCCTTTCAACAAATTTTCTGTATTTTCATTGATTTTCACATGAAAATACAACATTTTATATGAAATATATCAAATATAATGTAGACCCTTGGATGTAGGGATGGGGGATGGATGGGTGGGATTAAGTGTGAACAACACACAAAAAATATTAAACTAATAAGGGGAGAGGGGCGCCCCCTTGACCAAGGGGTATGGTAGGTGAAGGTAGGTGACCTACCTTGGACCAATTTAACCACTTGTCTACCCATGTGGCATTTGACATTCAACCCTTCTAGATGGCCACCTAGGATGGTTGACCAGCCCCACATGAGTGACATGGACCAATGGGAAAGGGCTGAGGGCCCCATTGCTGGTCCTACTGACAAATTACATAGAAACCCACACAATCCGTGGGAATGACGCATTGGCTTATAAAGCCGTACAATTGCGCATATACTTTCCCAAGGATATAAACATAAACTAAAAGGACATAAATGAAAAAGAAAAAGTACAGGCTCGGCATCGATTCCCATCAGAAACCCACGTAAGAGCTCTTCCCCTCTTGCTTCCCCTTCCCTTCTTCTCCCTTGTGAGAATAGAGTGATTGCCCGGTGAGAGACCGTCCGGTATGAGACCGAGCTACGCGAGGTAGTAATTATCCCGTCCCGTTCGTCCCTTCGGAGTGCCATCGAACCTTCCTCTGACGCCGCCGCGTCAAAAGCGGTTCGTGATTTCGCGTTCTCTGCGGTGTTCTAATGGCGTTTCGCGACGGGACGGCGTCCACGGTGCGCAGAATCTTTGGTGGAGGTAGGGGGATGATTCCGTAGCTCGAGTACTTCATTTCTCGTGAGTTTTGTAGCCCGTGGTGAGCCGAGCGAGGTTTATTGCTCGTTTAGTGGGGGGGAATCATGTTTTTAGGGTGTGTGACGATTTTGGCGGATCGAACGCCATTTTACCGCTTTCTTCCTCTCCTTTTTGTGTTTGGGACCCGGGGAATGATCCCCGTTGTTTTCCCATCGATCCGGGATCGAGTGGGCGTGGAAAACGGAGCCCTAAGGTGGCTTCGGCCGATTTTTTGCCGTATTCGGTCGATCGACACGAGCAGTTCGGTCGACCGATCGGTGCTCGCTGCGAGGGGCATCCCGCCTCAGTTCGGTCGACCGACCGGCCAGCGCCGGTCGAATAAACTGGGCAGCCCCCTCCCTGCTCCTATGGGCGGTCGATCGACCCCAGGGGTTTAGGTCGATCGAACTGCGCCCTTTTGCCCGTTTTGGATCCCGGTCGGTCCGGTTGAGACCTAATGACCGACCTTTGGCCCCGTGAGTGTCCCAGACACTTCGTGGATGCTGTGACCGTGTTTTTGGGTGTCTAGAGGTACCATTTTACCTCGATTAGTATGCCCTTGGGTTTGGTGGGTCCGGGTGACCCCATGTGTTCCGGACTTTCGTGTCCTCGCTAGAACTAGTCGTCGTGTATCGGCATGTGTGCGGTGGGTTATTCCCGCGTGTCATTGGCTTTCCGGTAAGTGTTTTCTGAGTGGGCCAAGCATATGGCCATGGACTGTGAGTCCAGTCACCCAGCCTGGGGATGGAGGTTTCCCGCTTTTCCCTTGGATAAGGGATTGACTCGGCGGCTTGTGAGCTGCCTTGGGAATCATGTTACCGTGGTTTCAGACCTAGGGATTAGGCTAGATTGATGGCGTTGTGCCGTCACGTGCAGCGGTTTTGACTCGAGTCGTGTGACTCAAGACCATTGGGTGGTTAGGTCTAGTGGGCTGTCCAGAGTCTGGTGGCCTCGAGCCACCTGGTACACCGTGTTACTCGCGATGGGTGTGTGCGTGGTTTTCGGTGTTCACGTTTAGTGACCCTCCCACTAGTCGTAGCTTTCATGCGCACGCCTGTGCGAACCCACTTGGGAGTGGTGGAGAGCGTGACCCGGAGAGATGATTTTTAGGCTGATTACCGTAGGGCCCCCACGCGCAGCCTGAGTCTGGGCTTCGGGGGAAGAACCAGCTAGAGGATCTGACCTAGGGCGCATGGTCTATGTGTGCACACGTAGTTGGGGGCATTCAGACCCGCGCTGACGAGCGCGGCCCCAGCTAGTCCTTTTTCTGTGGTTACTGTACGGTGTCTCAGTCTCCGCCTGGGGCGTCGTAGGGAGTCACCTGAGGTGCGGACTAAGTCGTCAGTGGACGCTTCCGGCCTTGCTTCTGGTGGGCATGTACTCCCGTCACGTGACGTGAGATTCTTGAGGCTCGAGTTTCTGTTTCACGTCTGTGAGACGTGGTTTTGCGTGTAGTTTTCGGGTGATTTCCTAAGAAAGAGGTATAGGGTTTTCGGTGAGCGTCACCGAGGGTTTTTCCTATACAATGTAGGGTTCACGGCGGCGAGGTTGTGATCGTGTCTACCCAAATCGTGTGGTCTTGGGTTGGGCCTTTGTCTGTGTAACGGCCCTCCACGACAGGGTTGTCGTGGTGTGTTTTCTGGCGGTGTAGCCAGAGGTCTTTTCGTTAGACCGGTGTTTCCCCGACTATGAGATCGGGGTGTTGGTTTCTATTCCGATAGGAGTAGTTGTAGCGTCGAGTTTTTACCGACCACCGGATTTGTTGTTCCTGCTGTTGTTGCTGCTTTCCGTTACCATCGTTGTTTACAGTTGGGGTTCCGCGGGACCCCTACTGAGTCAGTGATAGAAGGCTCACCCCTGCTTTTCAGGTGCGACGGTTCTTCCTCGAGATTCGAGGGTTCTGCGCGAAGGTTCTTAGTTATCAGCTCACTGGGCCAAGTGTTCACTTGGTGTTGGGTACGCTTCTCTGCCTTAGACTATACTTCTGTTGGACTGGACTCTGTTGTAGTTAGATTATTTAATTCTATTAATTGTTGAATTATCCTACTTTATTTCCTATTTTTTTGTACCTCCACACTCCTTTTAGCCCTTCCGAGCCCTCCGGCTCATGGGCGGTGGGTCATGATTCGAATGGTATCATGTTATTATCGGTATCCGGATCTTGGGTCGTTACACTCTATAGGCCTTGTAAACATGATTGACCGCACCAATCGACCGTACCAGTCAATCGCACTTCAAAGAACGTAGACTGTGGAGATTATTTGTAATGTCCCGGGTTTTTCGGACATTTTTCGGATCTGGATCCGTGGGTTTCGGATCACTTTCAGGGGTCCCAGGGCGCGTTTTGTGGTTTACGCGTGTTTTTCCCTGACGAGCCTTCGGAACCCTGTGTAGGGTAAACCGTTGCATTCTCCTATTCCGGGACGGTACCAGTGCGTTGAGCGTGTTTCGAGGATCCAGAAAATACTTTTTTACAATTTTTTATATTTTTTCAATTTTTTGGATTTTCTATAAATAACCCTTTTATTTTCCTTTTTCCCTTCTTCTTCCTTTCTCTTCTTCTTCTCCCCATGAGAGCCCCATCCGACAGTTGCAAGCCCCTCTCCCCGTCCAAGCTCGCGGCGCCCTTCCTCCTCCGGTGACGGTCTGCGGACCAAGGCGGCGGCGCGGTGACGACGGCGGTGGCGAGGTGATCGTGGAGGTGGCATTCTCGCGGCGTGGGGCGTGGCGTTCGTATTCGGCCGAGTTTTGGAGATCGGCGACGATCTGGCAGATTTCAATCTTCCTTGAGGTAGGGGGACGAATCCTTGCCCTCTTTCCCGCTTTCCCCGTGATTTATAGGCCGAGGAGAGGCCGAGAGGGGCGTATTTGAGTCGGGAGGGTGAAAATGCATGTTTCGGGGTTGAGCGCCGGATCTCTCGTTTCTTGGGGTTTTTGACCGATCTATGGGTGTAGAATCATGGTAGGAGGGTTGGGGATGAACTCCCCTTTGTTTCCCCATCATCGGGGGAAGATCGGGGGCGTGGATCGGATTTTTTAGGCTTTCCCGCCATTTTTGTACTCGGGTTGGGGTTGCGGTCCTTCCAGGAACCGCTATCCCTCCCTTGGCGGCCCTCAGGGGGCCTCCAGGTGATTTGGATTGTCGGTTGGGCTTAGCGGTCCCCAGGGGACCGCTACGTCCGGCTAAAGGTCTCGCGACTGATCGCTACCCCTTGGGTAGCCGCCAGCAGAGGACCGTTTGCCTCGTTGGTCAGAGCACCCTCGGGGTGAGTGTTTTCGACCGTTGGGAGCTGTCTGTCGGGTTGCGATCAGGGCTAGACTGTTACCTGGTGTTTTGCAGTCTTCAGGTGACCGCCTGGTGGGGCGGGCGGCCTGGCGATAGACCACTAGGCACCCAGGGGCTTGCCTGGTTACGGCCATGGCATGACCGCCAGGATGAGCCTAGCGGCCTTCTGCTTTGCGGTCCAGGGATGGCCGCCAGTTGAGAGACGATCCTGGGAGGGCCGCCGCTCCGTTTCCTTTCGATCGGTGATTTCCGTGAGTTGATTCTTACCTCCAGTGACCTGTCCACTAGTCATACCTTCCTGCGCACGCGTGTGGGAACCCACTTGGGAGTGGTGGAGAGCGTGACCCAGAGAGACAATTTTTAGGCTAGTTACCGTAGGGCCTCACGCGCAGCCTGAGTCCGGGCTTCGGGGGAAGAACCAGCTAGAGGGTCAGACCTAGGGCACATGGTCTGTGTGTGCACACGTTGTTGGGGGCCTCGGACCTGCGTTGACGAGCGCGACCCCATGTAGTCCTTGTTCGTGGTACTTGTTGTGTGTCTCAGTCTCCGCCTGGGGCGTGTAGGGAGACACTGAGGCGCGGTGTAAGACGTCAGGGGACGCATCCGACTTTGCTTCTAGTGGGTGGTGCTCCTGGCTCCTAGTAGGTACAGACCTGTTTCCTGTTGGACTGGGGTCGGTTTATCCGGTACGATTAGTTATAGTGAGCTTTCCCGTTTATTTATTATTTATTGTTGCTACTTCCGCACTCCTGTTGCTTAGCGTACTATAGCTGTCTCATTTTCTTCGTTGTAAGGTGGGGGTCCGCGGGATCCCTACTGAGCCAATGAAATGAGGCTCACCCCCGTGTTTTCAGGTGAGGCGGGGTCGTCGAGAGGTGCGTCCAAGGCTCACCGTGGTTCCTACAGTCAGGGTTAGTCGCCAATTGCCAGAGCCGGGGTATGCCCCGTGTACTTGTACTTTTCTTTCTGTGGACTGTACTTATTTTGGACATGAGATACTATGGACCTTGTAACTGTTTAGTGGGTATTTATTTAATTTCATGCATTTTATTTCGTTTATTGTGCTAGCTCTGCTGTTATTTTAGATTCTCTTGTACCCTGACACCATCCTTTAACCCTTATGAGTCTTCGGGCTCGTGGGTGGCGGGCCGAGGTTCGAGTTGCGTCGGTTCCTTTCCGGTACTCGGATCCCGGGTCATTACATTCTTGTTGAGGCAGTTGACCGCCTATTGTCGGCGGTTAACTACTAACTGAGAGGAAACTGTCTATTTTCACACTAGATATAAGATTTGGGTTTCCGTCTTCTCTCCAACCGTTCCAATCCTGCTAATAAGGGTTCAACATTATACATAGGACATGAGGGGAACCTTAAACCCTAAGGAGGAAGAAATCAAAGTGCATTTAAGGTGCTCTTGTAAGAAAATTGGTGTGTGTTACATCGGCTCATCTTCCTCATCCTCATTGCAACTTTACATCGATCTACTGCAAGAAGAGGAACCGAGGGTGTGTCTACATCCTATAGGACTTCATCCCCACATCCTAGAACCGACATCTACTAAGGGGGAGCTTCTTACACGACCCTAGTTCTCGTTCTTATTTGTTTTCTCCTTGTGCTTTATTATATATCTATATAAAGGGAAGAACAACTGTGTGGATCACAACTGTGCGATCTGTGTGTGATTGTAGGTGCATGCGGTACCTTGTGTAGTGATTATAGGTGTGTATTGCACCATGGTGTTGGTGATAGGTGTAGGTGACGCAGCGGCGACGTGGAGATGGATCGACGGTAACTCCTGACGGCACGGACGGGAACGGATAAGTTGCTGCCTCACGCAGCTCGGCCTCACGCCGGACGGTCTCACACCGGGCGACACTCAAATCTCACAAGGGAGAAAGGAGGGAAGGAAACACACAAGACGGAAATGCCTCTCACGTAATGCAAACTTCTTTCAATTTCATCATATCATAACATACACCCTTAGCCTTCCTTATATAGGAGGAGGCTATAACAATTACACCCATAGACTTTACAAATAGCATATATGTCCTTAGCCTAATAAAACAAGCTTACCTACCTAACTTTTGACTCTTGGGTTTTAAGAAAATAAAATACACAAAACACACATATTTATTGACTATGACTTAGCCTAATAAGACGAAAGTAAAAATACATGTATTACTACATGTATTTTACACATAATATATATGCAATACATAAATACGTGACACCGAGTCTTCAGACAGTCGAATCTCCGAGCCACAAGCTCGGTGCGGGGGGGGGGGGGGGTGCGGCGTCTTGTAGTGGGCCCGGTGTCCCCACCAGTAGGTTACTTCATGGTTATATTCTGGTTGGTGCGTATGGCACCATTGTTGCGGGTGCGAGTTGCACTAGGGTATGGTTGATGCGTGTTATACTGTGTGTGTAGTTGGTGCGTGTTGCACTGGATGTGGGTGATTGTTCACCCACGTATTCACCTGGATAAGTGAGGGTTAATTCCTCCAAGTTGGAGGTAGTGGAGTAGGATTCGCCACGGGGTGAATCCGAACCACTATGAAAATCATGGTGTCTCTTGTGCGATTGCTCCTCGTTTCCTTTTCCATTCTTTACGATTTTCACATGTATACTTTCGATTACGTTAGGCTAATGTGCGCACAATACTAATTTCATTAGAATAGTTGAATAGATCATATTCAAAGAGTGGAGTCAAAGGTTGTAAAATAATTTCTTCACCAAGAAATTAACTTTTAATAATTTAATGTGACTTTCACTGATTTTAAAATGAATCTTTCTAGAGATACTAATCATTAGAGTTCTCTTATTTAAGAAATATAATAGTACCACATAAGAATCAACTATGTAATAGAAAAAATGCATTAGTTTTAGGAAAAATTACCCTTGTACCCTTAAAATCATTTAAAATTATTCCTATATCTTTATTTTTATTATATTTACCGTAAATTCTTGAAATCTTTAAGAAAATAGTCACTGTACCACTTCGCAAGGGTATATCGGTAATTTTTTATTTTAAGGATAGGGGCAAATAGAGGCACACTGGATCTTTTCTTAAGGATTTTAGGATTACTACGATAAATATGGTAAAAGTAGAGATATAAGATAATTTCATAATTAAGATTTTAAAGATATAGAGATAATTTTCCTTTAATGTTATTTTCTAATGTGACCGAAGGAAAGATGGATATGAATTCGAAAGTGCTACTCAAAATGAGAAAAGTTCTTTCTTCTCAATCCCCTCCTCCTTTGACGGTGTCACTACCAGGTATTGATGTGATAATCTTTGATTAAGTCAGAGCAACTAGTAAACACGGGGTGAGCAGAACAAGAGAGCTGCTTCGTTATCCCTTCTTTTGCTATGTGTTACTTTTTTCTTTGTTACACCTTTTTCAGTCGAGTTTGTCTTGCTACACACCCTGACTCTTTTAACGATGGTTGTCAACACATTGGACATGCCCAATATGCCTTTGGGCTTGGCCTAATTTTGAATTATGTTGTCCACCTTCTTTTACGGTGATGACCCTACGATGGGTTGTCCCAAAAAATTAAAAGGCAAAAAATTTGAAAAATTCTTTTAGATAATTACTCGATAATAATAATAATAATAATAATAACAATAATAATAATAAAAAAACAGACACCCTTAATGGACTGATTTTGGTCGAGTTAATTTTTGTCCAAAAAAAAGAGCACCCATTCTTTTTTTTTCCTGATTTTTTTTAACTGCCTTATCGGAGATTAGACAATATTGATAGGTAGCTTGTACGAGGGGTCACCTTAAAAAAATTCAAAAACTATTTTATTTTTGATTTCTTGCACCACATGGGAAGGAGTGCATGAGGTAGTGGAGCAAGTGAAACTAAAGGAGGCCGGTAAAAGTATGATGAGCTTTTGCCTTTTCTTATCCCCATGTCTGTAGCTCTCGGAGAAAAGTTGTGAAAGGGACAGGTGATCCATAGATTGGTATCAGTCGGTGTCCCTCAAAATTACACCGAAGCTCAGCACCGAGAATTGGTCGTTTAATGATATAGAATTGAGGTCACTAAACACCAATGGGTTGCGGTGCCCTAATTAAGGACTTTAATTAGACATTCTTAAACTATCGGTATGGTATGGGCATCCCCTAAAGCCCCTCTAGCTCTTGTGGGGCTTTATCATCTTCCACCCACTTGTACAGTGGGGGGGTGTTGCACAGGTTGGGCCATGTTGAGTGTCTGCATTCTGCAAAAAAATTTTGAAAATTATTTTCCTAACTAGTGTACCCACCTAGAGCATTTGAAATCTAAGGTTAGACTAGAGATAGAAAGGGCTAGGCTCAGGCCGCGTTTGGAATGGATGGTCTTCGTGGATTTTTTTTAAAAAAATCTTTTCACCGTACATATATCAGATGTGTCAAAAGTGTTTTTACGAGAAAAAAATTACATTTGAAACACCACCGCGCATTCGACTCCCACCACCTTGTCTACCGTGTCACGAACACTTCTCATCTCACTTTTTTAAATGTTGGGTTAACATAAATATGACATTAAACTATTGGTTAAATACTGCATGGGTATTAAACATGACATTAACTTATGGACGTGATGTGCATCGAAATTTACCCAGAGATTTTTTAACTCTCTTTCTCCTTTTCCTTTCTCTCTCATTGGAAACTTTACTTGAGCGTGAAAGTTTGAGGACAGATGATAGGTTTGATTCGATTTAAAATTTTATAGAAAATTTTAATAATTATTTTAATTATTAAAATCCCCCGATACGTCCAACCAAATGCGCCCTCGGCTCATTTGTCAGTCCTGATCTGATTATGTTAGAAAGGAGAGAGAGAGAAAGACTTCAACTTGCAACGAGACGTGTAATCTTTTTATTGGACTACTCTCTTTAAAAAATATCTTTAGAGAATTTTCATTTGCCCGGGACACTTTCTAAAAGAAGATGTCCGATAAGATAGGCGGTTCTTGAGGAGTGGGATGGATGGTGTATTGATTCTTTTATTTTTTGATTAGAAATAATCTAACGGATTCGGGAAAACAAAACGACAACATAGATTTATTAATTACGAGAGCATCTTAAAAGAAAAGGTACGAACTCGCTTCTGCTACGGCCATCTGCACGCAAACGAGGCCAAGTTTGAAAAGCCAGGGCCTTCGCTGTGACATCAAATCTGCACATCCATCCAAACTCATGTGACATCCGTCCCTTCTCGGACCTCTTGGACCACCCTTTGAGCAGGTTACAATCTCTCTCTCTCTCTCTCTCTCTCTCCAATCTCAGAAACAGGTCTCAGGAAAAAAGGGGTACTTTTGATTGACAGTCATACATGCATATGTATAAAGCGCCTGGAGGGTGTGTGAAGGCATCTGTAGAGTGATGCAATATCATGGGGGCAGGATGCTTCACCACAGCACTTCCAACAAACACAATTCACATATGAAATTGGTGACTTCTGTTCTTGAATACTTCTCGAGATCTTCCATTCGTTGTGGATTCCTTCGCAGTCTTTAAGTCTTGTAGGTCAATATAGTTGTCTTTCTGTGGTCTTACGATATCCCTCCAATACTTGGTGCATTGGAACAACACTAATCAACATAAAGAGGAATAACATAAACCTCGGTGCTAATTAAGTCGACAGGATGAGATGACCCAATGCCCCCCATAAGGTAAAATCATCACACTCGGTACAAAAGAAGTTTTCCTATTAGAAAAGGGATTATTGAGTAAATCAAATTTGAGCACTCCGTCTGCATTGAAGGTGCAATACAAAACATTTGACCACTACATGATGACCAAGAAAATAAAAGACAAGACACACCTTGCATGACATTAGGGGCCGCTTTGTTTATAGAGTTATCGGGTGGATACTGTAACAGATGAAAGAGGAGGACACGGTGGGTCCCGTCTCCTCTTCACACAGAAACCGTTAACCAAAGACGGTTAGCGTGCTCAACCTCGGAAGGTCGAGCACGTTAACCGTGCCCAGGTAACAAAAGAGGGACTAGAAGATTTTGTCTCTGTTACAAAATAAACTCCCCAACAATATTAAAAGCGTAGCTCGACGAGCAATATGTTTGCAACATGCAATGTGTAGGAAAGGGAAGTCAAAAGACGAGACAGCGTCCCTCCCAATTCCTAATAAGTGAGTGCCACCTGCATTTTCTGATCGGATCATCTCTCCTAATTACACGTGTCGTAGCTCCTACTCCCGTGTGCTGAGTTGTTCCCCCCCCCCCCCCCCCGCTTTTAATTATTTCCAAATCCAATAACGGTGGCGTGGATGGAATTATGGCCCAACAACATCATGCCCATTTGATATCATGCGCACAGACCACAGTACTTATGCTCATTAATTACGACAAGGACCAGCAGTAGCACTGGAGGAGTGGAGCTCCAATTATGCCAAGCACACCCCCCCCTCCCACCCTAAATTCTATGGGCCACTTTGACATAAGAATTGTCGGGAGATTACTTCAACCGATGAAAGAGGAAGAGAGTGGGGCCCATATCTCTCCCTCACACATAACCTGTTAATCGGATCGGTTAGCGTATATACTCGACCCTCCGGAGTCGAGTGCATTAATTGGGAGCGGTTAACAAATATGTCCTAAGAGGTCTTTTGTTAACCGAGCCCGATTAAAGTGTTTGTGTGTGAGGAGAGAGCAGGGCTCACGGCTCTCTCTCTCATCGGCCCATATCTTACCCGCTTCTCAAACATGCCCTAAGTGGGCATCCCACACAGGCGCGCACACACACAGCCATCATTGGTAAAAGGGGAAAAAAAGATAAAACAGCTATCCTAGTAGTTTCGATAATGAGAATAGTTAATCCCAGAAGGTAAGAGAAGAATTTTTGTGGATTCTATGTTAATGCTTAGTTATCTAGATGAATTGTTTAGCTCAGGTTATGCTATTATCTAAGGTATATTCATTGGATAATTTTAGTGATTTATAAAATATGTCTAAAGATTTTGTTGTCCTGTTGTTGCTTTGAGATATGATTATGGTTCTTATAGTTAATGAGTTAAAAGTTCGTAAGATTAAAATTCTAAATCATATGGTTCTATTCGAGATGGTTAGATATTCAGATATTATCTGAATTGGAATAATATTTGGTCAAATCCAATCTGAGCGACGACGTCGGCTTCTCATCTGGTCCGTTGACACCCCCGTCAGAAATACCGAGGTGGGAGAAAAGTGGGAACCGCCCATGGTTCGATATTCAGACCCCGATATTTTTTTCTCATAATTCAATGACAATTTTTTTTTACATTAACACCCTTGTTAAAAAAAGCACATGAGAATCTATCTTAAATTTACATTCACATGTATATCCTCCATATATATGTGAATTAAATGGCATGTCCATCATTGCTAGGGATGCTAAAAAAAAATAACGATGAGGATATTGATTCTATATTTATTCCTAAAATAAAAAAACTCTAGCCTTGACATTTTCTTTTTACATCTGCAACTTTATCTTTATCCTTAAAAATTATTAGAAATGAAGGTATCAAGGCTAAATTATTGGGTGGCATTTCAAATTCGATACAATTCTCTTACACAGATCCTCACAAATCGTATACACTGGATGTCCTATCCCGTGTTGATCCACTAGTGGACCGCCATGCCCTGACTCTAAACCTTCTAAGTGAGAGATCATTAGGAGGAGATGCTTAGGCTTAAGGCCACGTTTGGGAAGACATGGTACCGTGACTTTAGAGTCAAAATCTCTCGACAGGTTTTAATCTCCCTCAAATGGTCACATGAGTTCTTAGCTCATGTGAAGATTAGATTTCAAAGAAGAGAGAAAATATGACATAAAAAAGTCCAATTTTCATAATCTCTCAAAGTAACTTTAGAGTTACTTTTGAGGATTTTAAATGATGGAGAATCTCACTTCCCCGGCACATTTATACGGTGTGTGGATTATTTGGAGAATAAAAAAGTTACCTGCATTGTCAAACGTGGCCTAAGAAAGAAGGGATAGGAGAGGATGACAGATTTTCTTAATTCACATTATTGGGAGCTTCTTGACACACTGTTCTGTCAATAGACAGTACAAGGGCTTCAGGAAATAAATCAAATAGTAGAAGGAGAATTTTTAAACTTTGAGGGTCTCGTTGGCCCAAGTGTCTCTCGACCAAGATTTGACGGCCCAGTCGTACTGATCGTATCGATTTCATACAGATACGGTACAATATGGCACCGTACCGTATTGGACTATACCGTATTAAAAATAAAAATTTTTATAACAAATATTTATTATAATAAATGTTAACATGAAATGTGTATTGGAGTTGGTTAGGGCGTCATTTGTTTGAACGTGAGGTGTTTGGTTCAAATCTCACATTTGTCATCCATATTTTGATTTTTATCCCTTAAAATAGTAAAAAATTAAAAAAAGTGAAAAAAACATGACACACAAGTTTCTAACTTGAAACCCACAGTTTCAAATAGTTATTCCTGACCAACTTAGCTATAAAGAAATATTATATATAATATATGAATATGTACTAGTAGCGTATCACACACCGAACGTATTAGTCTATGGGTGATACGATTCGATACATGTGGTTCGCCTCATACTGGGCCGATTTGTAAAACTATGTTCTCGACGAAGGTAGTTGAGTTTTCAGAAAATAAATCTAGGACAAGATGGTGAGAGAATTTTCACTCCGTAGGTTGTTCTTCAAAACTCGGAGAAGATTTAGGCCTTTTATGAGCTCAAGTCATTGGTTGTTAATTAACTAATTTGTCACTTTTTTTATTTTGGTCGGATGATCTATCTTTGTGGTTGTAGATGCAGAAAATTGGTCTCTAACCCTCGTACCATATTTTTCTATTTATTTATCGGAGAGGACCGCCTGACACTCGTGGAAGCCTGCAATCACCAGAAAAGAAAGACGTCAGAAGAGTCTCGGACGCTATCCCAGGGGATAACCCTCCGATGCTTAAGTTAGCAATGGTTCAAGTGAAGAACAGAGAAGAGTAGGAGAGATGGAGGAGAATGGAGGTCGCAGTAGGAGATCTAAGAAAAGTGTAGATCCTCCAGACGAGTGCTCGCCGCCCCCAGTGATCACCCGGAGAGTGCTCGCTGGGTGGCAAGGTCGTATGGGAGAGATTCTCTCTCAGGGGATGAACAGCCGCGGCCTCTCTCGTAGCAGGGTGAGTAGCTCTCTGGCTTGCTTCTCTGTAAGCGTTTGTTGGTGAGATTCACCGTGTCCTTCTGTTCTCTGTCGAGGTCCCTTTCATATGGGGTTGTCCTGGTGTCGAAGGCCAATCCTTTAACAGGGAAGGACGCAAGTCATGGAGTAACGTCCCTCGCGATCGTGGTGGGAGTTTCTCGTTGAGGGCGGTTACCCCAGAGTCGACCGATCCCCAGGCGAGTCTTACGGCGCTCGTGGGCGTGCTCGCCTGTTGTGGGGTCACCTGCGTCGTGGGGGTAACGGTTAGTCGCCGAAGAGTCCTCTGGCGGTCATATATTGCGCCTAGGCCAAGGCCCTTCATGCTGGCACATCCGAGATCCGTTCGTCCTGGGCCATCCGTAACGGGCCATGGCTTGCAGTGGCCTGTTAGGCGCGTCGTGGACCGTGAGTCGAATTGGGCTTGTTGTAGATGGGCCCGACATGGGCCGAGCTGGATTTACCCTCCTCAATGGTGTATTAGATTACGATATCTAATTTAAGATGTTGGAGATGTCTCATAAGCAAGGTTTGTTAGTCCGATCATATCGACTGTATTGATATTTTGTCGGTACGGCATCATACCGCACTGTATTGTTATGTGTTAAAAGTGAAACCTTATTTAATAAATATTCCTTATAGTAAAATATGATAAGAAATTATGTGTAACTCAATGGTTAGTAAGTTTGTTAACCATGTAAAATGGTGCGGCTCACTAGTTTCTAAGGCGATTCTAAACATTCCAAATGAATGTTTTGAACCAAATTATCTATAAAGACATATTTGTCATAAAATCATATATATAATATTTAAAAGAAGATAAGTAATTTACCGATTACGTATACATGCGACACATCATGTATCGGATCGGTACGACAAACCCTGCACATATGATGTTATCATATTATGACGTACACACACAATATTTTTACAGTAAATGATTGTAGGGTACAAAAACAACCATTTTCTTTTTTTATCCTAAATATTTATCTTTTTATGTCATTATATACGGATGAATATTTCAGCGTTTTCTTTTCCTTTCGCATCCCTTATTATAAAGATATAAAGAACATTAAACTTAAGATAAAGAATATACATGTAAATATATAGATCTAGGATAGATTCTCATGCAACATTATTTTTAAGAAGGAAATAATGCAGGAAACCAATCCTAAGTAAAAATGAGCCTGCAACGCAAGCAATAAGAGTAAAGTATTGTGAGAATGGTGGTAAACTGGCAATGGCATTATGGTCTTTTCACACTTGAACTGTTTTTTTTCTCTCTCTCTCGTCTCTCTCTGTCTGTACGTGACTGAGCGCTTTAGACTGGAACTCAGGAAGTATTGCATGGTGTGCTCTCCCATCCTCCCCTCTTCTCCCCCGCACTCACACGCTCACAGATACATACAAGCGTCTCTCTCTCTCTCTCTGCGTCTGTCTTTGCAGACACGCACAAGGAGGGAGCGTGCTCCTCTCACCCCTCCCAATGGCTTCCATGACCAGATGTATAAAGAGACCCGAGCAGGAGAGGAGGCGGGTAACGACACAGGATATGATGGATTGGAGTGCCGCGGACGGGTAAAGCAGCGACATATCTTTTCCTTCTCGGAAAGCTAAGGACAGCCCAACCATTTTTCTTCCCTGCTCCCTTTTCCCTCTTTCTTTCACCGGGAAAGAACCCATCTTTGGGGACCTGCAAGTCTCCCCATTTGCTGTTCCCCTCCATGCTTGACACCGAAAGCTCGGTTTCATCATTGGGAAGCCAAGGAAAAGAAGGTAATGAGGGGAGGAAAGGAGGTAGCAGAGCCGAGGAGATAGCATATGTGTTGAAAAGTGGACAAGATGGGAGTCTGCGGAGAAGCTGCATGAAGGAAAACTGTAAGTGGTTTTTTGACGCAGAGACCCCCAATTTTTATCCTTGCTTTTTTTTGCATTTGTATGTCTTTGGAAGATATCGTTTTCATGGTGGCATCAATGTAGTGTTAAAAAATCTCTGTGGGTATTTCTTCTGGGGCGTTTAACTATGTAAGTGCTTCTGGAGTAAGCATTTTGTTTGTTCTTCACTCATTGGTCGGAAAACCAGGTACCTGCTAAATCCCTGGCTTAGACTAGGTCTAAAATGGTGTCGGGCAGCTTTAGGGGGGGGGGGGGGGGGGCGTTATCGCTACTGTTGAGTTGGTTAACTATTCTTTTTTCTGTGTTTGAAGGAGTTTTACAATTTTGTTTTTCAGGATGCTGTTTCATTATTGGTATCTTGGACTTGAAGTTTTTATTTCTCTTTTGAGTAACCGTTACAGTTATTTGGATTCAACTTTCCCAATGTTTTCTTCTGAAAACTGCTTTTCTCTGTGCAGGAAATATTGGCTGGAAGAGCATATTTTGGTTCATGAGCTCCAATTTTTCAAAAACACCTACTAAGAATGGCAGAATTTACGGTTAGAAGAATTGAACCAGATCAGACTAAAATACGAAATGTTCCCATAGTAGTTTCTCCAGAGGGGTTTTGGTGTTGTCCATCTCCTGTGGTCTTTCAGAAGACACTCAAAAACCAAAACTACCAAAATAAACGTAAACCCTCACCTACACCACCACTTCAAGCACTTCCAAAGGCCTCTGTTCAGAAGACACATGCCCCAGCAGAAAAGAAACAGGTTCCTACCCAACCAAGGTCCAGGGTCATTTCTGATGATCAGAGATGTTTAGCATCTGATACATCTCCTGTAAGTCCTCCAGCAGTCTCTGGGAGAACACTAAATGCTGGGAATTTGCAGCGAAAGATATCTGTTGGATTTGGCCAGCCTGATAGTAGTGATTTGAAGGTTATCCTATCGGGGAAGGAAGGAGTTGCTGTGAGGATGAGTGTTCATAGGAATGTTCTTGCAGAGCACAGTACCTTTTTTGCTGATAGGCTTTCTACACAATCTCACATCTCAACCGTTGACATGGGTGACTGTGAAGATGTGGAAATTTACGTTGAAACTGTGGGATTGATGTATTGCAAACAAATGAGGCAGAGATTGATCAAGCAAAGTGTTCCACGAGTGCTCCGCATAATTAAGGTATAAAGTATACTTCTATATTTACAGTGTCCTTATAATCTGATCAACTTATTTTATTGCCGGCGTCACCGATTTATCGGTTTCCTTGTGAATAATTTTGAGCATGCTCAGAGTTATTTGCCAATAAGGAAACCTTAATTGTATGTCTTCCTATTCTGTTTTCACATGTTTGCCAAAGGGTAATTTCATGGTGCATTTTTCTAGAGAAGAAGAGGATAAGGGGAGAGCATTTCTTTAATACCCATCCTACATTTACCCTCCCTCCTTCACTCACGTGGGATGAGACCTTTTAAATCTGTTGAAGTATACAGGAAGTTTTTTTGGCATTTGATCTCTATATTACAATGGATGTTTCTCCTATTATTGGGAAAGAGAATGGGATAATGCTTTATAAATAAAAACAAAAAACTAATGAGCAGATTGCTGGAGCCAAACTGGCTAAGAAAAAGAAAATTAAAAGTTAGATGACAAAAGGATCATTGTCTCGTCTACGAGTTTCATGTAGTTCCATGTGTCTACTTATACTTCACTTTAAGAATGGTTGTTCGTCCTTTTCAGATCGTTTATCAGTTCTTGTGGAATAAAACCATAAGCTACATCAAAAGATTTTCCCTTCTTCCAAACAGTCTTGCAAAGGCATGTTTCAGTATGTTCTATGATGAACATATCTATGTAGTCAGAGGTGAGAGGCACCCGAGGTGATCAAGGGGTCGCCTTACCTCAAAATGTCTAGGTGATGGCCTAAGCGTTTGAGGTGACATTAAAACATATGTATCATTAAATATGTCAACAACACATATATAAAATCAATCAGATTGGTAAATTCATCCGTTTAGATGTGAGAAATTAATTAAGAACCTATCAAGTTCACATAGAGCGGCCTTGCATTGTGGATCAAGGATGACAGTTTCGGTTTCAGTTTCGGCCGGTTTTCGGTTTCGGTATCAGCCGAAACTGGCTGAAATCCGTTCAAGTAATTAAAAAAAATTTAAAAAGTTCGGAAAAAATTCAGAAAATTATAAATAATAAAAAATTAGAAAAAATCATTGGACATGCATTTGAGTGTGAATGAATTGGATTAAGTCCTAGAAGTAGGCATGGAATATGTTAAACTGATAATCGCTATATATTAAACATGGGGTGGGTTTAAGTAGAACAATAAACATTACACACACAGTAAATGTTACAGAAATTAAATGATCTCTACCCAAATAATGATGCACCAATATGCATAATAATTGGAAGAACCTTCTCCCTCATCGTTTGGCTTCTGTTGTTGATACCCATTAAATGACTGCATATATTCTGTATATTCACTATAACCAAATAATGATACAGTCAAGTCATACATCCCTCTTTGGATCCCTCTTGGAGTATAAGGTTGTTGGCTTGATTGGAATTCAGAATCAACATAAGAAGTAGAATCTTGATGATTAGAAGAGGATGCTGACCCATAACTACTACTGACTGGAATTGGATGAAATTGAAATCCTGGTTGATGACCCCACTCATACATGCCTGCTTCGTGTTGGCCACCTCTATAACCTGATGGATGTCCATATTGGCTCTGTAAATCATATCTTCCTTCACTATGATTGTATCCTCTGTCCATCTCATTCATCTTTGAAAGGATTCCTTTTCCCCATGCTGGGTGTCTCACATAAACTTGCTTCATCTGTTCAATTGCCAGGTCCTCTCGAGCAGCAACACTAGTCCTCTCAGTCATCTCATGCACTGATGCACTTCTTCTTAAGGATGGAGGTGACTTGAGCATTCTAGGAGTGACTAGCTTACTATCTGATTCTGAATATGTAGCTGACTCAATCTCAGGCTGTTGCTTAGTGTCGTTAACAAACAAATGCTTTTCCTCTCTTTGGTGTTCATGAGTCACTCTTGTCCTCTTTGTTGATCTTTTGAATTGTGGATCTCTTGGCTCATCTCCATCTAGTATACTATCTGCCCATGTTTTGTCATCAGGATCAAAAACGGGCTCATCAACCTGCGCTCATATCTCAACCCAAGACTACAAGGGATTGTCATCATCAAAGAATGCATCCACATCAATTTGGCCAGTTGTATCGTCTGCGACACGTTTGTCCTTCAACTGTTGTCTTAGCTTCATGTTCTTTATTCTCAACCTCATATTGTAGTGGCAATAAACCATTTTTTCTAGCCGTTCAATCTTTAGCCGATTGCGAATCTTTGAGTGTATAAGGCTGAACGTGATCCGATTTCTTTCACATTGACTTGTTGATGTTGTTTGACTCAATACCCTAATTTCAATGTAAACCAATGCATTATTGCCCAAATCCCTATTGTTCACTATTATCCACTAGTCAGCTGTTCCACCAACCATAAACAAATAAATGTGAGATGTAAATGAAGATCAATTCTTCATGATGTACTAATACATTTTGACTCAATTGAAGCACAACGATTTAGTATATCTGGGCTCACTCTTCCCATAGCGTATTGCAATTGTGAGTCAGAATATGTCCGAGTCCTTATTCTATAACTGTCCATCTATAAGGATAAAGTAACATATTAATATTAGTAATTAAGTAAATTTTTTGCCTCTTATTGATAAAATCAATAAAGGTCACCTTGTAGCTCGGCCTGTAGTCTCTTTTCTAGTGTCCTCGATAAACGACCAATGACTTTTAAGGTGTTTTGAAGCACCTTGCCATCAACGTTTGCATTGGCATTGTATATAAATGGAGGGTTGAGAAAATAACCTACATTTGTAACTAAATATAAGATGTAAATTAACCTAAAAAATAATGAACTTTATATCATTACAATTAATCACTCACCAGCTACATGTAATTCATGGTGTAATGTGTTGTCCCATCTGTTGTCAATAATTTTCCATCACTTCTTTTACTCTCTGGAAGAGATTTCTGCAAGTATAACTTGGCACAGTCCATGGCCTTGTATAGATATCTCATATCATTCTTGTCATCGTCATCCACCATTCTTAGGACCTTCACGAGAGGTGTGACTACTTTCATGTAACGTGAGACCCTGTCCCAAAATTTGTTATTTTCCACGATGTGACACACTTCCAAATAATCCATCTGAACATCAACATTGGATTTGTCTATATAATCCCGCATGGAATTATGGTACATGAAAGACTTGAGCTCATTCTTATATCTGTGCAAGAACTCAAAAAAAATGAAATTCAAAGAAAATCTTGTTGACCCTGCACAGATGATGTCTCGGCCCCCATTTGCATGCTCTCTAAACATGTTCAAGATCCTAAGATGGCCATAACTGTACTGAGTGATATTCTGTACCCTCTCAATTGTCTTCTTCATATTTTTGTCCTTCCCAATACCTTCAAGTATCAAGTCCAGACAATATCCTGCACATGAGAGCTAATATAAATGCTTACGCTTCTGCATCAAATTCCTCCCTATAGCCTTGTAACTGGCTTCATTATCGGTGACTACTTGCATAACATGTTTCTGTCTAATTTCTTCTACCATCTCATCCATCAAATGAAACAAATAATTTACAGTCTTTTCATATTTTGATGCATCAGCTGATTTCACAGACTGTACCTTCGATGCAATAAACCTGAATGTTGATCATGGACTTCTTCGTGGTACTAGTTCAGCCATCACACATAATGGTGCATCCTTTCTCCATCCAGATATGCTTGAACCTTTCAACCCACTGATGAAGCTCCTCAACCTCTCACTCAAGGCCACGCCCGTATATATCTCGACGTGAATTGGCCTTGAAGCCAGGGTCAGCATCTGCTACGACATCAAGCATACATAGGCTGCCAATAATTTGATTCAGCTGCATATGCAGGCACACCTGCATGGAAAAATTATTTGCAAATACTTTTATATGCATACCCTGTAGCTTCAATTGATTTTTTGACCCCTCTCAATGACTGCTTGATTTTTGGTTGTGTAGCACTTTGCCTTCAATGCACATAGCTGTCCATGAGACCTACACTCTACGGGACTGCACCAGTGTCAGGACGTCGTGCTATACCAGCTGTACTGGAGTAAGTCTCTGATCCTATCAGTGCTTTTCCCTTCCTTCGAGCCGTACGCTCACGCTCTACTACTTCGGTCAGCTCTGGATCCGAATCCTTAGTGCCTTCCTTCTCATTATCATCCCTCCTTCCCCTTCTACTTACTTTGCCTGAAATCTCCTCACAAATTTCAGCCTGATCTTCAGCCCTTTGTTGCATCATGTCTTTTTTGCCCAGAAGGCACTGACGTATTTCCTCTGCCACCCGTCGGGGACATATGTCACATTATTTGACCTCTCCTCTTATTCCTGTCAAATGCTATTTTTCTCCAGTAATTCCGCCATGTTTCTCCTTACCACAATAATTACATTTGACTTTTCTTCTTCTAGCATCAACTAAGGTGAGGTGGGTCCACCCCGGATCGTCCTACCCTTGTTCATGTCTATCCACGATCTGTATTAAGACAGTCAAAGACAAATGGTCGTAAGTACAATAAAAAAATACAATGAAGCATAATTGAGCTTCAAATTACGTTGAATTGAGATAATTAGACAAAAGTTTCAACTTCTAACCGGTAATTAGGGTCACATTTGGAGATTTTATTTAATTATCCTTCATTAAATGCAATTAACAGTATGCTCCCGCCCAAAACATTCAATGAAACTTAATTGAGCTTCAATTGATGCTAAATTTACCTAATTAGACAAAATTTTCAAATTTAAATGGCTAATTAGACCTTAATTTAGGGATTTACCCTAATTATCCGGCGTGTAATACAATTAGCAGCATGCTCCTGCCATAAAGCATTCAATGAAGCTTAATTGAGCTTCAGTTGATGCTAAATTTACCTAATTAGACAAAAGCCCCAAATGTAAATCGTTAATTAGGCCCTAATTTGGGGATTTACTCTAATTAACCAACGTGTAATACAATTAGCAGTATGCTCCCGCCCTAAAGCATTCAATGAAGCTTAATTAAGCGTCAATTGACACTAAACTTACCTAATTCGACAAAAGTCTCAAATTTAAATTGCTAATTAGGCCCTAATTTGGAGATTTACCATAATTAATGTATAAAAACTAATATATTGTATATACCTTTACCTACAACAAGAAAACTATCAAACAAAGAAAAAAATACAAAAACATACAAGATCCTTGAGAATCTTTAACCCAATGATATGAACGACGGCGACGGCGACAGCTACGCATTGTAAACAGAAAGAAACGGCGGCGACGGCATCGGCACGATCTCCTCTTGGCAGCAAAACCTCCTCCTAAGCTCCCCCTACCCCTCCTGACGGACGTGAACTCCCTTTAAGAGGGGAGTTTGCATCCAGTTTCTCCCAGTTTCGGGCGTGTCGGGCCAAAATGCCCGAAACCGGAATCGGTGTTGCCCGAAATATAATAAAATAATATTTTTTTAAAGTTTCAGACCTGCTACAGTGAGCAAGTCCGGTTTTGGATCGTCTAGGTCCGAAACGTATCAATTTCGGTCGAAACTGCCATCCCTGCGAGGCAAGGCGAGGCACCCATAACTCGCCTCTCTTCGGCCCATATTGCCTAGGCGAGTTGGGTATAGCCCCGGGGGCCTTTGCCACTTGGGCTGCCCAGAAAATTCCTATAAGAAATCATAGCCAGAGAGCCTTCTCCCCACTTCAACCCCCGAACAAGGGGGGCACTGTCCCCCCTTGAACCCCCACAAATTGACCGCACAGGTCGATCCACGACAGGGATGGCAGTTTCGGCCGAAACGTATCAGTTTCAGACCTAGACGATCCGAAATCGGACCTGCTCACTGTAGCAAGTCTGAAACTAAAAAAAATATTATTTTATTAGTTTTCGGGCCACATCGATTCTGGTTTTGCCTGGTTTCGGGAGTTTCGGCCCGATGTGCCTGAAACGGGGCGAAACCGGATGCAAACTCCCCTCTTAAGGGGAGTTCACGTCCGCCACACCCCTGGGGATGCCGCCAGGGGAGGTGGAGGAGGGGTAGGGGGGAGCTTGGGGGGAGGTTTTGTTGTAGGGAGGAGATATTGCCGACGCCGTCGTCGTCGTTTCTTGCTGTTTACAGTGCGTAGCTGTCGCCGCCGCCGCCGTTCATATCATTGGGTTGAAGATTTCTTAAGGATCTTGTAAGTTTTTATTTTTTTTGATAGTTTTCTTGTTGTAGGTAAGGTTATATATAATATATTAGTTTTTATATGTTAATTATGGTAAATCTTCAAATTAGGGCCTAATTAGTAATTTAAATTTGGGGCTTTTATCTAATTAGGTAAGTTTAGCGTCAATTGAAGCTTAATTAAGTTTCATTGAATCCTTTAGGGCGGGAGCATACTGCTAATTATATTACACGTCGGGTAATTAGGGTAAATCTCCAAATTAGGGCCTAATTAAAGGTTTACATTTGAGGATTTTGTCTAATTAGGTAAATTTAACGTCAACTGAAGCTCAATTAAGTTTCATTGAATGCTTTAGGGTGGGAGCATGCTATTAATTATATTACACATCGGGTAATTAGGGTAAATATCATAATTAAGGCCTAATTAGCGATTTAAATTTGGGGTTTTATCTAATTAGGTAAATTTAGCGTCAATTCAAGCTCAATTAAGTTTCATTGAATATTTTAGGGCAAGAGTATGTTGCTAATTACATTTAATAAAGGGTAATTAGACAAAATCCCCGAATGTGACCCTAATTAGGGGTTAGAAATTGGGATTTTTGTTTAATTATCTCAATTCAACGTAATTTGAAGCTCAATTATGCTTCATTATATTTTTTCATTGTACTTACGACCATTTGTCTTTGTCTTAATGCAGTATCATGGGTAGACGTGAATAAGGTCAGGAGCAACAAGGGCACGATGATCCAGGGTGGGCCCACCTCACCTTAGTTGATGCTGGAAGAAGAAAAGTTAAATGTAATTATTATGGTAAGGAGATACATGACGGAATTACTAGTGGAAAGCAACATTTGGTAGGGATAAGAGGAGAGGTCAAGTAATGCGACATATGTCCCTGATGGGTGGTAGAAGAAATGCGCCAGTGCCTTCTAGGCAAAAAAGATAAGATGCAACGAAGGGCTGAAGATCAGACTTAAATTTGTGAGGAGATTTCAGGCACAGTAAGCAGAAGGGGAATGAGGGGTGATGATGATGAGGAAGACACTGAGGATTCATATTCAGAGTTGGTCGAAACAGTATAGCGTGAGCGTACGACTCGAAGTAAGGGAAAAGCACCGATAGAATCAGGGACCTACTCCAGTACAACTAGTGTAGCATGACGTCTTGACACTGGTGCAGCCCCACAGAGAGTAGGTCCCATGGACATCTATGTGCACAGAAGGCAAAGTGCTACACAGTCAAAAATTAAGCAGACATTGAGAGGGGTCAAAAAATCAGCTGAAGCTACAAAACATGTATTTAAAAAGTATATGCAAATAGTTTTTCCATATAGGTGTGTCTGCACATGCAGTTGAATCAGAATATTGGAAGCCTATGCTTGATGCCATATGATGCTGGCCCTGACCTCAAGGCCTCGTAACGTCGAGACATATACGGACGTGACTTTGAGGGATAGGTTGAGGAGCTTCATCAGTGGGTTGAAAGCTTCAAACATATCTGGATGGAGAGAGAATGCACTATTATGTGTGATGGCTGGACTGGTACCACGAAGAAGTCCATGATCAGCTTTCTGATTTATTACATCAAAGGTACAGTCTTTGTGAAATCAGTTGATGCATCAAATTATGAAAAAATTGCAAATTATTTGTTTCATTTGATGGATGAGATGGTAGAACAAATTGGAGAGGAATATGTTGTGCAAGTAGTCACTGATAATGAAGTCAGTTACAAGACTGTAGGGAGGAAGTTGATGCAGAAGTGTAAGCATTTATATTGGCTCCCATATGCAATACATTGTCTGGACTTGATATTTGAAGACATTGGGAATGATAAAAATGTGAAGAAGACAATTGAGAGGGCATAAAATATCACTCGGTATATTTATGGCCATCCTAAGATCTTGAACATGTTCAGAGAGTATGCAAGTGGGGGCCGAGATATCATCCGTGCAGGGCCAACAAGATTTGCTTCGCATTTCATTTTTTTGGAGTCTTTACACAGATATAAGAATGAGCTCAAGTCTTTCATGCACCACAATTTCATCCGGGATTACGTACACAAATCCAATGCTGATGCTCAGATGGTTTATTTGGAAGTGTGTCACATTGTGGAAGATAACAAATTCTGGGACAGGGTCTCATGTTACATGAAAGTAGTCACACCTCTCGTGAAGGTTCTAAGAATGGTGGATGGTGATGACAAGAATGATATAGGGTACTTGTACGAGGCCATAGACCGTGCCAAGTTAGACTTGCAGAAATCCCTTCCCAGAGAGTATAAGAAGTGGTGGAAAATTATTGGCAACATGTGAGACAACACATTACACCATAAATTGCATGCAGTTGGTGACTGATTAATTGTACTGATATAAAGTTCAATATTTTTTAAGTTAATTTACATCTTACATTTAGTTAATTATTCACAAATGCAGGTTATTTCCTCAACTCTCGATTTATATGTAATGCCAATGCAAATGTTGATGGTGAGGTGCTTCAAGGCACCTTAAAAGGTATTGGTTGTTTATTGAGGACACTAGAAAAGAGGCTTCAGGCCGAGCTACAGGTTGACCTTTATTATTTTTATGAATAAGAGGAAAAGAATTTATTTAATTACTTATGTTAATGTGTTACTTTATCCTTATAGATGAGCAGTTATAGAATGAGAACTGGGACATATTCTGACTCACAATTGCAATATGTTGTGGGAAGAGTGAGTCCAGGTATACTAAATTTTTGTGCTTAAATTGAGCCGATATATATTAGTACATCATGAAGAATTGATCTTTATTTACATCTTATATTTATTTGTTTATAGTTGGTGGAACAACTGACTGGTAGATAATAGTGAACAATAGGGATTTGGGCAGTAATGTATTGACTTACATTGCAATTAGGGTGTTGACCTAAACAACATCAACAAGTCAATGCGAAAGGAATTGGAGCACGTCCAACCTTATACACTCAAAGGTTCACAATTGACTAAAGGTTGAACGGCTAGAAAAATTTGTTTACTGCCACTTCAACATGAGGTTGAGAATAAAGAACATGAAGCTGAGACAACAATTGAGGGAAAAACGCGTCGCAGACGATACAACTGACCAAATCAATGTGGATGTATTTTTTGATGATGACAATCTCTTGTAGTCTTGGGTTGAGGTACGGGCGCAGGTTGATGAGCCCGCTTTTGATCCTAATGACAGAACATGGGCAGATAATATATTGGATGGAGATGAGCCAACGGATCCAGAATTCAGAGGATCAACAAAGATGTCAAGAGTGACTCATGAGCACCTGAGAGAGGAAAAGCCTTTGTTTGTTGACGACAGTGAGCAACTGTCTGGGATTGAGCCAGCTAGATACTCAGAATCAGATATCAGATCAGTCACTCCTAAAATAGTCAAGCCACCTCCATCCTTAAGAAGTACATCAGTGCATGAGATGATTGAGAGGACTGTGATGCTGCTCGAGAGGACCCGACAATTGAGTAGAGAAGCAAGTTTATATGAGACACTCGGCACAGGGAAAAGGATTCCTTTCAAAGATGAACGAGATGGTCACATCAAAAGAAAAAAAAACAGAGCCAAAGGTTAGAAGGCGATTGGTTTCTTATGCTTTTGATGATGATGATGCACCAAGTGATGATCCCAGTACAGCTGCAGGTGTTACTATTGGCGGTGGCATATATGCACCTACTTCCTCCTTCCACGCTAACACGTGCAGAGGATACAATCATAGTGAAGGAGGATATGATTCACAGAGCCAATATGGACATCCATCAGGTTACGGAGGTGGTCAACATGAAGCAAGCATGTATGAGTGGAGTCATCAATCAGGATTCCAATTTCATCCAGTTCCAACCAGTAGTAGTTATGGGTCAACATCCTCTTTTAATCCTCAAGGTTTTATTTCTTGTGCTGATTCTGAATTCCAATCAAACCAACAACCTTATACTCCAAGAGGGATCCAAAGAGAGATTCACGACTTGGCTGCATCATTGTTTGGTTACAGTGAATATACAGAATATATGCAACATTTTTATGAATATCAGCAACATAAGCCAGATGATGAAGGAGAAGGTTCTTCTAGCTATTATGCATATTAGTGCATCATTATTTGGGTAGGGATCATTTAATTTCTGTAACATTTACTATGTTTGTAATATTTATTATACTGTTTGAACTTACTCCATGCTTAATATGTAGCGAACATTAGTTTAACATATCCAATGCCTACTTCTAGCACTTTATCTAATTTATTCACACTCAAATACATGTCCAATGATTTTATCTGATTATGTATATTTTTTCTGATTTTTTCTGATTTTTTTTTGAATTACTTGAACGGGTTTCTGCCGGTTTCTGTCGAAACCGGGTTTGAAACTGAAACTGCCATCCTTGTTGCCTCGCCTCATTGCCAAGGCAAGCGCCTCAAGCACCTTTGATAACATAGGAACACATTGAACTTAGTCATGTGTTAGTATAATGCTCTACATGTGGACCAACTATTGTTACAATGAAGAACATGGGGATTTGGCTGACATTTTTTATAGCTTTTTTTAGAGCAGCTCTTTTGAATTTTGCCTCAACTTCCTGTTCCTTGATTTAAAATTTTTCTTTGTATTTGACCTGATGGCTGTGAGCTGGAGGTTCTAAGATGCTACTTAATACTTTTTTTCATCATTGCATCAGTTATTATGGCTTGCAGCATACTGTGTTGCCATCCTAGCTTCGTTAAGGTTTCCATTTTGTAGAAATTTCATACTTTGATGTTCCCTTTGTGGTATATGCTTTTCAATGTAGAAAGGAAAACAAACGAGGTGCGCATGCTTTTTAAATGGTCTTCCTGCATTGTTTATAATGGAGGTGAAATATGCTTCTTCCAGAAAGTCTCCAAATAAACTGTTGCATTTTGTTTGACAATGCTTCCCACATTATTTATTTATTTAAAAAAGTTCCAAACATAAATCATGCATGGAAGGCGCAAATATATTCATTGGGAATAATAAAAATGTTCAGAACTGGATGCATCACTGAAACCAAGACTTTGATAGGATATGCTTAAAGACAAAATTTATACTTTGTTCTTTATGCAAAATAAAAGTTGATTCTCAGTGTGATTACTTTGTAATTATGTGAAATTTCTCTTTAATAGCCAGTGATAATGCATGCCATGTTCATTATTTGTGGACTGGAATACAGTTTATTTTTAACGTCAGCAAAATATCATGTTATCATATACTATCATACTTCACTACATGTCTATGACATGTGAGTAAATGGACTTGCAGGTAGCAGAAATACTCGGATTTCATGCATGCATAAAGTCATGCTTGGAGTACCTGGAGGCAATCCCATGGGTGGAAGAAGAGGAAGAAAATGTGGTCTCATCTGTCCGACATCTTCGGTGCGATAATTTTGGAGTGAGCCCAATACTGAAAAGGGTATCTTCAGATATTCCAAACACTCCAAATGGCACACTTAGTCACATAATAAACTTGGTTCTTAAGAGCAATGAGGAGAGAGGTCGGCGTGAAATGAAATCCTTAGTGCTAAAGCTTCTAAAGGAAAATAGCATTCTGGTCAATGGTTCTGTAGACGTATGTGGCAAGACATTGTATAATTCATCTCGGGGCTGCTTAGACTCGTTATTGCTCCATTTCAGGCAAGCTGCTGAACCAGGGTTTGCAGATAAACCGTTGGAAAAGAAAGATCCAGTTATACGGCAGATAGCCCTGGAGGCGGACAATCTACTCTGGCTAGTTGAGATTATGGCCGATAGACATGTGGCAGATGAGTTTGTTATGATGTGGGCAGGTCTGGATGAACTGGTTGCAGTGCATCAAAAGCTACCAATTGCATCTCGTCATCTAGTTAGTTGTGTAACAGCCAGACTTTTTGTTGGAATAGGAAGAGGCGAGATGCTTCCATCAAAGGACACCCGCCAACTGTTATTACAATTATGGTTGCAACCATTAATTGATGATTACAATTGGTTACTGCATAGCTGCAGATCATTTGACCGGAAGGTGGTGGAGGAAGGGATTGGGCGAACAATTTTGACTCTTTCTTTGGAAGATCAGCAGAGTATTCTTCTCTCATGGCTGGGTAGTTTCTTAAAAGTTGGTGATAGCTGCCCAAATCTTCAGAGAGCTTTTGAGGTCTGGTGGAGGAGAACTTTCATAAGACCATATATGGAACATCAAGGAAATGTACCGCTGTCAGATAAAATCAGAGGCTCACCATAAAAGAACTGATCTAGCTCTCTCTCATAAAGAGAGAATTGAGTTTGGGGAAAGACCTGATGCTAGTCCAGGATTAAATTGGGTGAACTGGACTGGAGAGGAAGCATGTGCTGATTTTCTTCTCTTGTACACAGCTGCATTACACAAGATTTTGGTAATGGATAAAAGATTTACTGAGTGTAATTCGTGGCATGTTTCAATGAAAGTAATTGATTGTTACTGGTGCTATAACTTGTGAGAACTACATGGGTGTATTAAGTGTATGCCTTCATTCTGCAAGACTGAAACCAGGAAACCTTGACTAGCATCAAGTTGTGCGGTATGCTTGCCCTTGCCCTCTGTATTTACCAAAATTTGTCTAGATCTAGTATTCCATTACATATCTCTGCATGTGATATATCTCTGTTCATTCAATGGATAAAGTATGATATATACAGCTGTATTATATGTGATGAGTGCAATTGTTATCTTAGTCACTGGAGTTGAGTCTTCCTAATAACATTTATTACTTTTTTTGATGTTCTGGATATTGTAAGTGAGAAAGCATCTCTTATGAACTAGCTGCCTAGTGTAGTTGGTTGGCCACCCTCCCCCATTTGGGGGAGGTCCCGGGTTTGAACCCTGCTATCTCGTCCCCTTAAAAAAAAAGGGAATTTTGCAAATAAACCATTCCTAGAAATACATTAGTAGGCATGCCACCACATAAAATCAAATAGTGCATAAATATCATGTAAGGCCATCTAAGCGTGGTATTTTTGCAAGTTTTCGGCAAAAAAAGTGGTATGCCTGCAAATAAAAATGGCATATTTGCACAATATGATTTTACGCACTGGTATGCCTGCTAATACATTTTCAGGAGTCGTTTTTTGCAAATTCATGTTTAACAATGGTTTATTTGCAAAAATCCCCAAAAAAGGTACCTACTGGAGAAAAAAAAGAAAACATCTCTTATTTGGCCATCAGGAATCTAGGGCATTAGCAAGTGTTATTCCTTATGCCTTACCAGGTGGGATAATGAAGCTTTCTGGAATCCAGCAGTAAGTTCTATGGTGGGAATGTGACAGTTATTTTTGGACGTGATAGCTGCTACATGGAATTAGAAAAAGGATGAAGGAATGAGTTCTCAAATGTTCTCATTGTTGTACAACTTTTGGAGATGAAATCCTACAATCCAAAAGTCTCATTTGGGTGTTTTGAATTATGGGATTAGGAAGATGTATTTTACACTATTGTCCTTACTTTTTTGATAAAAAAGACAAACATTAATGCCATTTGAAGTCTTTTCCCATCCTCCCCTTTTGAACTCCATGGGCTTGCATGCAACAGCTACCTTGGAGTAGCTTTTCCAGATTTTAGAATCCCTCTTCTTTTGTGTCTTTCTCTCACTTTCCCCTCAAATCTCTCCCGCATAGAAGTCCAGACATCTTGGCACAATTGGATGGGATTATAGGTTTTTGTTGATTCCAATAATTGATAATCCAATAACCCATAATCCATCTTGTTTCCAAATGCACCCTTAATATCATAGAGCTCTAACAAGATGATAGAGCCACTATAATCAGGAGCTACCTCCTGTACTATTCATAGTTGTCGAGGTAGTGACCTAGGCGACCAGGCGCCCTTATGGAGCCAAGGTGTTGGCCCACCTTTTTGTCCCCTAGAAAGGTGAGCAAGGTGCCCGCCTAGGCAAGCCAGGCAGGCCAAGACACCCTGCCTAGGTGCCTTGGGCTGCCTGGCCTGGGCATAGCCTATAATACCACCCAAAATTTTCGGGTCGGGGCACTCCGCCCCCATAACAAACTCTTGGTAGGTCGATCCACAATGCGAGGCCGGGTCATAGGTAGATTAGGCTCTACACACTCCTCTAACACCTCTCTGTGTGTGTGTGTGAGCGCGTGCCCTCTCTCCCCTCCTTCCCTCTCTCTCAATTTTTAGTACTAAAATCTATATTTTTATGTATCTTATTCTTAATTTGTATATTGGGGATATATATATTTTAGGTTTTTAAAGAGGTGCCACGGTGTTGCCTAGGTGACACCTAGGCAGACACCTTATCGCCTAAATACTTGGGCTCCCCATGAATGCCTTGGGTCACATGGTTGCCTCGACAACTATGTTATTGTTACAAGAGAGTAGATGGTTGAAACTTGAAACTAGGGCATTAAATTGTTCTAAGTATTGATTCTTCTTGGATACCATTGATTCCTCCCAACTGTAACAACACATGTGACAGTCAGCAGTATGCAAGAAGCATATGATGTATCATCTTTTCAGATATTCTACTGTAATTAAGAAAGAAGCAAATATCAACAAAATGACAAAGATCAACTCACCATCACTGAAAGAGAATGAAGAAACAGAAGGAGAAGAGGAGGACTTTGGGGTTTTGAGCATTTGACAAACAAACACCACTACCATCACAAGTGGCATGGTCTCTTCTTGACTTTGACCGTGTGGGATGGAACCAACACTGCTGACTAGAGCTGATGTGGTCCCTGCATTATCTGGGTCAGCCTTTTCGTGACCTTCTAGCAAAATCATATTCTAATGGTGTCAAGCCAAGGAGTCTCTTAGTTCTTTTAGGAAACTAACATTAATCTACATGGGTTTAGACCTATACCCTCCCCTCCATGACACAAATAAAGAAACAAGCTGCTCATATGGGTAGACAGTAGTTGAGCCAGGTAACCTGTTCAGTAGCTCACTAATGCGGCATCTAACATTTACGCAGCAAGCCTCCTTGTATGCAACATGTGCACCCTGGTGGCCATTAATGAGACAGGTATCTTAGCAGTACAAAAGTTAGAAAATTGATGGAACAATAGGGCCAAGGACCTTACCCTTTTAATGACTACTCCTTGTCTTCTTCGAGCATCTTTGTATTTGGGTGACATGCTCCAATGTTTAGTCACATCTTCCACTTATTTCTCTCTTCATACCTTTGGCATACTAAATCTATACATGTCTTATATAATATATTACAGGTGTATTAGTTCTCTTACCATTTTTTTTGTTTATGACTTGTTGCATTCGTTACCATTTCTCTTCTTTTAGAATGGTATTTCCAGAGCAACAGTGTGCTAATGAATTTTCCTTTAACCATGTCGTCTTGCTTTGTCATGTCCATGTTGGGTGTTGTAAGATTTTGCTATGTAATGGAAGCTAGGGGTTGTTTCTGGATCACGAGTGAAGGTGATCATTGGCATTTTGTAGTTGAAAACCTGCATTAATAAACTTTGGTGAAGTTGAAACGATAAGATAAACAATGTAAACTGGACAGTTGAATTTACCAACTTCCCGCCAACCTTCAGCATATAGTCTTTTCAACCTCTTTCTAGCTAATGAGTTGCATGATGTTCATGACCTTCCTAAGTCAGCAGAGCGACTAATAAACATCACTAGAAATTCTTTCTTCATCGGGTATTCACTGAAAATGGCAAATCTATGATGCCTTGTAAATGATTTCTTGCAGGCTTGTAGCTGAATACCGTGTCGGCGATGGCCAGAAAGAATTTTCACATAACCTCATGGGATATGGACAAAATATGTATGACCAACCAGTTTTTGGCGATGAGATGTCATGAGCATGATGCATTGCGTGACGAATCATTTCAATGATCTGAGAAATCTTCGTGATGTGTTCTTCTGGATATTCTTCGATAAATCAGCACCTTTGGATGGGTTTCCTTGTCTTTGCGTATGCTGTTGCTGTCCTAGAAATTTATCTTTTGTGTCTGTATGCCTACTTTTGTTTTGATGAGGTATACCTACTTTTGTTTTGATCAGGTCCAAAAACCGGTGCTGGATGCTGAATGTTTTTTCTTGTGTGCAGCATATGATAGTAACATCCCATGGTACCTCCAGATCATATCTTGCCCCATTGAAATGGGAATAGTTTTATGTGAATCTCCTGTGCCCTCTTCCTTGTGAATAAGGGCCAAGTATGAACAATTTTTCACCATCTCTCTTCCAATTTGGGCTCACCAGAGCTGGGGGGCAGAGGGTTTGGCGCACCACTCTGCTTAAAATTTGGGCCACCGCAGGTTTGGGCCCAAACTGCTGAGGTGAGACCCAAGGTGAATGTAAACCTAGGATGCCCATCCCCACAGGATGCTTAAAAGAAGGGTACAGATATAAGTTGCAAATTAAGATATTCCTCCTTACATTCTATCATTTCTAGAGGTCGACGGTGTTATCCAATATCTTATGTATAAATATACCGTAGAATTGTTATTTTACTTTGATTGCGCACGTTAGTATATATGTTGTAGGTTCAAGGTTTAATGCACCGAGTAAAAATTGCACCTCTATCATCATAGTTAGAGGTCGACGGTGTCATTCATTATTCATGTTATACTCTGATTTTTGAGATGTAAAATTCTTAGGAGGATAAAAAAGGAGATTAATTAGAAGTACAAATATATTAAATACTTCAAACTTTGTGCATCCAATTCTAATATTTCTTTTATAAAGATTAGGATAAAGATTATACGAAGAGGTATTTAGGTGTCCGATTCAACTCTCTAATAACGTGTTTTATATGGTCTGCTCGTCAAATCAGATTGCAGGAGGGCGCGTTCCAACTGCTGCACTGTGGGTGGTCCAGTAGCTTGGTATGCTGTCCCATGGTTTAAGTAAAATTTCTTTTTTCAATTCAGTCCCAATCCAACTTGCCTGATCCTACGGTGATGATTTTTTAAAAAATAAAAAATAAGGGATTTTTACATATATATCTTACCGTGATGATTTTTAAATAAAGTTCAGTTTTATCAAATATACTCCTCGTCAGAGTATATTATCATAAATATCTTTCATTTAGACAGAAATATTATAGTTATACCCTTTTTGTTTAATGCCGTCGACGGAGGAGAATATTATGTGAAATATGTTATCTACGGTCGTTAGATCTGGGATATATCTGACAAAATTAAATTTTACCGGAGTATATATACAAAAATATTACTCTTTAATTCACACTTAACTCGGGTTAAACACACGGGAGTTACGGCGAGGGTATAATCGTGACATTACCTGTATTTCGAGGATATTCATGATAATATGTTTCGATGAAAGGTATATTCGACCAAATCGAACTTTACAAGAGTATATATTTAAAAATCTTAAAATAATTATGAAATGACTAAAAAATAAAAAATTAAAGATCGGACAACTTAATTTACCTTAACTAATGGATCAAGCACTTTTGGCCCATTTAAGACGTCTGTTCTTTTTTTTTAAATTTTTTTTAGCTATCATGCATGTCTGATTGAGATTGAGCTGATTTTTTTTTTGAAAAAAATGTCTTTTTTGCTTGGACCGTGGGATAGGATACCGTAGCAAGCTACTCCATTGCCCACGGCGCTGCAGGTAAAAACTCAACAAATAAATTGTTTTTCTTTTGAGTTTGACCATGTGGTGCAGCCAGTTTTTTTTTTTTGCAAAAGTGCAAAATTGAGGTCAGCCTAATCAGACTGACATGTCTGTATAGTCCAATCGACAATCGAAGAGCTGGAAAAAATAAAAAAAATTACATATCAGAGATCCTGATTTGCCCAAGATAATGACAAGACAACTTTTACTCCATTTATGATGTACAATTTTTAATTTTTTTAAATCTTTTAATCATCTGATCGTCCATCGATCAAACTGTACGGACAGATAAGTCGAGTTCATGGCGACCTCAATTTTTTGAAACAAAAAATTGACTGCATTGCACATGTAGAACTCTTCTCTTTTTCATGGGTAGTACAGAAGGCTGCATCCCCAATTAAATGTGGGTGGGCCGTGAACCATACTGTGAGCAGGATCACTATTACAATCCATTAAGGTAATTAGACATTTCTCACATGTGAGTCCAATGTGATTTAGTCAGTTAAACCGACATCAAGATTGGGTCTCGTTCTTCCCGCACAAAAGGGGGAAAGACAAAGCGCATCCTGCTGGGCATCAATACGTGAGCACACCTCACGAGACAGATCGATGCAAACACATGGAATATTTGCTCGGTGTCTCGCAATAAGGGGGGGATTTTAGGGTTCCTCTCTTTCTTTTTTTTATATCCCAGTCTTTTCATGATGTTTATGTTAGTATTTTGTTCCTGTTCTTTCATTCTCTCTCTCTCTTTTTTTTTTTGGAGATTTCCATGCGATTTGTATGCAGGATGGAAAGTAGAGCATAGCCAGTTTCAAAGCTGTGCACATTTTCTCTGTTTAATTTGCTTCTTAACCAGCTTGCCCACACAGGGTTTGAACCCAACTATCTTTAGCCATCTTATTCAATATATTTGTTTCTTTTGCATTTTTTAAAGTTGAATATTCAGTTTTTTGCTAGTGGACAATTTTCCCTCTCCACCCATGCTGGTTCATACATTGTATAGGGAAATGCTATGGCCCTGATTGGATGGCTGAATTGAAAAACTTAAAGTTTGATATATATATGTTCCTGAGATCAGGATTACCAAACTTAAAGTTCACTTTTTCTGCCTTCTGATTTTAAAATAAGATGCAAATGAAAAAGGTGTGATGGTCTACTAAAAAAAAAGGAGAGAGATAATAAAAATCATGGCACCGACGTTCTATTCTTCTAATTTATACACAATATTGGATGAATATATATACTCCAATATGAGAGAAGACATCCCAAGTGGATAGACCTACGATAATAGAAAAATTGGTTTGCATGGGTGACCTTCAAACTAACTCTCTCGGATTAATCTATTAAAGTTACTATTAGATTAATAATACGGTGTGGATTAATGTATATTAAAGTTACCATTAAGTAATGCTTGCTGCACACCTTCGCTTGTTTGCTGAACAATGTGAGCATGGTCGAGGGAATGGCAAGAGAGGATGTGCGACGGCAAGTATTGCTCTTCTTTATTAATGAAAAGCAAAGATTAGTCTTGGAATGTTGAGATACACAGGGCATAGTCTCCTGAGCAATAGTCCCGTATTAGTTAAATGGGTTGTGGTTCATGTGCTTATGACTGTAAGCTTGTATGTCTCAACACTGTGATTTTGTGGATTTAACATGGTATCAGAATATGGTCTTGAACCCAACTTCACATATTGTCAACTCCACCTAATTAATGTCTATGTATCTCAACACCGAGATTCGACGGATTTAACATACATGGAAATCAAATCCCTTCTGGCCATCCACTTATTAAAGAACGTGCAGAGCCATCTTATGATGCCATTGGAACACGCACCATACATGACGATGATGTGAACGGCATACCTAATTAAGAGGGGTATTTTAGAGATCTAGTAAAAGAATGACATTACTTTGTCACACCTCAATTCATCTACATGATTTCATCCACAAGATTTTGTCCTGATTCCGGGGGGGGGGGGGATAAGGAGAGACGTACGTACCCACAAGCCGTGGAGGGCCCTCGACTCGATCGTGCATCTTTCATAAAATAAAACTCTACTTCTTCTTCTTCTTCTGATGTTCCGAATTAAAAACTCGTCATCCTCACATGCGTGCACACTCATCTTGGTGATTCCCTACCAACAAGAGAGTTTGCCAATACATGGGCCGTGAACAAGGGCCCACTAAGCTGCAACTGGTCGATCTCCTGTCCATCTGTCATAAACAGGAGCTCCAGTTCCTCGGTCGACGTTCCAAAATTAATTAATAGCTCGATCATCAACTTGAAACTGACCTAGTTTTTTATTCCAGCATTTCTATTGACAACCCATGAACAAGTAGGGAATCTCTAAGACAAAGATCTTTCATCTTCTAGAGGGTGGCTGTTGATGTGTCCCTGTTTGCCTCCACCACCCCACAGGGAATTGGTTGGTGAAGGGGAGGGGATGGCAGTGGACGAATTATGAAAGGGGAAGTCATAAATGGTTGAGGTGGAGCAACTGCGCTCTCATCTTCATTTCTAAGAATGCCAAGATGGTGAGCACTTCACTATATTTCATGTCAATTTCAGTGTAGAGATGATCAAGCTGGTGGGAGAGAAGATGACTACACATATATCAATACCATGATGAGGAGCATGCATGGTTTCCACTAAGCATGTGTGGATGGTGATGGGTTTCCCATGGAACGAACCTTCACCAGTCTTTGTCGACTAAATTCTTGCAAAATCCACTCTATTTCCCTGTCGACTTGTTGCAAGTAGTCTCTTTCATGATTTGAGCGCTCACATCTTTAAGGGATGATCGATTCCAACAAAGTGGTTAATTTTAAGGGCATTTCACTGGTTCTCAAAAAGACTAAGAAAGATAAAATGATTTGGATTTCGCGTGGTTATAACTTGAAAGAATGGTAGATGTACTGGGATGTAGAGTGATCAACTGAATTTGGCTGACAACCATGGGAACAACATAGAAAGTGGATGATTCTTAGACTTGATGGTGTTGGATCATGATCAATGTGAATATGAAAGGGGAGCACAACTCACATGGGTATCAAGATGATAGCTCTTTCTTGGGCACCTTTGTTCCAAGATTCCTCATTTAGTTGGTGGTGGGGCAAAGAGGGGGGGGGGGGGGGAGGGGGCTATCAAATCAATCATTTTCATCGAAGTCATCAAATTCTAGTAGCACATAACATGATTTCAATCCTTTTCATTGTGTTATTATTCCATGGCTTTTACCTTATTGCATGTTGATCTTTGTTCCTACTAATGGAAGATTCATGTGCACAGCAAAATGTGATCCTAGCTATTTGCTGAAAGAGAGTGATACGTGTAGATTTCTCTCTCTCTCCACTACGATTTCCTTTGATTCCCTTTCCCTTCAAATTTTTTTTTTGCCACTGAAACTGAGAAATACACTTCCCGCGATCGCGTCCTGATATCTTTTATATATGACCAGTACTGTCAAATTCCACATGCACTCAGGCATATAGCCCCATAGAAATTTGCGGGGAATTCATATGAAGCGCGTATATATATATATAGAAGCATTTTCAAAGTACAGGAAACAAAATCATCTCAACGATTCTTGATTTCCACAAAAGATTGTATTTCAAAATTGCTGATGTGTCAAGAGAAGGAATTTAAGGTCCACACTCATCGCTGATTCCTCGATCGGGCATATGACAAATGGGAAGAAAAGTAAGTCGATCCGTGCATACAAAGCTTTGGTGGGAAGCCATGGAACGTGGGCAATGTTCCCGAATGAAGCCCAAGTGCATGTTATCATGTACGTACAATTGCAGATGTGTGATGCATACCTCTCTCTCTCTCTCTCTCTCTCTCTCCCCCCACCCCCCAGTGTACGTAGAAACAAGAGGAATACTTCTGATTAACATCGTTCTCCATGGCAAATTTATTAAGCAGTACTGCAGTTTGTTTTTCGCAGTCTTAATTTTAATCCTCGATGCAACACTATTTGCAAGATATTTTTTACCATCCAACTTATGTAGATATGCAAAGGATATATAGTATAGATTTCGTGGAATCACCATAATTAGTCTGCTCTCCTCAATATGGATTAAGGAATAAGGATCCTCAGACCTCTTCCTTGACTGTTTTTGCGTTATCTTCCTGCCAAACATGTAAGCTAACTGTAAAAGTGTAGATCTACCTCCTACCATATCACCAAACAAACAAACAAACAAATAAATAAATCAAAAAAAAAACCGAATAAAATTGTGACCTGAATATTAATTGAACAAAATAGATGACCATTTTACGAGAGAGTTTCGTAAACCACATTGATAAACAACGAGTGGAACAATCCTAAAGAAATCAATTTATTTCCATTTCTTTTAAATTATTATGTGTATGGCTTCTAATTAACAATAATCTAGTAGGCACATCTGATATTCTAGGCTCAGTTATAAAATCTTCTAATTCCCAAGAATAATACCTCTATTCGGGATTAAAAATATGGGCCAATGGCGACATCATATGATGTGATCGTTCTTTTTGTTAATAAACCATCTGCGATGGAATACTACTGTTTAATGAGGAGAGGCTCCATGGTCATGTGTATTCATGTGATTATTATATTTAGCATTTCTTTATATTCGTGATGGTTACATTAACATAGCTGTTGCATGTTGTTACGTCACTTCTTATGATATCCGAAATGAAAGGTTCCCATTTAGATAGCTACCTGTCAAATAGGACTAGGTATCCTCCGGGAAAAAATGTTCCCCACACTAGCTATGAATGGGTAAGATATTTGGTAGTTTCATGGAAAGTGTCATATATCTCTGTGAACTGATTGATTTCACAAATATCTCAACATCAAAAAAATATTGACATCTTGACTCCTCTACACAGTCCATCCAATGGTTTTTTTTTGTCTTACAAAAGGTTAATATGGGTTTTTACACGAAGAGATCTGGTAAAATTTTATTTATATAAACATTCTCCTTAAAATCTTATTATAATGAATAGTCTCCGTAGAGGGGACAAAAATATCACCACCATCCTTTTTGCTGTCCCCCGATAATATATATATATATATATATATATACATAAACTGGACTATTCATGACACCGAGTAGGTTAATCATGATATTTTCTCTCTAGTGGTGAGAGTACCATGACTTTAAAGTTTAAAAAATTATTTTTAGAAAAAAAATTTATTAAAATTATTCTTTAAAAATATCACTTTAACAATTTGAAGGCCACTCTGATAAATAAATAAGGGTCCAATTGAATATATAGGGTGAGTTATTTGCGTTGTTTTGCTTAGCCGAGTTTGGTAGCACAGTTAAGTTATTCGGGGTCGAGTGAGTTATTTTGGGGTTAAGATCAAATAGCTAGTTTGACTAAAAGGGTCGAATTATTTATACTAGGTCGGGTAGAGTTAGAAACTAGTTACCAAACTAGAAGAAACACAACCCTTGAATACCTTACCAGAGCCTACCCTAATTAATAGGCTTATCCTGACCGGTTATTAAAGAGGCCCTGATATAATTAGCGACACTGCAACATTTCTGCAGTACCCATCTTCATACGTATATAGACGTCCTTGCCAAGAAAATCTTCATGCTAGCCTGACCATTAATTATCTCGTAGCTAAGAGAGACAACTCTCTGCAGATAATTAATTAAAGTAACATAGAAAAGATGTGATGTGCCGATCATTCCTACATCTAATCCTTTTTTTAGAGACTGTTAATTATAATGACATTCTACCAAATCATTAATGATCCCACCTTCCCTGCATTAAGGTCTACGTAACATGCGTTATGTGCTTGAGGAATTTATAAAGAAAGAGTACGTAAAAGATTATGTAGAGAACAAATAATAATCATCAATTCATTGACTAAGCAAATGATCATTAGTCCTTTAACTATCACCCCAACAATTTATATTATACCCTCTCAGACAATTTGCTATTGAAGTTGCCAATCTGCTCCTGGTCTTAGATTTACAGAAGAAAGCAGAAAAATCAAATTAAGGAGGAAAAAAAGAGAAGAACAAGAAGGAAAAAAGAGCGCCTGCCCAAAAATCTACTATACACCTCTATGTCATCTTTATGTATTTATGAATGTTGAAAAAAAGTGAATTAAATCGAAATTAATTAGAACAAAATAAGGATCTCTGTCTCCCCCGGCCCCTCTCTCTCTCTCTCTCATCTCTCATGACTTAATTTTCTTTCTGCTTCAACTCTCTTAGCAATCTTGGAAGTCTCTGGCCGAGAAAGGGCCCTTCTCTGGCATGTTCCCGGCATGCCGCAGCCCGAGGGTCAGCGACACGTCGCCAGAGGTCGCAAACCGTCCATGGGCGACCATGGACCCTGCCATGGAATTACTGTAATCAGCCACCATTCCCTCGGGCCCGCAGAGATCACCGGTGGGTAAAGCGTCCATGCCGAGCAGTGCCGCCACGTCGCCGCTGCCGACACCGCTGGGGGCCTGGCGGGACGGGGGCAGCACTGGGGCACCTTCGGAGGAGCCGAACTGGTGGTACTGCTGCTGTCTGCTGACTGGAGAAGATAAGGGCATCTGAGAAGGGTTGCCTTTAGCTGCGTTGATTTCCGGCCTGTGGAGCTGAGGGTGCGGCTGCTGCTGCTGCTGCTGCTGTGTCGGTGAATGTGCTCTCCCTTCATCTCTTTCTCTGGTCTCCGCCTCCTCCTTGGCCTCCTGCTGGTACATCTCCTCCACCATCGGCTTCCACAGTCTAACCCTTGCGTTAATGAACCAGTTTGATACCTGAAAATTGGCATGATACCCAGATGTGATTATGCTGTTCGAACTCCCAACTTTTATCCAAAGATCTCTAGCTATGGATCAGTCCATGGTGCTGCAAGCCGAGGGATGTCACAGTAGTAAATGAGGTAAGTATCAGCGGAGTGACGTGGTTCTCCAGGGGGGTGGGGGGTGAAAGCCATGCAGTGAAGGAAAGCTGACAATTAATTATGTGGGATTTAATGCCACGGTCTGTCGCCTGGGAGCTTGTGAGAGAGCGTTTGGATTTTCCCTCGTCTTGCTTCATTTTTTGTCCTTTTCTTGGATGATGGCTAATATTTGAAGAATCTTGTAAATTTGAGAACTCCCCCCGGCCTATTCAGATAATGATGAAGATCTTGTTGACTTTTATCTGAACTCGAAAATTAATGATCTCATTTAAAGAATGGGGGCATTTTTATCTTTATCCCGGTCTTGATTAAGTAGTTAACCGCAGGGAAGTAGCCAGTGGTTTAAAAATCCAACGGAAATAAGCTGTAGCTAGCCTTGAGTACTATTATGTACGTACGGATTCTTGTTATAGATGCAGAAACTAGAGGTTGTTTTCTTGCACAAACTTTAACGATGTAAGAGAACATAATTCTTTACCATGTGAGGAGCGAGAGATGTATGCATGTATGCACAGGGGGTAATTTCACGTATCGTGCGGAGGCGGAGGACAGTAAAAGCTGCTGCACGTAGTACAAATGTATTACATCATCTTCAGTCGTCTGTTTCATAGGATTCCTGTGTTGGGGGGGGGGGGGGTGGCGGGGGAAGAGACTTGGACGGATCTTGGTGGCCAAATGATTAGATTGAGGACACCCAGAAAGCAAAACAAGTCCGCATAACGAATACATGCCCCAAAAGCAAAAGGCAACTGAGGACATTTCAACCCTATAGCTAGGGTGTATGGCAGGAGGTACTGCTAGGTTTAACTAATTTTGCAGCTTTGTTCTTTAGCCTCAGTTTGAAGGACTGATATATATATATATATATATATTCCATATATTTTAATCGTCGAAATTGGGGGGGAGGGGGGAAGGGAACTGACCTGATTTCTTGATAAACCCGTCTGCCTCGCCAACAAATGCTTGTCTGCATCACTTGGGTACCTGAGAAAGAGAGAAGCGTGAAAGGGACATCAACTTCTCTTCCTCGCACACAGACCCCCATAAAAACCAGACATCATGCAGTTCCCCACACACAGGGTGGGGAATGGGGTCAAGAGCTGTGAAAAGCAAAAGTGAAGGTGGCCGGGAGGAAAAAGAAGTAAAGCTCGATCCTGCAGCGAGTACGTACACCTAAATAATGTTGCTGTTAAACTTGTTACTGCACCAGTAATTAAAAGGAACCCAACAGGATTGAAGCTTTTGCTCAGCTTTTTATCGTAAAGACAATGCCCGCACAGCAGCTAGCTAGCTGCATTCACTGATCCTCGGAAAGAACTCTAATCAACTTGAGAAAGTCCTAATCATATTTCATGTTGACATTAGCATTTTTTAACACACACCCAGATGAAAGTACAGTAATAACTGCCCTTATCCACAGCTCTCTCTCTCTCTCTCTCTCTCTCCCCCCCCCCCCGTCTCTGTGTGCGCGCGCGCGCCCGTACGTGGACGTGGTAAGGAGAGAACGAAGGGTTAAGTTCAGAAACGAGAAAATCTTTTATGCACCTCCTTGGATCCAACAAGGGACATGATCCCAAATATTTCTTTAAAGCATACTGCAAGCATCAAGTACATAAAAGCCACAGCAAGGGAATTACTTCCCGAGACACTAATTAATTACAAGACTATATTTAGTTTCAACGTATTTACGGCAATTAATTGCCTCCTCCCTGATCAGGTTAATCACCTGGTGCTCGGATTACCCATTTTCATCCAGATGCAAAAAAAGACTTTGACTCCATTTTCATCAAGTAGTTAAAAACTTTCATGCAGGTTGCTTACGCAGTCTCCTTCTAACTATCCACTATCTTTCACACTAGCATGCCTTATCGATCTTCATATTTGCATATATATCTTCCCTCGTTTAAATTGCAACCTTTTCCCTTTGTTTACACATGCATTCTGCCCAATTAAAAGATGTAGATGAAGAAACAGAGACAGCGATTAACTAAAACGTGCTAAAGCTAACCGTATTGTTGTGATTAAGTACGTTTTATGAAAGAAATTAAGACGCTTTTCAAAGGGAACCCGGCCCCTTAATAATTATTGTCCACACTCGTACGTGGAATGCAGCCACGGTTCCCTCAAAAGATCGATCACTGTGAACGGGCACTTAATTAGGAGCAGCAAGAAGAGGAAAATTTTGTTCTTGAGCACTATATGTGTGTGCATGACGACTTAATTCCGGGGGCCTTGAAGGAAGTGGGAGGAAGATGGAAGAAGAGTTTTCTTCAGGACAATGTGTGTGTGTGAGCATGACGACCTCCATGAGGATTAATTAAGAAGAAGATATGCATATCTGCGTACTTACGGGTGAAGGAAGTGCTCGAAGAGCCAAGCCCTGAGAATCTTCACAGACCGTTCGGGCAAGCCCCTCTGCGGCCTCCACGCCTCCTGTTCCATCATCCCCATCTGGTGGAAGGCCCTCTGCCGCCACAGGCTCTGCTCCAGCATCCGGAGCCTTGGCGTCTCTCCCTTGGTAATGCCCGAGGTGCCACCGCTGTCCTTCTCCCCAAGGAGCTCGCACGTCTGCTTCAGCTGCGTAGCGATGGCGTCTTTGAGGCACCGGAAGTGGCGGGACATGGCCTTCTGGGCGAGGGCCGTGTAGGGGGCCGCCGCGCCGAACCCCATGGCCGAGTCGAACGAGTTCACTACCATCTGCATCTGGTCGCAGTAGAGGCTGTACCTTTTGTCCACCTGCATGTAAAGATATATGGGGAAGCAAATTCTTAGTATGGTAGATAAAAAAAAGCATAGAAAAATACCTGGAGAAGAGGAACATATATAGGAGAAAGAGAGATCTACAGAAGTCATCACCACCCACGTCGACGCAAAAAAGAAGATTTCTAATACCAAGGTGCAGTACAATTATTAATATTCTTTTGCATCATGTGGCTCCCCTATAGCTCAATTATTCGTGGGGGTTGGGAGAAGCCACCAAGGATGCAGTACCCCAGTTGATGCGTACGCGTAGCTCTTCGTTTCCTTCCCTATGAAACGGTGATGAGCTCGTCCATGCATAGCAGAGAAGGAAGTAGCTAGTATGGTGATCATGCGTGGGTTCTCCATGTGCGTTTTCGGTGGCTGATCTCCCTTATGGATATGGTATGATGGCTACCTAATTGAGTTCCCATGAAAAGAGAGAGAGCAGCACTAGTGGAAATAGCTGATCGATCTCTTCCACACCGTTAATTCATAATGGAGGAATTTGGAAAGAGAAGATGGACCGAAAGAATGAGAAGGTAGAGCAAACTAGCTAGGTAGGAGATCCTCGACGGATGTGACGGCAGAACCAGAAGTATAGGGCCGATGGACGGCCGAACGAAGAGTTTCACAGCAACATAACGATGAAAACATAGAATTGTTGTCCTCAGGTCGAACATATTATTTGTCAGGAGGGTGACAATCATGGCAAACTCATCAATCGGCACAGGTCAACTGAGGCAGGCATATGTCAATATTGGTTTCCCTGCGCATGTTACCCCTTGTAAGAAATTAACCTCCTTCCTACGTGCTGCAGTAAACGAGAAGTAGAGAAATGTGCGTGTGTTTGAGAGAGAGAGAGAGAGAGAGATCGAGGATGGGTGACTTGAAGGCGATTTCCCCAAGCAAAACCTCGTCACTTAATGTTTGGACACTACCCATGGAGGTGATGTAGAGAGAATTCTACAACAGAACATCCCAAGTGCATGAAACACTTCCAAGGGAAAACACAGACCAATGTTTTGAGGAACTACTAAAAAATTGAACTCGGGCCAACACAGTCTAGGGAGAAAGATTAGGAGAAATCGATCTGGCTTCCGACCCCCTCCCTTGTCGTATCTTCCTAGCTCAAAGACAAGCAATCTCCCTAGGGTTTCCCTGCAGGTGAGGTGCGGGAACTAGCAAGAGGTGGGAGGAAGTGGGACTGTGGAAAGAGAGGGGCAGATCAAGGAGGAGCAAACGGTAAAAGAGGAAGGGGGAAAAGCTGAATGACATGAAGGAGAGAGAATTAGGGAGAGAGAGAGAGAGAGAGGGCGCAAGAGAGAAAAGTAAATGTTGAGAGAGAGAGAGAGAGAGAGAGAGAGAGTAGTACTACATGCCTCATCAAGCATGGACAAGAGCTTAGCCTTCCTTCGCTGCTGCTCAAACCTATCAGCAGGCGAGAGTGGTGGGGGCTCCTTAGTGGAGGAAGAGGAGGCCCCAGCAGCAGCTGCACCAGAGGTCGAGGCGCCCCCGGCAGCGTCGGAGGTGCTGGGGTTAGGGTTGGTGGAGGAGGCGGGCCGCCTCCCCTTGCCTGCACCCCGTTTCATCTGGCCCCTCACCACGCTGCAGAACTCCTCCAGCAGCTCCTGCGCCGCGCGCGCGTACCTGGAGTGCCTGAGCAGGCTTACCACCCCCACGGCCGCCGAGCCCCCGTAGCCCATATGGTGCGCCTGCTGGTCGTGCCCGTGCCCCACCACCTGCACCGCCTGCCCCTGCAGCTGTAACGGCGGCTGCTGCTGCTGGCCGCCGCCATAGTACAGCACGGCGTCCCTCACTCTCAGCTCCTCCGCCTTCGCCATCTCCAGCTGCTGGAGGGAGGTGCTCAGGGACAGGGACAGGCCTTGCCCCCCCTCCAACGTCCCCCCTCCGAAGGCGGCGGCACCGCCGCCTGCAAGAAACGGGGTCTGGAAGGCGGCCTGGGGCTGCTGGAGAGGCGGAGGAGGAGGAGGAGAGGGTGACCTCCGCGCCTGCTGCTGCTGCTGCTGTGGGTTCGTCAAGAACAGCTGCATCGCCGCTGCCGAGTCGTCGTTTATCCCCGTCAGCTGGTGCTGCGGTGGGTTGCCGCCGCCCACCCCCATCCCCTGCCTGCTACCCCCGTACCAGTCGCCGGGGAAGCCGGCGGAGGTCCTCTGGAGCCGGTAATTCCCTGGGATCTGGTGGGCGAACAGCTCGGTGGCCGACGGGCCCCCGGCCGAGGGGAAGCTGAACATGTCGGACAGCATGCTTCCCCCGCCGGCGCCGGTGGCCTCGTAGATGGGCTCCTCCCTCCCCTCAATCTCCACTAGTGGCTCCCCGCTGGGGTCGAATCCCTGAACCCTCAGCTTCTCCCGGCGGCTCTGCTGCGCGACGTGCTGCTGCTGCTGGTCGGCCGTGTATACTCCTCTGTCGAAGCCATCGGAGAAGCTGAAGACGCCCTGGTGGAACCCCTGGGACATAGACGTAGCCGGGGGGTCAGCCCCGGCGGGGTTTCTCCACGTGGAATCGGGATGGTGGTAGCCGAGGAGGAGCTGGTGGTGGTGGTGGTGGTGTAAGAGAGATTGCTGGGATGGCGGCGGCGCTGCTACTCCCATGCCGGCGGCTTCTCCTTCGTCATGGCCGTCTTGTCCCAGCGGCGCTGCTGCCACCAACCAGCCCAGATCGATCGGAACAGAGAAAAACCCAGATCAGATTCTCGATAATCCCCAATAAAAAACACAAAAAAGCCAAGAAAAAAATTGAAGCTTTAGCTCGATTGAGGGCGATCGATCCCTCATCCCCACTCTGAGTTCTGTCCACTCTTGGAGAATTATACCTACTTCTTAGATGTGTGATGCATCCTTGTCTTGCACTGGAACTGCACAACTCTTCTCCTTCTGCTCCTCCATTAATCTCTCTCTCTCCTTCTCTCTCTCTCTCTAGGTATGCATCTATATATCTCTCTCTCTCTCTCTTTTTCTCGTGCTCAATCACCTTCGGAAAGGGAGGAAGGAGGAAAACAAACCGAGGAGGGAAGAGCCTCTCATTCAGCTGTTTCTTCTCCTCCTCCTCCTCTCTCCTTCCATCCCCTTCCCCTCCCCCTTCTAACCCTACAACCTTATATTTTCCCAAATTGTGAAAGTATAAATAGTGTTATTATCGTGTCTTTTATGGTGGAGGGGGAATTAAAATGTGGGATGGGGAAAAGAAACAAAAAGAGGTGACCTTCCCTTTTCTTTTTCTCATGAATTGACCCCCCGAGGCCACATGCCTGCGATTAAATACGTAGGTAGATACGGTGTCCCGGCCCCTCCCGGACATATCTCTCAAGTCCGTACACACGATCGGGGTGTGTGTGGGGGGGGTGTTCGTGTCATTTCACGAGGAAAAAATAATTCTTGCTGGTGGATACATCATGCCTCGGCACCGGTTTTTTAGTGGCAGTGGGGAAACATGCGAGGGGGCCCCTGTGGAAGGGGAGGAGGGGCCGGGGGTGCACCAGTGAGCGGGGCCGCCGGGGAGAACGACTCCCTCTTCTCTGCTGTTCACATCCATGTTTGACTTGAGCAATTCTATGATCAACAGGAACTGTGTGCTTTCTTTGGTAGGGATCAGTGTTATATATATATATATATATATATATATATATATATATATATAGGTCTTCCCCGGGCAAAATTAATTAATGCTGATAAAATTGTTGACGGGTGATGAATCGTACGGCTGCTAACGAGTCTATTGCACGGTGTGATCACATACAAAAGGGCTCCGTTTCATGAGAGATCAGGTTTTGAATTGAAATTTTCACTCTCACAATTATGCGAGACAAGAGATTAATTAGATCATGATAAGTTCGCAAATTAAGGTCTATATATATCTGAACAATATTCTTTGCAGATGATGGGAAGGAAAGAATTCATAGGAGAGTGTTACTCCCTGTACTACGTACGTACAAGATCGATCGGCTTCCGGATCTAGGATGATTGTCTGAAATTGTGACAGTAGTACGTACGTGCGGAAGAAGTAGTCTTGATTAATTTACTCTAGGGAGAAATACTTGACAATGCTAAAAATTATATTCTTGACATTAAAAGTGGATCTTTTAGGAAGAAATAAGGTGGGGGGTACTATATATAAGAGAGATGGAGAATTAAGTCTGAGACTTCTCTCTCAGTACTAAGTGGGAGGAAGGTTTCACAAGACCTCTTATTTTCTTTGTGGCGCTTTCCCTCGCCCCCTCTCATCCACATGTGTGGGAGGGATGGATATATTGATCGATCGTTTGCACCCTTTGTAGTGTAAGTGTGGAGGGGATGACTGAGAATGGTTGCTTTCCCTCATCTCGATCATTCCCTGGAGGGACATGTCCTTGGACCCTCTATTTGGGTGGAGAAGCTAGACTGAGTGTAGCTGTGCATGATCCATGCATATATTTCTGAGGAATGCGTCTATTTTTTGTTGTATATCTATCTATCTATCTATCTATCTATCAATCAATCTGTCTATGTATATATATCTTTATCTATTCTCTCTCTCTCTCTCTCTCTCTCTCTCTCTCTCTCTCTCTATATATATATATATATATATATATATATATATATATAAATATAATTGATAGATAGATAGATAGATAATAACTTAGGCCCTCTGAGAAATTTTGGACTTCATTTTCTTCCCCTTGTGATCAGAATGTCCCTCTTCCTTTTTCTCCTCTTTACTTGGAGTCCCTTGTTGTCAACTTATGTTGTTGTTCGGTTATATATATATATATATATATATATATATATATATATATATATATATATATATATATATATATATATAAATATATAAATATATAAATGCCAAGTATGCATGTTTTAGGACGATAAAATGTTAAAGTAATGTTAAAAACGACACCGTTTATATATATATTGAAATGCTTTATCGGGAAAAAGTGCTAAAGATCGAACCCGGGGGGGGGGGGGGGTTTACCCGGCTCACATTTAATCCTCGAGGGATGTGAGCTCGGGATTTTATGGCGGCGGTACAAAAAAGGGGTGACAAGATGCGTAGAGTAAGACTCAATCTCGGGTGGCCCAATAATCGTTCTGCTCTTCGTATCACTCTGCTAGATTCTCCGTTACTAAAAAAAAAAGTGCTAAAGAAATATATACTGTAATAACATTTTGTCGTTCCTGTAAAAATTCCAACTGGATGACCGGAGTTGATGGTAATTAAGGGCATCTAAATAAAGAGGAGAAAAAGCAAGGGGACAAGGTAAAGCCCTAATATTAGTTAGGGTACCCTAATTAATTAATAAATAAATAAATAAATAAATAAATATATATATATATATATATATATATGTATAGGAATTTCCAATCTAATTAACTCTTCCATGCTAGAGTACTTGTAATTAATTTTGTACGTATACCATCTTGTTAATAGAACGAATTAAGTACAATATCTATCAGAGGGGACCTAATTTGGATGATCTAATTAGTTGTCTGATATATATCTCCCATGCATTCTAGCTAGAAGATACAGTACTGTCAGTACGTATCTCCCATGGTTCTTCTAATAAGAAGATTGGAGTAGTTAATCAGCTGGGAGGCGCCGCCAACTAGCAGCTAGCTAGCTAGGTCAGCTGGCTGAAATCAGCCCGCAGGATACCCCACGAGGAATAGTTTGTCATATTGTGGGCGCGCAGGGCCGGGTGGACCGCGTATGTGGAGTGGGGGGGGGGGGGGTTCCTTAAGAAATTAATTAATTAGTACTGCATGCCATTTGAGATTTGGAGGTCTCTTAATTTGCACACATTACTCGTAATTAAAGGAATATCTTGTATGTGCATGTGAAGATTATAACTTAAAATTCGTTTATGTAAAGATTCTCAAATGTACAGTATGGTGAATATTGCATGTGCGTCGTCATTCCGTTGGGTCCACAATATTACCACGTACGTTATATATATATATATATATATATATATATGATCACATTCTCTCTATTATTATAAAGGTCAGGTGAACCATGCGAGCAAAGAAAGACAACACAGGTGAAACGGACGATGTGGAAAGTACGTACTGATCATAAATTAATGGTGTGTTAATTAATTATTATATGCTGGCTTAATTACCATTAATTAATTAAATATTGGCGATCAAATTAACCTTCATGCATGCGCATTGAATTAAGTGGTTATGATAAATTAATTAGAAATATATATCCTTCCCTGAAGTTAATTTGACTCATAGAAGGTAAAGATTAAGAATATGGAGGCTGATCTAAAATTAAAATCACTGTTTTGGTCACTCGATCGATCGGATTATCTCATACCAAAAACCAAAAAAAAAAAAGACCACTAATTACAACTGTGGTACGTACAGAAGAAGGGGCCCCTCTGAGGTTCCAACTCAAAAAAAGGAGAAGATAAGGTTGCTGGGGGCCGGGGCTTCATCCAATTAAGGGGACTTACCAATACCTCTCCCATGAAACAGGGATAACTGATCCATATATATATATATATATATATGCTGAGCCGTGATAGATGGTTGGAGGGGATGGGTAGATCGCAGGGTCATGAGATCTAGAGGTGGTCCCGGCCGGGATGGGACCCACGATAAAAGGGTAATTAGGCCTCCAGATCGATTTGTCGGCTGAGAGGGGAAGGGGCCGGGTCCGCTGCTAATAACTTGCTGATCAATTATTAGACCGCTGTGATATATCTAGACTCGGCACCGACACGCACGCGTTTTGTTAATTGAGTGGCTTAATCACACTTTTGATCAATATTAATCTTTTCCCAATTGCCTGTGGTCGACCCTCTCTCAATTTGCAACTCCCATGCATTGGTTATTGTCTTCATTACTGATATTTCTAAAACAAAAAATTGAAGGGTATTTTTGTTATTTTATTGTTCATATTGACGCGCGGTTAAATGCATGTGTAAAGGGATCAGTTTGTATAGATGATCTGGGATGGACGACTCTTCTTAATTAATTGAAGGTGCCACGAACCCTCGATCCATTAAGTCGATCGGGTTATATATATATATATATATATATATATATATATATATATATATGAGGGCGGCACGTGATTGGTCGATATCTATGATCACTCAGCTCGTCATTAATACATACATACATATATAACTGATTAGCTTAAATATTGGTCATTAATTAAGCTTTATTTTCTACTTAACTCACACTAATGTCGATTACATATGTCAAGATAAGGTGAACTTAATTACATTTAATTAATAAGGGGCTTTGGTTATCGAAATGGTTATCTTTCACAATCAAATATACATCCGGTACATATATATAAAGAGCTAGCATCTCATGGTTATAAGTTTTATAATTAAGCCGGTCACATATATACAATCCGTCGCAAGGTTCTCGGCGTCCAAGTTGCCGTCTGCAGGTACCTACTCAATACTCAAATAATGAATATACATGCATGATAGCTAGGCATTAATATTATTGATATCATGATGCTCACAAATATAATTAAATAGCTAATCAGAAACATCATAATCGGTTAAACTATATATTATGATGTAACTACATCATGCTTAGAAATTAACATCCTCCTCCTTAATTACAAGTACGTAGCTAGCCCCCGGGGACTACGTACGTACATTTCTCCTGATCTTCTCAGCGTACGTGTGAGCCCATGTACGTACGTACATCTCAACTCTGCCCCCACTACCCCCCAGATAGCTAGCTAGCCTGCCCACTGTGTGCAAGGAGTACTGTGCCTCACCTTAAGTATTAATTGGCGGTTTTTGGCTTCCCTACTGTTGCCGTGTCCCCCCAAGTCTGTTCACGAATCAGCTGCAAGGCAGTCAGGATCGATGTGGGTTGTATCGCCGAAGAACACAAACCATGCACTCACTTGTGGCTAGGAATTGTCTGACAATGTGAGGAAGGAAAGTACCATGGAGGAAAATGAGAGGAGTCCCCAGGGACATCCGATCGACTGGGGGTACGTAGGGATATATGCAGAAGGTTACCCATGTGTTTGAAATTTGAATGGTAGTTTTATTTATCCTCTTCTTGGTTTTTTAAAAAAGAACTATGCCTTTAATCTTATACATATACATATATATGCATATGTATATGCATATACCTCTCTAATATTTATCCTGACTTTCCTGAATCAGATAGATTAAAGATCATCATAATCAGGATCGATCGATGCATCTATATATCTGTAAAACGATTTAGATTTTTACATGTATATCTCTATAATCTAACATATTCATATATGCTCATGACTTTCATGAATGGTCAAAAATACTCCTAAATATATGCAAATAGTTGGAGTTATACCCTAATTGTAACCTAAGTATGGTTAGAAATGAGTTAGATTTTAAGGGAACTTGATCACATCACATAAGTTTTTAAGAGTATTTTTGATTTTTTATGTTTATTAATATTTTTGGTAGTATCAATAAATAATATTCTTTCAATGTTGATGGCATAAAAATAGTAGTGTATAATTATAATAATCTGGATGTGTTTAGGTGTATTTTTTTAATTGTCATACATAAATCAGGATATGTATGTAAACATAATATATTATAGAGGTATATTTGCAAAAATCTCAATAAAGATTATTGCTTACATGGATAAGATTCATAACGAGCAGTAGTATAGCCTATGGCAAACTGATTTTCATATAACTTTTTGCTTACTAAACATACCGAGGCATAACCATACACGGTGCTAATTAATTATGTGAATGATCAAAGTAAAACCACAGGTTTACGGAGTATACATAAAGCATAGATATTAATAGAATAGTATATGTAAAAATTTAAAATAAAACAAGTCCATGCATAGACACTACAATCATGTAATTAATCTGATTTTTTTCAAGGGTCAAAGGAAAACATCATTCTTTTCAAGAGGATAAGGTTAGTGTTTCTCCTTATCTTATTCCAATGTATGTTTCCTTCCTCTAATTAAGCATCTAATAGGGATAAATATTTGGGGATTAACTTTTATATTCTTAATTAGAAGGACATTAGTGACATCTTCCTATCCTTTGATTGTACTTTTCTGATTTACATAAAATGATTTCTAGTAATTTATTAAGATATCAATTGTTGATGACAAGATATGACGACAAATAAAAGGATGTTACGATCATTTAAAAATAAGAATTGACTTGCTTGATATACAACAAAAAAAGGGGTGGCATCTTATTAGAAATAAAAATAGGAATCATTTTTCCAAATTTCATCATGTTCCATATTAATTCTTCATTATCTATGTTTGTAAAAAGGAGACAAACTACCTCCTTTTAAGCAGTCTAACATATAAAGTTGGTCATTCAATTTTCTTGAAAACATACAACACTCTAATGTAAATTTAATTTTTTAATGGGAAACATATTTACTTGTATATTCTTTTACATGATTCTTATTCACCCATAAGTTTCCCATAATCTCTTGCAACTTGTTAGAACTCAAATTTAACTGGCATGGTTATTTGTTTTCCTCACTAGAAAAGGCTAATAATCATCCATTTTTCCCATGCAATGTTTGTAAAGATATTGTCTAAGAAATTATTGATAATAATTGCTCCACCTGCATTGCAAGCTGCCGTTAATCATTGCACTTTGACTTATGAAGCTGGAAGTTATTAGTAGGACATTCTTGAGTTTTTACACTAATCATTTTTTGAACTTTTTTTTAAGCATCACCTGTAAGCATATCTACAGGTTCATTCTTCATGAGTACTCAATATATGGCATGTCCATCTCCAACTATTTATATTACAATCTATTTGTGTGTTCATCCATTGGTTTGCTTGTCCATTCTATTTAAAAATAAAACATCATTAATTTATGTGTTATTATAAAATATCAAAAATGTTATGCCATTCGATTCATCTTTCTTATGGTAAGTGATTGGGGATTGGACATGCTAAAACAACAAATTCCTATAAATCAAGTAGATAACTAATTATTTCAAAGAAAATGTAGATAACTAATATTAAAAGAGTTTTTTATTGATTTCAATCCTTGAAAATATTATATATTGGAAATAAGTCCCTATTTCTTGACTTCTTGTATATTAATCCCTATAAAGTTAAATCATTTATTTATTGATTTGTGAGGTTCACTTCCATTAGGTCTTAGTAATGTTGATTATTATTGGTAGTGAAGCACCTCCTACAAACTTTGGGGGGGGGGGGGGGGGGTGTTGAATAGAAGTGCTGAATAAAATTGCAAGCTAAAAATATATTTACACTTAAATTGATCTAGCGTGGAAGTAAATAGAAGAACCGGAAGACATTCACATAGACGTCAGGATTTATACTGATTCAGGCACCCTCTAGTGACATACCTCTAGTACTCAGGCTTCAACTTAGGATTTCACTACTTAATTTGATGAAGTACATGTGCTATGTTTTGCTTGAGTGCACCAACTCACCACATAATAACTGGCCGTAGACAACACATAATAGGTTTTGATCAGGTGATTGACCATCCACACATCAAGGATCCTCTAATCCTTAACATTCATAGACAATAAATGCTACGACATTAAAAGAGAGAGAGAGAGAAATGTTCCACGCACACCATGCCTCTAACACTAAGCAGATGTGAAGAAATTAAAGCATAAGAGGAATGAAAGAATAAGCACAAGGGAATGAGAAGTGTCATCTCCAGATGCATGTTTTGATGATTCCAAAACCTAATTATCTGAAATAATCACTCTTGTAAGATTATGTATGTTTAAGATAAATTAATCAAAATGAAGTGAAGAAGAGAAGGCAGAACGACTGTGCTAGGATAGGTCAAAAAATTGAGCTTAGGTTGCACTAGCACTATAGATTGGTCGAATGATGCACTATAGATTAGTCGACCGAAAATGCCAGTAAGGGGTGTTTCTTAGAGCCGGGCTCAATCTGGGTACCGATTTACCAATAAAATATTCTTCTTAGAGTTATGGTTCAATGAAGAGACTAGTCGATCGATAATGATGAACTGGTCGACCAATGTCTACTTTCCAATTTTGATTGATCAAAGATTTGTTTTATGTTTGAAATCCGATCTACTCTAATTTGAGAAGGACAAAAGGAGATAATATGATGGATGGTTTCCCTTCTTTGAGGATGTAATTGGAGAGAGAAAGAAAAAGATTGATCTTGTAAGTCTCTAGGGTTGTGCTTGCTCACTTGCTATTACTTCCCATCTTTTTTGCAACTTGCATATATGAGAAAAGGGAGCTCGAGAATGAAGGAGAGTCACTGGTGAAAGTCTTCCATTCTCCTTACAACTGCTACATTAAGGGGGAGGTGTGCTTCACGTATCACTTCGGACTATTACTTCTCTATCTCATTCTCTATGTGCTTTCATTGGATAACTTGTTTCTTTTGTACCCTCCAATATGGTGTGTGTCTGGGGGAGGGGGGGATCTTGTCCCTGCCTGTGAAATTGCTCTTCGCACTATGGTGATTGCATTTCTCAATGTGTATGGTGTCTATGTTGTTTGCAAGTTTGCCCTTAGTGTGGAAAATACCTCACAAGTGTGGAAGAGTAGATGTAGGTCTCCAAGGAGTTCAAACCACTATAAAAATTCGTGTCTATTGATGTGATTGCTCCATTTATCTTTATCCCCCATTCTCTGTGAATGTGATAGTGTCCATCTAACTTAACTAGTATCTCAAATCTTTTATAGTGTTAGATTAGACAAGATATTGATAATTTTTCATTAAACCCAATTCACCTCTCTCTTGGGTTTGTTATATATCGGGTCAACAAGGATGTTGGCACGCATAGGAACTCTATGATCGCAATAGGATTAGGCTCTTGAATGCTCTTATGATTGGCTACCTCAATGAAGAATGGAACTCCTTCAATGAGGTGATTGACTAGCGGAGAGTTAAGTTATTCACAACACTTAAATGTAGTTTGTTCGCTTAGGGTTCAAAAAATTATTTTATGATGAGAACAAGTATTATATTTATAACACATGCGTTGGCTATCTGTTAGATACATTCACTTGATGTCGTAGGCTTCTTTTATATATATATATATATATATGGAGATGTTCACATGGAGCCGGCACCATGGTTATTTGCCATGGTGCCGGCATCTGGGCCCTTGATCGCATGGGATCAGCCCCATGCGATCATCGACCCCATGAGATGGAGGGCCCAGATCTTGACACCATGGCAAATAGCCATAGGGCCGGTCCCATGTGAACATTTCTCATATATATATATATGTGTGTGTGTGTGTGTGTGTGTGAGTGAACTATCTATTATGTCAATAGTTACCAGCTTCTTTCTCTAGTTAAACTTGTTCTTTCAGAGCTTCTCAAGATTTGGCATGTATACTTTTTTCCACATTAAAATCACATGTCAGTTTAAATAGTAGAGTATGAAAGCGGTTATCTTTTGTAGCTCTTTGGAAGTAGTTGTGATTGCACGTCCAAGACACTTTTTGTCTGTCACAAGATCTCATGTAGAAATAAAAAGAATTTGTCTATAGGCAATATCTGTTGCAAGACTAAAAAGTGCATATCGATGTTTGACTAGGTTAGACATGAAGTGTATGAAGTATAAAAATTAGATTCACTATGGATTTGCCTAGGGAAGGAATATATTTGAATAAAGGAACGTACTATATTTACAGATATCAAGCATCGATTTTTTTCATATATATATTTATATATATATATTATTACCTAAATGTATCAGATGAAGCATATAACACAAAAATGTATTGATTGATATGAACTTAGTGTTATCAAATAAGATAAAGTCAATTGAAGATGTCAGTCGACCAGAGGTAGTTGAAGTATCGCCTAAAGAACATATAGTTATAAAGTGGTTAGATGATGTGGACAAGGTAAGTGTAGAGATATCACCTAAAAAATATCCACTGACAAAGAAGAATAACAGTTGCAAGAAGTCATTTGATCTCGACTGAGAAAGACAGGTAGAAGCTATCGCTTAGTGGTAGTTAAAGAATATTAGTTGAAAGACTCTTGAGCTTAAGGTTGGTAGTTGAAGGGATACATTTGAAAGAGATAGCCAAAGAGGGTTAGTTGAAGTTAATAGTTAAAAGCTTATCGCCTGGTGCATTGACAGTTGATGGAATATGTGCAAGATATTGGCTAACACCGATCAACTGAGGCATACAGTTGAAAGAATGAGTTGAAGCATACCAGCTTAAGCGGATAGCCAAACTTTATCGATTGGCAAACAATCACAACATATCGATGGAAGCGCTTAGTAGTATGACGATAGATAAACACTTTTTTTTTTACTCGGCTAAATACCTGAACGACAGGACAAAGGGGATCGATCAACCCTACAGATTAGGGAGGGAGCGCTCCACCCCCGGCTGCCAAACAGGGATAATTTCATTCATAATATCAAAAAGAGAAGTACAAGAGACATTAAGGACGGACCGAGGGGAGGCCAATCCTATCAAGGCGACAGAGGCCTTTTACAACAGTGGGAATGTCCACCCAAGAACTCCAAGAAGTAATAGAAGGCATGAAACATCCCAGGCCAGCCAACATGTCCGCAACTTGATTCGCTTCCCGATATATATGGTTCACCGAGACATGCATAAACCGTAGCAGCTCCCCCACTTGATACATGACTATGTAAAGTCGCCGGGGGCAGGAGAAACGACCATTGACAATTTGAGCTAGCACGAGGGAGTCCATCTCAACTTTGAGGTAGTGAAGACCACGATTCTTGCAGCCGCAAAGTCCATCACGGAGGGCGAGTGCTTCAGCCTCAAGGCTGGAGTGAACTTGGGGGTAGGAAGTGGCAAATGCGAAGATCAAATGGCCTGAAGTGTCTCGCAATGCGCCACCACCCCCCGTGAGGCCCATTCCTCGTGTGAATGCACCATCCACATTGAGTTTGAGCCGGCCGGAGGGAGGCGGGAACCACCGAATGAGTCTAGGGGGGGATGGCTGCGGCACCAAGAGGTTGATGCCCCAAGAATGTAGTAGTTGCTGCTGAACTGCTATGAGGCTCCTCCCTTTAAAGATGTGGGCTTGAGTGATGGAGTGGACATTAAGTTTAACCCGACTGAGAATACGATAGGCAAACACTTTAACTAAAGACTTCATTCTACCATTGATAGTTGAAGGATCGAGATTTCGATTGACAGTATGTTGGCTAAGTCTATCGATTGACTTTATAGTTGAAGGACTTACGCAAAGGAATATCGCCTGCAAGAAATTATCAGCTGATTAATTCTATTGAGGATTTATGGCACCTTAAAGTGATTTAGTTGAGTGTTTCATTTGATCATATGCTAATTGAATTGGTATAGTTATGTCATTATGTCTATTGATAAAATCTATATTTCTGTCTTAATTATGTCATCACACAAAACACAAGCCTAAAAAGATGATTAGTGAGTAGAGTTCTAACAATTGTCATTAATTATGGGTTGAGGATAACTAACATCTAAAATGACAAGTTTATCCTTCATCAGTAACCTAGGAAGTGTCTCTATCCATTTTGTCTGAAAAACCTCAGACTGGGGAGCCTATTACAGTGCCAGAGGGGGGGGGGGTCCCCCTCTTTCTGTCTCTCTCTAACATGATGACCTTAACATCATATTCTATAAATATATCCATTTAGTTTGATGTCCACATTAGGAAAATCTCGTGAATATTCTTAGATCATAAACAATTGTTAACTAGAAGAACTAATTATGAAAAGATATTAAACTTTTAGGGATCAAAATCTAAAGAACGGTTAATTGTAATACTTTCTATCAAAGTCGGGAAATAATTTCAGTGAGGTACGTAATAAGCTATGATAAAGTTGAAGAGAGAGTTATTGATTACATAGAGAAGTGATATGAACAACAACTATTTGTATAGTCATATGAATAATGTGAATAGAGCGATGCTGTAATTAATTTTGTGGTTGAAGAAACTGTTGTAGGTCCAATAGACAGTTGGCTTAATCATTACATTACACAAATGGGAAGGGGGTGATTCTGCAAAGATTCGCCATCATCACATCCGCAACATTTAAAGCGGATTAGCTAAATCACAAACGATGCAAAATGGTTTACTTTTGTTTTTCATGGAAATGTGTTGCACATCATTTTTAAATAAAAGAACATGTAAAATGACATTTTTGTGAGAACGAAATGAAGTTTAAAAAGGTTCACATCAAACTTATGATTCAAAAGTTCCAATCTTAATGTACTATAGTTGTGTTCATTTCTTAATCGAAAACTTTGTTAACAAAACATATGAAATATATCATAGTCACATGTTAATTAAAACATGCATGTTGTCATGCTCCATGTGTAGTCAACTTCTAAGAAGATATATATATCCCCTCCAATCCTCTTAAAATCAATTGAAATTCAAGCTTCTAAGAAAAGAAAAGAAAAAAAAAGTGTTCAACTCACCCACCATCTTGGAGGGTTGGGTCTGTTAGCTAGAATACTCAACCTCTGCCCCTAACTGCCACAGTGATCTAGTGCAACATTTAACAGGTATTGTAATAGATGTGGAAGAGTTCCATTTGTTGCACTACACTGCAGTGCAGTTAAAGTTTTTTATTTTTAACCTTTTAGTGTCAGTTTAAACTGACTTACATGTCTATAGTACAGTTTCGTTGATGATCTGACAAGTTGAAAAAGTCAACAAAATTAAAGATTAAACACCCTAAATTGCTTGTGATAATTAATGGACCGATCACTTTTCACCTATTTAATTAGAGTGTCTGGCCGGTCTTTATTTTTTTTAATTTTTTCGACCGTCCGATCTTTGTTCGAAGTGTACAAACATGAAAGTGGGTATGAGTCGACCACCATTTTTTTCTTTCTGAAAATAAAAGTATGGCTTCACCAGAACGTAGCACGCTGATAATTAAATCATGCGCAATGTAACAAGTAAAACTCGTAGATCAAATGACCGAATTTTCTTTCTTGCCTTTAGATATATATATGTGAAAAGATGCCTCGTACGTTCATAAGAGGTATCTAGACGTACGTAGCACCTACAAGAGCATAATTTTTTTCTTCGCTTCCAAACATTCTGACTCTTCCCTCCTGTCTAATCTTTTGATTCGCAGCCACACCCTTCCCAGTGACAGAGAAAGGTGAGACATGGCCATGTGTTAATAGTTTTATCCCAAAAGTTGTAGAATACATGTCATGTTATGGTCACTTCACATTCTAGAGGTCCTCTAGGCGTATTTTGAAGGGCAAATTCTAGCTAGGGTTATTTCACGTATCATTGCATGGAAGGGGCCACCCCGTGAAGCTGCACTTGGATTTTCCATGCAGACGACAAATCACCAGATTTTGTGCTGCAGTGGATCTCTTCGTCCTCTAGAGGAGTTTTCCCTTGGCCTCACTGTCCACTGGCAACTTGTCTCCAGATGTCACCTCTTGGACTCTCTCTCTTTCTCTTACTTTTAAAACTAAGAGCAACGTAAAATAATACATAAAAACTATTAGTTTTCTGATAAAAAAATGTAATGAAACGTTGGTTGCAAGAGGGGAAAATTTATACTCCACAATTCAAATTTGCAACATGGACGAGCTTCCATTAAGAGATCTCTCCCCTCCCCCCCCCCCCCCCCCCAAAAAAAGAAGTTAATTTATTCAAGTTTTCTTTTGTAAAATCCATAATGACGAGTCTGACACTTTCCTTTAATATAGCTTTCTATATACAGATCGACTTATATTTTGGCTATGAAAATTCCAAAAAATGTCAAATAGCTGGATTGTCTAATTAAAAGACAAGGGCAGAAAAATGAAAGTAATTCCATTATTTAAAATGTCTTTTCTCTTGCCACCGATTACTATGCGATTATTCTCTAACAATCGGGTTCATACCTGCAATGCAATTGAACCTGTATAAGATGGTGCCACGACTCTGTTGGGCCATCTATCACTTGTTAAAAAGATTAACGTGTCAGTAGTGACAAATAGTATTTAAATGTTCCATTTCCATGTCCTAATGTAATAGATTTCATCTAGTTGCTAATCTCATTCGGTACTCCTCGCTGGCATAATTTTACACACTAATCTGGTACGTTATCTATCGCACGTGTCCGACCGTACCAACATGACATGCAACCGGTCTGAATATATAGATGTTAAATATATATTTTAATATTTTATGACAATGTTACTTGTTAACTTAATTACATAGTTGGGAGTGTTGGGTTATGTGCGTGAGGCCATCAGTTCTAGATTTGCATAGGTCGTTTTTTCTTATTATTTTTTCATCACTTTTTCTAATCTTAATTTTTTAAATGATTTTCTCAATTTTAAATTTTAATTAGTAATCTTAATGACTCTTTTTAAACATATTTTTTGGTGATTATAATATATTTAATTAATAGAATCTAATAAAAATAATTTAAAAGTTACGTATCCCAATACTATTCATCTTTAAATCATTTATTTTTGTTTATCTTTACATTATTTTTATTAGATCTATTAATTAAATATATTATACTTATCTAAAAATTATATTTAAAAAAGAGTCATTAAAGTTGTTTATCAAAATTTAAAAGTGAGCAAATCGTCTTCGATAAGTGAAGAAAGTTTTCCATGGGCCACTTTTTTGTTATTTTTCATTATTTTTTAATCTTTAAAATTTTAAATGGTTGCCTCACATTAAATTTTAATTAGAAGCCTTAATGACAATTTTCAAACATAATTTTTAGATAACTATAATATATTTAATTAATAGAACTTAATAAAAATAATTTAAACGTCACATATCCAAATATTATTAATCTTCAACTCATTTAGTTTTATCTATTTTAAAATTTTTATTAGATTATATTAATTAAATATATTATAATTATGTAAAAATTATATTTAAAAAATACTCATTAAGGTTGTTAATTAAAGTTTAGAAATGGGCAAATCATTTTAGTGAGGAAATTTTTTTATGGGTCACTTTTTTCGTGTTATTTTTCCATTATTTTTTCCAATCTTGAAATTTTTTAAATGATTTTCTCACTTTTAAATTTTAATTAGAAACCTTAACGACTCTTTTTAAACATAAATTTTAGATAACTATAATATATTTAATTAATATAATCTAATAAAAATTTAAACGTCACATATCCCAACACTATTTATCGTCAAGTCATTTATTTTTATTCAGTTTTTAATTTTTATTAGATTTAATAATTAAATATATTATAGTTATTTAAAATTTATATTTAAAAAAGAGTCATTAAAGTTTTTAATCAATATTTGGAAGTGAACAAATTATTTATGTTAAGTGAAGAAATTTCCTAAAGATTACAAAAATAATAAAAAATAATAAAATAAAAATGACCCATGCAAATCTCGAACCTATAATCTCGCATATATAACTCAACACTCTAACCTACTGACCTAATTTGTCTTAATAAAATTTATTATAATTTTATTTATAATAGATCTTTCCGAGTCATAATTTTTTTCTCTTATTCTTTCTCGACATGCGGTGGCACATCATCGTATCTTATTATACCGTATCAGACTGTAATTGATACGGCCGATTCGAAAGATTCATTTCCATGATGGGGGAGAGGGAAGTGCATGTGGTAGGATGACCTACCAAGAAAACTAAAGAGTTTACAAGGAAAATTTTTTACATGGACTCAAAATAATGGTGTTATGTAACACTTAGTATTTATTATCGGGAATTGAGCGATAGAGCTTGAATAGTTATGGACTATGCATGGAGCATAGGGTGCTAATCCTTCGTCAGGCGCTAGGAAGAAGTGCTCTTGGAGAGGATGGAGTCACGAGGGTCAAAGTGCTGTCACTGGGTGCTAAACGAGATGACCGTCCTGAAAAAAAAAAGGCCTAAGGTCGGGTGTCCCGGGAGAACTCTCCAATGCTTAAGTCAACCACGGGTGAAGGAGAAAAGAAGCAATGGGGTTGAATGAGTAATTGTTACTTACTTGACAAAGTTCATGTTATGTCCCTTTTATAGGCCCCAACATCTAGAGATATGCAGTGCTGAGGATGTGGCCCTAGTCATAACTGACGGCGGAATGGGAGGTGTATTGATGAGTGGCAAGGTGATGACACCTTGGGACCTAGATGGACAGCAAGCAATCAACTAAGCGACGGACCCGGCTAAGCGGACACCGCACACGATGTACCCCGAGATCTGGGTGTAACCCGGTGAGAGAGGGAATGGGGCTGAGTCCCGCGATCAACCACATGGTCGAGGGGACCATGAAGACGTCTGAGATAGCCCTACCCGAGGCTAGGGGCGTCTGGGCTTAGCCAGGTTGGATCAGATGTATGAGGGCACGACGATCGCTCAACTCTCTCTGGGCAGCGAGTTGCCCTCGGATGTAGGAAAATATGGAGTGGGCACTCCTCACTGTCGGCGTGAGCAAAGAATATAATACAGAATAAGCAAGACCAAAGAGGAGTGAGGGCAGACCCATACGTCGCTGGTCTGAAGAGACCGGCGCCGCCCGAAGATGTGGATGAGCGGGGAAACATGCTCGCCCGATCTGCATGCTACGTCGATGGAGGCTTGAGCAATCTAGGATAGAACCAAGATCAAATCTCCATGCAGGGAGGGGGAGCTCGGGGATGGGACGAACAAAACTACCCTCATGGAGGAGGGGGAGAGCGAGGAGAGGGGAGGATCATTATAGAGTCTCTACTATGACTTCTGGCGATGAGGCAACAAGATGGCGAACTGTTGAGTGGTTGAGCAGTGGACTTGATGGCGCTGGGACTCCGGGGATGGACGATAACAACAACCAAAAGGGAAAGAAGTCACCAGAGTCATACAATTGTGCTCCATTGGCATTGGTGATCAGAGTGGCAGTGTTGGACCATCGGTCGTGGCCAGTGTAGGGGGGAAGCTGAATCATCGGTGTAGCATCGAGCCAAGGGGCCAGACACGAGGAGAAGATGGTGAGTGCCCTCTGCTCAACTCTGAGGTTGGCGGGGCTGCACGGCGTGGCCGCTAGCAGGCGAGGTGGCCGATGACTGGCCGGTGACCAGAGGGTGAGATAGAAGAAGAGAGGGGTTGGCAGTGAGTCGGGGCAGACTGTCGGGTGGACGGGGCAGGTGGAGGAAGGCGAGCAGCAGGTTGATGGTGCAAGGGGGGGAGGCGAAGCCGCTATCTGGAATGGGCTGCTAGAGGGAGGCTTGCAGTCGGGGTCGCCAGAAATGGGTGTTGCGGCTGCTACTCCTTGCTATTGTAGGGGACTGAGAGAGAGATAGAGGGAGAGAGATAAAGATCAGAGAGTAGTGAGGGAGGGGTGGAGCCTGATGGGGTGTGAGGAGAGGGAGGAAAAAAAAGGGAGGGGCGGGTTCTCTGTAGGTGGGAGAGGGAGGAGGGGGAGGGGTTGTGCGATGGGGGGGTGGAGAGTGGGGAGGTGGGGGCAACCTGGGGAGGGGGAGCCTAGGTGGCTATGAGAATTAAGAGCTCCCTTGATGGCAGGGCTTGGGTTTTGCAAAGGGTGCCTTGGGGAGTGAAGGGGTATCTAGGAGAGGGAGATTTGGATTAGTGAAGGGTGGAGAATTGAAGGAGGGCCATGAAGGGTTGTATAGGGAGGCAGAGGGTCAAGATGAGGTGGCAGCTAGGGCTGAGGTGGTAGCGACGTGGAGCTAACATGGAGGTGATGTGGCGGTTGATGTGGAGGGGAGAGAGAGGTGGCTGGCTGCAAAGGAGAAAGAAGGGAGGGCGGGCTAGAGAGAGAAGCAGAGAGAGAGAGATGGAGTGAGAGGGAGCATCACACCCCACTCTCAATTGGGCATCACACCCTGGGCCTCACACCCCATTGGCATCTCACCAAGGCTATACATGTAAGGTTTCGCTCAGCACCTACGGGCTAAGCAGCGGATAACAAAAATTCATTTGCCCGATCCCGGTGTTGTGGAAAGCTTAATCTGTGCTCTAATCGGTGTTTCTAATACCCTAATTACGGGTTGCTTGTTTCACCTTGCGCGGAACGACGCTGTCCGCTAAGCCCGATGTAGAGAAACCGAGCCGCACAGCTGTACGGCCTCTAGAGTAGATCCACACGGATCCTTGCGCAGCGACGGTACCTCCCCGACGTAACTTTCCCCGACTCTAACACCTTCTGGAGAGAGAGAGAGAGAGCAAGGGGGAGAAAGGGGGGAGGCTAATCCTCCTCTTAAGCTTATGTGCTTGCTTAAGCTTAAGAGGTTGGAAGAAGTGAAGGCTCGAATGAGCATCACGTAGGTGGCTATATATAGAGTTTAGGTTTATTAGAAAAGGGTTCTAAAAGATCGAAACTGTATATATGTCCTATCCACTATTATACATATGTATTAAGCTCCATTTACACTCCTTTCCAAAAGGAATTAAAAGGAATTAATACATACACTTGTATACTAATAATCCGTCACCCAAGAATCCATTGTGTGTGATCCTCTAGGCCCATAGTCACTCTAGTTTAAGGCCCATTAACTTCTAATTCCAATTAGAAGTAAATTAAACATATTCTTCGCTTCTACAAGAGCCGAATAATAGTTTAATTATTCCGAACCTTTGATCACGTTGGGTCAAGCAAATCCGCATGATCCTAGAGGACGACGGGTTAAACCAGCCTGTCTGGTACCTGTAAGTCCACAGTTACCGCATCGATATAATCCCTCGCTCCTTCTATGAGCCTGGTACGATCGAGGGTACGGTTTCTGTCAAACCCCATGATCGTGCCATTTGACTATGACCTCCTTAAAGTGTATGGCGTCCGTCTAAACGAACTCACACAACCCTGGCCAGGGATTTAACGGAGTGTCAATGTCGTGACCCATTAACTGTCTGATATATACCCGACAGTGAGCGATCCCTCTTGACCATTGATGATCTTCACACGTATCCTAGAGTGGTTAATGACTCGGCAACTCATGACTTATGGTTAAAGTCACTTAGCTAAGTAATTAAACCATTCTAGTCCTCGTGTAAGATCCGATCAATGTCTCAGGTCAAAGGACCAACGATGCTACTGAGACAGTTGGATCTTCAGTTGACATTAGGTATAATCAACCATCTGAAGATCCAATAGCGGATCAGTTCAGTGCACATCCTCCAAGGACATACATCTACACATATGTGTTAGTGTCCCGCACCAATGACCATGAGACTGGTCACTGACACATCATGTGTACTGATTTAATAGGTAATCAAAGTCCCCGAGTGATTACCCTCCAACCAGGAATAGTTTAAGGTATGTGTTCATGTAAAGTCAGTCTCATAATCGAGATCCCATCTCGAGTTGACTTTACAACCACATATCCTAGGGACAACGTAAAGTAACACAATCGCATATTTACGCTCAAACACCACTTTATTAATAATGAACAAGATCGTACAACTTTTGGGCCTACCCGACCAGAAATTGGCATGTAGCACACCAACACTAACAATCTCCCACTTGAACCACAGCCAATTTCCCACAACTTTGAGGCCCATCTTATCCCGATGACGCTCAAATACAGTCTGTGTCAAAGGCTTAGTCAGTGGATCTGCTATGTTGTCTTCTGACGGTACACGCTCTACCGTCACATCTCCACGATCAACAATCTCCCGAATAAGGTGAAAGCGCATGATAATATGCTTTGACCTTTGGTGAGATCTAGGTTCCTTCGCCTGGGCGATGGCCCCATTATTATCATAAAATAATGGGATGGGAGCTGATATCTCGGGAACTACGTCAAGTTCTAAGATGAATTTCTTCATCCAGACGGCTTCTCCAACTGACTGCCCCTCCATTCAACATGAATACAAATTCAGACATGGATTTGTAGTTATCTGTATCTGACTGGAAACTAGAATCTGTGTAAGTCTAAGCTATAGGTCCTATCCTCCATAAAGAAGAAAAAGATCCTTAGCCCTTCGCAGGTACTTAAGGATACCCTTTACTGCCTTCTAGTGCTCTTCGCTGGATTTGCCTGATATCTACTGACAATGCTTAAAGCATTGGCGACATCAGGCCGTGTACATAGCATTGCATACATGATTGACCCTATCGCTGAAGCATAGGGTACCTTATTCATGTGTGCCAGCTCCTCAGAAGTTTTAGGACTCATCCCTTGGATAGGCAAATTCCATGTCTCATGGGAATGAGACCTCTCTTGAATTTTCCATCCTAAACCTTTTGAGGATAGTGTCTATGTACATAGATTGGGATAATCCTAGCATCCTTTTAGATCTATCTCGATAGATCCTTATGCCCAGCACATAGGATGCTTCTCCCAAATTCTTCATGGAGAAGGTCTTGGACAACCAAGACTTGGTTGATGTCAATATCTCTACATCATTCTCAATGAGTAAGATGTCATCAACATAAAGGACCAAGAAGGTCACTGAGCTCCCACTGACCTTCTTGTAAACACAAGGTTCATCTTCATTCCGAATGAAGTTGAAAGATTTGACAGTCTCGTCAAATCTTAAGTTCCAGCTTCTAGATGCCTGCTTTAATCCATAAATGGACCTTTAAAGTTTGCATACCTTATTAGGATGTAGCTTGGAGGTGAATCCTTCAAGCTGTACCATGTACACCTCTTCTGACAGATTTCCATTAAGAAAAGCTGTCTTCACATCCATTTGCGAGATCTCATAATCCAGGTATGCAGCAATGGTAAGGAGGATTCTGATTGACTTAACCATGGCTACCAGCGAAAACGTCTCGTCATAGTCAATGCCTTGCCTTTGACGATATCCTTTCGCCTCTAGTGTAGCCTTGTATGTGCCAATCTGTCCATCTGCACCGATTTTCCTTTTTGAAAATCCATTTATAGCCGATAGGGACCTTCCCTTCGGGTACATCAACTAAGTTCCAAACTTTGTTGGTGTACATGGACTGGATTTCTGAATCCATTGCCTCTTGCCATTTCTCGGAGTCTACACTACGGATCGCCTCCTGGTACGACTGAGGATCATCATCCTCATCGATACATACCTTAGAGGACCCCTCTAAGACATGTCCAATATATCTCTCAGGTTCTCTCGGTAGCCTACCGGATCTCCGTAGTGTCAATGTTTTACTTTGAATAGGATCAACCGATACCGTCTCATCTAATGAGTTTGTGTCTATGGGTTGTGGTTCTTGGACCTCGTCCAATTCTATCTGGCTCCCACTATTTTTCTGGAGTAGATATTCTCTTTCCAGAAATACAGCTCTCTTGGCCACTAAGACCCTTTGCTCAGAAGGGTGATAGAAATAATATCTAAACGTCTCCTTTGGATATCCCACAAACCTACACTTATCGGTTCTCAACTCAAACTTATCACTCTCGTTCTTCTTTACATGAGTAGAACACCCCCAAATTTTAATGTGATTAAAATTTGGTTTCCTGCCCTTCCATATCTCATATGGTATAGAAGGAACTGATTTACTTGAGATCCTATTTAATAAATAAGCCGCAGTCTCTAACGCATAGCCCCAGAGAGACAAGGGTAGTCCTGACATAGACGTCATGGATCGGACCATGTCTAACAAGGTCCTGTTTCTCCTCTCGGATACACCATTATGCTGTGGTGTATACGGTGGAGTCCACTGAGAAACTATTCCATGGTCTTTAAGATAAGAAGTGAATTCATGGCTTAAGTATTCACCTCCTCGATCCGATCGAAGAGCCTTAATACTTTTGCCAGTCTATTTTTCTACTTCATTCTTATATTCCTTAAACTTCTCAAAGGCTTGTGACTTATGTCTCATTAAATACACATAGCCATATCTAGAGAAGTCATCAATAAAAAAAATGAAATAGAGATAACCTCCTTTTGCTTCTATGGACATGGGTCCACACACATCCGAGTGTATGAGCTCGAGAAGGTCAACAGCCCTCTCACCATGTCCACCAAAAGGAGCCTTGGTCATTTTCCCCATGAGACACGACTCACAGGTATCAAATGGCTTGTATTCGAACGAATTCAAATACCCATTTGAGTGTTAGTGAGAGACTCTTTTCTCACCTACATGACCAAGTCTGTAATGCCATAGATATGCAGAATTCACTTCATCAGCATTGGAAATTTGCATAACATTAGAACGTGTATCTAATACATAAAGGCCATTGACTAATGAACCATTGGCTATAATCAAACCATTATTCATTATAAAGCGCCCAGTGCTATTAAAAGCCAATGTATATCCAATGTTATACAAGCCGGAGATTGAAATAATGTTCTTAATAATATTAGGAACATAATAATAGTCATTCAGCTCCAAAATGACTCCTGAAGGTAAACTGAGGCGTGCAGTCCCGGCAGCTTTGGTAGCAACCAAAGCTCCATTGCCCATCCTCAGTTCAATCTCTTTTTTGCCCAACCGCCTTCTATTTGCCAACACCTGCACAGAATTATAGATATGAGATGCACATCCAGTATCCAATACCCATGATGTGGATTCCATATATGACAAATTAAGGTCTATGACAAAAATACCTTCATTTAGAATTGTCTTGCAATTCCTTTTCCAATGCCCAGTTTCCCCGCATCGAAAACATTTATCTTCCTTTTCATTCTTCTTGCCCTTCCCTTTGTCAACCTTGGCGAGCTGCTTACCCGTGGCCTTTTTTTTTCCTTTCCCTTTGTTACTTGTAGTGGATATCTGGGTGGCCTTCCTTTTCTTATTGGCCCGGCCAATAATCATTACAGAAGAAGATGGTTTATCTTTTTGCATAGTTCCTTCAGCACTCTTTAACATGTTGAGCAGCTCCGGGAGAGTTGCATCAATTCTATTCATGTTAAAGTTTATGATGAAGGAAGAAAATGAATCGGGCAATGACTGGAGTATAAGATCAATGCACAGTTCAAGATCCAACTTGAACCCCAGTGCATTGAGTCTCTCTATCCACTCCATCATTTTTAGTACATGAGCCTGTACTGAAGAACCCTCAGACATCCGTGTCCTGAAAAGCCTTTTGGAGATGTCATACCTCTCAATCCTATCCTGCTCCCCGAAGAGCTGGCGTAGATTGAGAAGTATACTTCTACAATCAGTCTTTTCAAATTGCCTCTGTAGCTCGGGAGTCATAGAGACTAACATGTAACATTGGGCTAGGGAGGAGTCCTCAGACCACTTGGCATAAGCCAGTAACTCGCCCTCGTCGGCATCAGGAGCTGGCTCAGAATGAACAGTGTCCAACACGTACGCAATCTTTTCGGCGGTAAGGACTATGCGTAGATTACGCAGCCAATCCGAGTAGTTCGGTCCAGTTAAGCGATTTGCATCCAAGATGCCACGGAGGGGGTTGGACGACGACATTATAACCTGGATAAGAAATAAAAGATAACTTAACATGTGTTCAAATTCTAACTTAGATGTGGTTTTCTATCTTAGTTAGTCTCACTATTTTTCGATCGAACTATATAACCCTCGGTATATAGAACGGGAGATCAACGAGATCATCCTAGTGGGTCGGAATCCCAACGAGACTGATGTACGACCTTGTGGAAAGCACAACAAGCCATACACCATCTCAATGGCAGTCAACAAGCACTTGCATCTAATGCAATATCCGATATTCCGGCTGTAGCAACCCTAATAAATGAATAATTGAAAGGAATTAAAACATATATATTACAGAAGTAATATATATAAAAGGAATAGGGTTAATTGGACGAAATAAAACAAATTAAAAATAACGCCTCTTATTAAGGCGTTAATTTATAAAGAAACGCCTCTATCCATGGCGTGAATAAAGAAAGGACGCCCACACCTACGGTCGTCAGTTCTCACGCGACCAAATGGGTAAGTAAAAGAAACGCCCCTATCTTGGGCGTGTTTTAAAACACGAAACGCCCTTTTTCAAGGCGCTTTTTAAGAAACGCCCTTATGCAAGGCGTTAATTAAAGAATACACGCCCTGACCAAAGTCGTTAATTCCATTCGGGAACCGTTCGTCCCAGAGCTCATCCAGAGTAGGTGATAAGTATTAGAAAGAGTTATAACGTGGCAATAACTCTATATTGGAAGCATTACTTCCACTAGAACTCTAACCCTAATTGGACCCCCTAAACCCCTATAAATAATCTTCTGCTCGAACCCTAGAATCTATTTGGTCGACTGCTGCTACGGTATGTATAGAACCAAAGGTTATTCCTCATCGTTTTCTCTGTTATACGATCGTGTGAAGAACATTAATTGATCTTCTCTTATTTGTAGGAAGTCTGCTTGTCGAACGTGAAGAACAAGGTACTGTTCTTCTATCTTTTCCCTAAAAACTTCAGTTATATCTGTGAAGATTATTTAAATATCTTCATCTTCCTTCCTTTTCTCTCCCTCTACAGGTTGACGGTAGAGTGCAGATTTCTGAAGAACGATTGTTCTTCTTCTTGCTGTTGCTACGGCTGTTATTGAGTTGCAGTTGAAGCTTCAGAGTATTAGGCTTCTCACCAAATCCTTCAGAGTTCATCTTCAAATCCATTATTAAGGTAGGTTTTCTCAAGTTATTGTAGCCCAAATGAAATTAATGCAAGATATATATATATAAGCATGTCATGCATACGGTTATTATAGTTTCCATGCGTTTTCTGTAATATTTTGAAAGAGACGCCCCTGTCAAGGGCGCTAATTCACATGAAACGACTCTTCCCAGGTCGTTAATTTCATGTTTAACGCCACGTACTCAGGCGTTAATTTCTTTAAACCGTTAATCACCCATCTTAAGAATTGATTATCTATGAAATCATGATTATAAAATAATGCATGATCCTCTGTCTTCAACCTACTAACTTTACTGTCATGATATTACATTCGTTCCTCTGTTATCCTGAAATTGTTACTGTCCTTAAAGTTTCTGAAGGGACTTGAATTAACGACTTGGACAAAGTCGTTTTCCACATATTAACGCCCCCTCATAGGGCGTGAATCTGAAAGGTAACGCCCCTTCCTAGGGCGTGTATTGGTTAAAATCCTGAAATTTATATATTCTGAAAAATAGAATTAAATAGTAACGCCCCTGCCCAGGGCGCGTTTTTGATAATTCCTGAAAATTAATTGTATTCTGTCAAATATGTAAACAATAAGACGCCTTCTGGTGTAGTCGTCAGATCTTGAAGAAACGACCCTGACCAAGGCGTGTTTTAGATAAATTACTGAACTAATGAAAATTCTGCAAAATAGAAACAGATGTAAACGCCCTTCTGTTAGGCGTTAATTACTTGAGAAACGACTTGACCTAAGTCTTTATTTTACTGTAAACTGTTTTTAACCCGTTACTGTTAAACGATTGTTTCAATATATATTTATATACATATATCGGCACTATTCTCCACTCTGTGAGTATAGTCCCACTTTTCATGTTGTTTTATCGATCACACTCAACTCTCATTGACATACAAGCTCTCCATTGGACATTCCGTTCCTTTGGACTAGCGAGTTAGTCATAGAGACCTCCGTAAGACTCCTCGTAGCCTTGGATTCCCTCAAGGCCGACTGAGCTGGTTGTACCCTAAAAATCCATTACACCATTGATGCCATGTCACTCTAAAGAAACATGGGATACCGGCCCTTATGATTATACAAAGAGTATATCATAAGACATTCTTAATGGGATGATGACATTATGCCATATCATGCCATTCTTGTAAAACCTCAATTCTATGATAAGAATGAGGGTATCTTACCTTTGATATACTGTTCATGTGGACCTCAATTCTATATAAAGAATGTCCATACTGATTTGTCATGGTACCCAAGTTAAGGGAATCATATTCTACCTAATTTTATCGATATCGTGATTATACCGTTATTATCGCCATTCTATGTCCTTTGTCATATTTTTGGACTCTATTCTATCAATGTTGTCCTACGTATCTACAAGCTTGATTATTGAAATTCTATATTGGCTATATAAACAAGAGTGGATGTCAAAACACATGATAAATGCCTGCGCATATAGGGCCCGATCTGGTCCTGGGAGGAGCACCCGAAAGTACTTGTGCCCATGGGAGTTAAAATGATAAGGTATCTGGCATTATACCGAGTACTTGACTTGCTTGATTGGACATTCCACACACATCTTGTACTTGAATCGTACTTGACTTTACATGAAATGCGTGGCCCGAAAGAGGGTAATTTACTTGCTTGCTTGATACATGATAGCCAAAGTTCTTGACATGATTTGTTAAATGTACTTGCTTGAATATCTCGAATAAACTTGTTATCTTGTTGAAAGTTCATGATAAGTTCATCTTATTTCCTTGATACTACATTCTATCTATCCTGTCGTTTTATGCGAGCATGCATAGCTTTATTGCATTCATAAAAATGTAATTACTTAAACCCCTCGCTAGTACTTGAGATATAATTTCCTACTGAGCGTTCGCTCATTCCGTTTGTCCCTTTTTACTTTTCAGGTAAGTCCGACGACGATGGAAGTCAATCGGATGGGAATGGTCAAGAGTGAAAGTGATAGAGCTTCTACAAGTGTCGTCTAGTCTTTTCTATAGTTTCTTGAGTCAAATATGTATTCTTTTCCTTTTTATTAAACAGAGTATTGGATTTGTAATAGTCTATCCATTATGAAATAAAGGATTGGGTTATCTTGCTATTTTACGCATCTCTGTCTTTGTGTCGAATACACGACCACTCTGATTGACATGATTGATATAGACACGTCGCGCATCTCCGGGTATCTTCCGCGCTCGGGGCGTGACACCGGCCCCGAGAAATCATCCCCTTGTGGAAAGTACAACAAATGATATTCTCGGTTAGATCTAACCATCATTACTACATAGCAATGAGTTCATGACCCGACCCTTGTGGAAAGCACAACAAAGCCGAGTTCAATTCCTCACCCCATTGAGGTCGAGTCTTGGAGTTTAATCCCGCCCCCAAACTCATAGACCTTGTGGAAATCACAACAAATCCATGAAATGAAGACGTTCATTCACTCTATAATGATGGAGGGCCACGATGACTCTTAGAGCCACGCTTACCAGATCTAAAATTTAATCACGAGGGAATTTAATTTTATCTTGATCTCACCCTAGGTGGTAATATAAATATATCTAATATATTTACCGTACCTAGTAGTTTGCACAAAATAAATGCATCCAATGCAAAAATAAAACGCAAGTGATCATGGACTTAATTCCTAATGTAACTAAGGCATCCGGTCCGCTTCCGAAGCAGCTAGATCGTCCTCGTCGGGTGTGCTCTGCGCTTTCAAACTCCGACACCGCAGTAATTACAACTTTTACACAGCTCGCAGGCCGGAAAAAAGTAAATTATATATCAATGAAATTCCAGAAGCCCTTAGGGCGAGTACAACAACGGAGGAAGATAGAAGTACATTAGAATTTTAACAGAGAGAGAAAGGAGGTTCGCAGACCCCAATTAATTACATTAATCCAAGTCCATGATCACTTGCCAACCCATTCAAATAAAATCAATCAAGGGTTATTTTCTAAAAATAATCCTTAATTTTTGAATTTAAAAATGGGATGTGCAAATAAAAATAGGCTAGCTTTGTTTAATTTTAAAAATCAAAGCATGATTAACTAAAATTAAACACACAAGCAGGCCAATACAAGGTAAATAAAGTAGAACACGTAAAGAACCATCATTTTCTACGGGGGCATCTAATTGAGATAATTAATTAAATTTAAATTTAAATTTAATTATCCAATAATCAAATTTAAATTCAAAATTTAAACATGCCAATAATTTTAAATTTAAATTCAAAATAATTATCCAATAATTTTTATTTGAAAATAAATTTAAAATAATGTAATTATCCTCAATTAGTAATTTTCTAAAAATCAAAATTTGAATTTAACAATTATCTAATAATTAAAAATTCAAATAATTGAATTTTTCACATTTAACTTCAATAAAACTTAAATTATGAATTTTCTAATTATATAATAATTAAAAATTCAAAAACTTAAATTTTACTAAAGTAATTTCAATTATTACTATTTTATCTCAAGGTAAATAGTAATTATCTCACCTCGGTAAATTCAACACGGTTAAATAAAAATTAACTTTTGACATTTATCATCGCGATAACACAATTAACCTACTAGATAAAATTCTATTTAATTTACTGTGCATTTATATATATATATATCTAATATATATATTAATGTATCTGAGCACAGTAAATTAAAAATTGGGTGAAAAACAATTTTTTTTAAAAAAAATAAAAAAAACTTTTTTATTATTCTTGCCGGGTCAACCACGCGCGCGCGGGCGTTGACCCGTATTGCGGGCGCCGCAACGCGGGCGACCCGCATTGCGGGGGCGGGCGCCGCCTGCGGGCGCCCGCCACGCGGACGCCCCGCGTGGGCGGCGCCCGCCACGCGAGCGCCCCGCGTAGGCGGCGCCCACCCACGCGGGTGCACCAGCCGGCGCACTGCGCCCAGCGGCGCAGTGCGCCCGACGCCAAGGTTAAATTTTTTTTTTAAATTTTTTTTTTATAAAATTTTTTTTTCTGTTTGGATGCCCAGCATCCAGGAAGAATAGAGATGTCCAAATCTCTTTCTACAAATTATAATTGAAGATTTAATATGCCCCTAAAGCATGGTTCTAAACGGTGATAAAAACACCGACCAGAGCGCGAACCTGGCTCTGATACCACTGTAAGGTTTCGCTCAGCACCTACGGGCTACGCATCGGATAACAAAAATTCATTTGCCCGATCCCGGTGTTGTGGAAAGCTTAATCTGTGCTCTAATCGGTGTTTCTAATATCCTAATTACGGGTTGCGTGTTTCACCTTGCGCGGAACGACGCTGTCCGCTAAGCCCGATGCAGAGAAACCGAGCCACACAGCTGTACGGCCTCTAGAGCAGATCCACACGGATCCTTGCGCAGCGACGGTACCTCCCCGGTGTAACTTTCCCCGACTCTAACACCTTCTGGAGAGAGAGAGAGCAAGGGGGAGAAATGGGGGAGGCTAATCCTCCTCTTAAGCTTATGTGCTTGCTTAAGCTTAAGAGGTTGGAAGAAATGAAGGCTCGAATGAGCATCACGTAGGTGGCTATATATAGAGTTTAGGTTTATTAGAAAAGGGTTCTAAAAGATCGAAACTGTATATATGTCCTATCCACTATTATACACATGTATTAAGCTCCATTTACACTCCTTTCCAAAAGGAATTAAAAGGAATTAATACATACACTTGTATAATAATAATTCGTCACCCAAGAATCCATTGTGTGTGATCCTCTAGGCCCATAGTCACTCTAGTTTAAGGCCCATTAACTTCTAATTCTCAATTAGAAGTAAATTAAACATATTATTCGCTTCTACTAGAGCTGAATAATAGTTTAATTCATTCCGAACCTTCGATCACGTTGGGTCAAGCAAATCCGCGTGATCCTAGAGGATGCCGGGTTTAAACCAGCCTGTCTGGTACCTGTAAGTCCACAGTTACCGCATCGATATAATCCATCGCTCATTCTATAAGTCTGGTACGATCGAGGGTACGATTTCTGTCAAACCCCATGATCGTGCCATTTGACTATGACCTCCTTAAAGTGTATGACGTCCGTCCTAAACGAACTCATACGACCCTGGCCAGGGATTTAACGGAGCGTCAATGTCATGACCCATTAACTGTCTGATATATACCCGACAGTGAGCGATCCCTACTTGACCATTGACGATCTTCACACGTATCCTGGAGTGGTTAACGACTCGGCAACTCATGACTTATGGTTAAAGTCACTTAGCCAAGTAATTAAACCATTCCAGTTCTCGTGTAAGATCCAATCAATGTCTCAGGTCAAAGGACCAACGATACTACTGAGACAATTGGATCTTCAGTTGACATTAGGTATAATCAACTATCTGAAGATCCAATAGCGGATCAGTTCAGTGTACATCCTCTAAGGACATACACCTACACATATGTGTTGGTGCCCCGCACCAATGACCATGAGACTGGTCACTGACACATCATGTGTACTGGTTTAATAGGTAATCAAAGTCCCCGAGTGATTACCCTCCAACCAGGAACAGTTTAAGGTATGTGTACATGAAAAGTCAATCTCATGTTCGAGATCCCATCTCGAGCTGACTTTACAACCACATATCCTAGGGACAACGTAAAGTAACACAATCCCATATTTACGCTCAAATATCACTTTATTAATAATGAACAAGATCGTACAACTATTGGACCTACCCGACCCGAAATTGGCCTGTAGCACACCAACACTAACAATACACACTCATAAGAGGTGGCTGGATTTAAACTCTTCATAAACTTTCATTATCTTGAGAGGGCACCCTTGACCCCTATTTATAGGGAAAGCCAAGGCTTACACATGGCCATAATGCCCTTACACAATTACATATAGACTGTGCTATCCTAGGGGGGTGAGAATAAGACTTAGATGGCCCTAATTACATACTTAGGAAGCTAGCCTAATAGCCACTCAAGAAAGGAAAAATTACAGAAATAAAGGAAAAATTACATAGAAAAATAGGCGTGAGTGCCGCCTTTCCGTGCTCTGAGCCGTCAAAGTGCTGAGTCATCCTAAAGTCGAGAGAGGGGGGTAGTGGTTTCCCCACCACGTATAGTGGTCTAACTCGACCTCAACTTAATTATGGAAACTTAGAGGGTTCAGAGAGGGTACGCAGGTGAGTGGAATATGGAGCAGGATATGGGATTGTAATAGAAGCAAAGTCATGTCAGATTTGGTTCCACGAGGATCTTACATCCATTACCAAGTAAGATTCAGAATGGAATCAAGAAGGTTGGCTGGTAATTCCCATGTCACTTGCCCCCCAACTTTCAATGTGATGTGCACGAGCTAGTTCGTGGTAGGGGTGGTTATAGCTGGGTCATGATCGTTGTGTTTTCTAGTTGTGTGAGGAATTGTAGTTTTGTAGGATAACCGAGGCTAAGGACACAAGTAGGCCAAGCCTAAGGTTACGCCTCGGAGGGATCTTAGAGCTGTAATTGCCGTTCGGCCGACAATGTGACGAGTTGCATGCGCTTATGGTTGCTGTCTGCCTGAGCCAAAAATTGATATTGCACTAAGGCCAAGGCTAAGGCCAATTGACAAGCTGTGCCTGAGGCAATGTATAAAGAGTGATGACCGAGGCTAAGGATTGCAATCGGTTGCACTTGAGGTTGTGAAGTGAAAAGGGCTAATCGAGCTAAGGCCGTTGGGTGGCTAGGCCGAAGGTTTTCTAATACTCTGAGAGGAAACTAGGCTATGGCTGTCGATCAGCTAGGCCAAAGGCTATAATGGTATGACCGTGGCTAAGGCTTGAGATTGGCCTCACTTGCATTTGTGAAGCCAATAATCGGGCTAAGGCCCATGCTTGGCCGCACCAATGGCTATGAAATTCAGTAGTTGGGTCATATATGAGACGGTATCATGGCGGTTTTACTGTAGAGTTGAGTAGGTTTAAGTGCTGTGTCATGCGGTCTAGTCTTGTTATGGTATGTGTCATGCCTTGCTAAAAATGGAAACACGAGGCATGGTATGTGGTGATGCGGGATGAGACACGGACACGACAAGCTCGCGGTTGTCCCTTAACGAGGGAAGCGTCGGACGTGCGCGGTTGAGAAACCGGTAATGAGCTAGGGTGATCGGCTCTCTCGTGTGCCCGGATCGGGTCACGGGACGATCTCGCACTCTCTCGCAGCAGCGGTGAATGATAATATAGCGAGCTAACGGACCTAAAGCATGCTCTCTAGCACTGGCATAAACAAGTATATATGAAAATAAGCAAATGCCGAGTGTAGGGAGCGAGAACGATACCTCCACGTGCTCGGCATGGGGAAGACAGACCCGGCCAAAAACTCGTACTCCCGGGAAACTTAACACACAATAATTACAGCAATGGGAACATGCCCACTCCACGCAGGGAGGTAAAGGGTTATACAAATGGGCCCGGGAGGACCGAATTCGAGTTGACGGGCAGCTTCGTGTGTTGATTCGACTACACGGGTGTTCACGACCGTGGGGCCCACGTGCTGTCCGGAGGGGCCATGTGGGACCCGGTGGTACCGCTATAGTGGAAACACTTGGAGAAGCGCTCCCCGGGCTGGCGGCACGCTGGTTCGCCGGACGGAGGCCGGGCGGCTCCGTTCGGCACCGGTCGGAAAAACCGATCGGAAATCTGCCGGTTCTGTATTTCAGCGCGCGCTCCAGCGAGAACAGACGCTGCGATCAGCCCCGGTATCGGAATGTGACGGGATCAGAGCCGTTGGAAAGCTGCTTCGAAGTACTACAATCTAGTGGCCTTCAGAAAAATTCACCAGATTTGTACTTTATGTTGGCGAATTTTATATGCTATTGTTGTACAGTAACCGAAGACTCTGATCTGTAGAGAACTTTTCTGTTGATTACCTTTGACTGTGAAGTCGATGTCCGAATTTAAAGATGTGTTCTTCAGCAAGGTTGTAGGAAATCGAACAAGGAAATCAGGACTATTTTTGGATCTGGATTTGGAGGTTGTGGTGATTTGTTCTGATTTTGGAAGTGGAGGGTGGTCGGATCTGGGATCTGACTAAAAATACTGTATCAGAGGAAGAACACGAATTTCTAAAAATAGATAGAAGGCTGATAAAAAATTAAGAACATTTTTGGAGGTAGGGGGTGATAGACAGAACTCCCAGTAAAATTGGGAGGGTTTGGACAAATCAAAAAGATGGTCGGAGGGGGAGAACTCAGAGGTTCTGTCACTGTAGACAGAAACCTGGCAGATCTGAGATGACAAGTTGGACGAAAATGTAAAAATACTAAACGGTGGATTTTGGGTGTGAAAATTTAGGTGGCACTTGGGATGCAAGGGTAGAACACACCATAAAAATTTTAGCTTGAGATCTTCACGTGGAGGAGAGAAGATATTCGGACAAGTAGCCTCTGTCTAGGATGGATAGAACACCGAAGGTGGCTCCGCGGTGGCGTGATGGCGGCACAGACGGCGGCGGCGGCGGCACAGATGATCACCGGAGATAGAGGGGAGGGGATAGAAGATAGAAATAACTCTAGAACTGGAGGTTGGAGGAGAAAAACTAGAGGGAGAGAGGAGGGGCTCAAGAACACTCTTGATTTTCTAACAAATTTCTCTTCATTTCTTCATTAATCTCTAATGACACTATACATAGGCTTATATTGAAAATGGCAAGGGGTGGGGGGCTGGGAATTTTGTGGGAAATAAGTCATTTTCTTCTCTTATGTGGTCAAAACTTAAAAAAAATAAATTACATATGAATGGAGCACTCCTTTGACTAGGTAGGTAAGGTAGGTGGCCAACCTTTGAAATTTTAACCCCTTTGTCTCCCATGTGGTCAATTAGCATTCAAACCTTCTAGATGGCCACCTAGGATGGTTGACCAGCCCCACATGGATGAGATGGACCAATGGAGAAGGGGAGGGGCCCCCCTAACTGGACCTACTACACATTTGCATAAAAACCCACACAATCCTAGGGAATGACACATTGGCTTACAAAGCCTTACAATTGTACATATACTTTCCCAAGGATATAAAAGTAAATAAAAGGACTCAAATGTAAAAATAAAAGTTAATGCTCGACGTCGATTCCCATCAACTCTCCCCGGGTGGGAGGAACTCGACCCCGTCGAGTAGGGGTATGGATGCTCAAGTACTCCGGCGGATCCGTCACCGTGCCGAGTAGCGCGGGTATGCTCCACTCCAAGTGACCGTCACCTGCTCAATCCATATATACTCGATATGCACAAGCTGCTACGGGCTAGAGGTAGACACTCCGGGTGGGGCACTCTCAAAAGGGAAGGAAGCAGCTCGAAGACTCACTAGGAATCACCGCTGAGTGCCTGTAGGTGACTGATCCGGGTATAGATGTAGAACCGATCCCATACTCATCGAGTGAGTCTACTCGCTTTCACACTCATAAGGGACTGACATCGATGAGCTTGCACACGACATATGCAGACTCACCATGCACTAACACACATATGCAAGCCACACAAATAAGAAACCGACTCATACATGACTCTAGACACACCTATTGTTAGTCCGACCCGTACATAGGTGACGGCGGACCAGGACACCCGAATGTGTGCCATGCATGCATGTTATGTAACCGGAGATGGGTGGTATCGGGAACACCTAAACATCCAAGTATGACCCAGTCATGCATGGACGACCCTTTGGATTTGGGGGACTTGAGAGGGCTAGGAGGACCGAATGTTGTTGTATCGTGGACGGGCTTGGTGGGTGTAAATGACCCGGCCCGTGGGGTAGGAGTGTGATAGTGGACTCCCTTGAAGAAATGAACTATATAAGGTGGGTCATGGGGTCCACTAAGGAATGGGTCAAAGGGATCGAAGAAGGTATGACCCCTTGTGGTGGGCTCCCCCAAGTCACGGTCCCACGTGTAGAAGTTTTGAAGGTGTAGATAGTCACCTTCTTGCATTGTGATGGGTGGGACGGGGACCGTAACCAAGAAGTATGATTCCTCCCTCGGACAAAAGGGTATGGATTCGGGCTCGGCCGGTAAGGGAAGGAGTAAGAGGATCTCCGTGGTGACACAACCCACGGTGCACTCGGAGGTAATGGACCCATAGGTCGGATGGGTGAAGCTAAGACTAGCGGGTTGGTCAAAGCCTCGGGCCAATAAATGTGTAAAGGTCAACTGCCGGTCTAACCCTTTAAGAAGGTCGTCCAATGTGTCCACATAGTGACGAGACCGGAAGGTGGTATGAAATGAGTTGCTTGACACTAGTGGTAGTGTGGGGTCCATTGATGGGAAAGGAGGTGGGACCAAGCCATCCTTGAGCCAACTAAGAAGCGGCTCGGCTATGAAAAACGTACCCGTTAGAAATACGGGTGGCTCGGGCCTTGGTGGTTCCAAATGAGAGGATTCCGAATTAAATTCGAAAATAGAGATGGATGACATTGGAACTCTCTCGAGTGGTGAAGGCCATGGTGTAGGCGGCTGGGAGGTGGATGCTTGTCAAAAGCCACCATACCGAGAAAAGTGTGACTCAAATGGTTCTACCACTAGAGCGACCGAATAGGATTCCTCTAGAGAGAATGCATTACGGATAAGACATTCCAATTGGAAGTGAAGGCGCAAACCTCCCCGGAACTGAAATGCGGCCGTGTTGCTCTCCTCTCCCAAGCCATGTTCCAACCAATACTTATGATATGCCCGAAGGTACTCGGACACGGACCTATCACCTTGGACGGGTCAACATGGGTTGGCCATAGTTGCCAAAATACGGGAATGGATCCGTAGGAATGGATATGCAAGGCCATTTGGGCAAGACACTAGACACGACCCTAAGTAATGCAAAGTTGGAATGCATGCACACTAAGGACCCTAGACGTAAACCAAGACTCGGTATGTGGCGGAGATAATTGACCCGAAGATCACTCGCGCAAGTGTGCGGCCTTCCCGATAGGCGTAGCCTAACGTTCGGACAACATCTTTTGATATACCGAGTAAAGGGATGTAAATACAAAAAGACACTTTTTTTTGTTTTGAAACAATGATGACCCTAAACACGACTTAGACAATGACTAATGACTAGACGTAAATGACACTTTTTTTGTGTGAATGCAAACACCCTAGACTCAAACCTGGCTCTGATACCAAATTGATGCGGGATGAGACACGGACACGACAAGCTCGCGGTTGTCCCTTAACGAGGGAAGCGTCAGACGTGCGCGGTTGAGAAACCGGCAATGAGCTAGGGTGATCGGCTCTCTCGTGTGCCCGGATCGGGTCACGGGACGATCTCGCACTCTCTCGCAGCAGCGGTGAATGATAATATAGCGAGCTAACGGACCTAAAGCATGCTCTCTAGCAGCGGCATAAACAAGTATATATGAAAATAAGCAAATGCCGAGTGTAGGGAGCGAGAACGATACCTCCACGCGCTCGGCGTGGGGAAGACGGACCCGGCCGAAAACTCGTACTCCCGGGAAACTTAACACACAATAATTACAGCAATGGGAACATGTCCACTCCACACAGGGAGGTAAAGGGCTATACAAATGGGCCCGAGAGGACCGAATTCGGGTTGACGGGCAGCTTCGTGTGTTGATTCGGCTACACGCGTGTTCACGACCGTGGGGCCCACGTGCTGTCCGGAGGGGCCGTGTGGGACCCGGTGGTACCGCTGTAGTGGAGACACTTGTAGAAGCGCTCCTCGGGCTGGCGGCACGCTGGTTCGCCGGACGGAGGCCGGGCGGCTCCGTTCGGCACCGGTCGGAAAAACCGATCAAAAATCTGCCGGTTCTATATTTCAGCGCGCGCTCCGGCGAGAACGGACGCTGCGATCAGCACCGGTGTCGGAATGTGACGAGATTAGAGCCGTTGGAAAGCTGCTTTGAAGTACTACAATCTAGTGGCCTTCAGAAAAATTCACCAGATTTGTACTTTGTGTTGGCGAATTTTATATGCTGCTATTGTACAGTAACCGAAGACTCTGATCTGCAGAGAACTTTTCTGTTGATTACCTTTGACCGTGAAGTCGATGTCCGAATTTAAAGATGTGTTCTTCAGCAAGGTTGTAGGAAATCGAACAAGGAAACCAGGACTATTTTTGGATCTGGATTTGGAGGTGGTGGTGATTTGTTCTGATTTTGGAAGTGGAGGGTGGTCGGATATGGGATCTGACTAAAAATACTGTATCAGAGGAAGAACACGAATTTCTAAAAATAGATAGAAGGCTGATAAAAAATTAAGAACATTTTTGGACGTAGGGGGTGATAGACAGAACTCCCAGTAAAATTGGGAGGGTTTGGACAAATCAAAAAAATGGTCGGAGGGGGAGAACTCAGAGGTTCTGTCACTGTAGACAGAAACCTGGCAGATCTGAGATGACAGGTTGGATGAAAATGTAAAAATACTAAACGGTGGATTTTGGGTGTGAAAATTTAGGTGGCACTTGGGATGCAAGGGTAGAACACACCATAAAAATTTTAGCTTGAGATCTTCACATGGAGGAGAGAAGATATTCGGACAAGAAGCCTCTGTCCAGGATGGACAGAACACCGAAGGCGGCTCCGCGGCGGCGTGATGGCGGCACGTACGGCGGCGGCAAAGATGATCACCGGAGATAGAGGGGAGGGGATAGAAGATAGAAATCACTCTAGAACTGGAGGTTGGAGGAGAGAAACCAGAGGGAGAGAGGAGGGGCTCAAGAACACTCTTGATTTTCTAACAATTTTCTCTTCATTTCTTCATTAATCTCTAATGACACTATACATAGGCTTATATTATAAATGGCAAGGGGTGGGGGGCTGAGAATTTTGTGAGAAATAAGTCATTTTCTTCCCCCATGTGGTCAAAACTAAAAAAAAAAACAAATTACATATGAATGGAGCACTCCTTTGACTAGGTAGGTAAGGTAGGTGGCCAACCTTTGAAATTTTAACCCCTTTATCTCCCATGTGGTCAATTAGCATTCAAACCTTCTAGATGGCCACCTAGGATGGTTGACCAGCCCCACATGGATGAGGTGGACCAATGGGGAAGGGGAGGGGGCCCCCTAACTGGACCTACTACACATTTGCACAAAAACCCACACAATCCTAGGGAATGACACATTGGCTTACAAAGCCTTACAATTGTACATATACTTTCCCAAGGATATAAAAGTAAATAAAAGGACTCAAATGTAAAAATAAAAGTTAATGCTCGACGTCGATTCCCATCACGTGGCATACATGGTTGAAAGTAGTAGTACCTGAGTGGCTGGGTCATTTACATTCTACAATATAAAACTATTCATAATTGACTACGATTTATGAAGAGAAAAAATAAGGGCTACTTCCCAAAGCATAATTAATCTGTAGGTAAAATAAATGTGTCATACAAGAGACCACACGGGCAACCCCCAAAAAATAATAACAGTTTTTCAATGATAGTTCTCATATCAAAAAAAATCTTAGTATAGTAGGAAGTTGTTGCACCCACTTATTTTCTTGAACTAAGCAAGATTTAGGCAAAGAGAATTACTCCTTAAATAGAGCAAAATGGCATAACACCAAAGGCGCTCTACCGACCGAATTGAGCCTAGAAATTGAGACATTTAGCCGTGTCAAATGGCATAACACAACAAACGGGGACCACCCCCGAGCAAACAACACCATGCCAACAAATTTCCCAACGGTCGGATTAAACCCAAGGCTCGGGACAACTCGCCGTACCAAACAACACTTTACAAAGATTCGGGGATCACTCCTAGATACCCTGCATACAGCATTGGCCCACCAACACTTAGTCGCTGAGGCCAACTCGAGGACTCACAGCAACACGCCGCGCCGTACGGCATTCAACATTGAGGCCGGGGATCACCTCCAATATGCCTCCTCCCTGCATGTTAACACTAATGGACTCCACCGCCCAGTCACCCTCGGGCCCCGGGGACCATTAGCCAGCCCATGTGGCCCCTAATTAAAGGTTGGGAATTATCCCGAACACCTTAAGGGTGCCTAATTTCCAGTCGTTCTACAACAATCCGGGGCCAACCTACAGCTCAAAATTACTTGCCGTGCCATGCGTTCACTCTACAAGAAGTGGGGACCGCCCCTAACCCCCTTATACATGGCGTTGAGCCGTCTACTTTATAGCCACTGGGCCAACTCGGGACTCCATAACAACCCCCCGTATAGCACGTCGCCCCACACCAAGGTTGACTTTTCACACCCAAAATGCCTTCCTTCAATGGCCAAGTGCTACCAGCCCCGACTACTATGCTATGTGCAAGCTACGGGGCCCGTTAGTCATGCCATTTGACATCCTGCTGGGTGTGGGGACCACCCTCGAACACCTTGTGGGCAACACAAACACCACCCAGTTTCGGGTGCCCCAGGTCAAAGCCCGTGGCCCGAGAAGTATCGCCATGTCGCATGGCATCATACAAAAAGACAACGACCAACCTCGGGGTCTTTCCTCATGACAGCGGCCTGCTCGGAGGGGCACACCCATGCTAGATGCGAGCCTACACCCTCGGGGCGCCCTCCCTAAGGCCATTCTCACATGGGCCCAGAACCCCATCCCAAAATTTGCCTCATCCTCAGTGAAGAGATAAGCCGACTCACCAGTCCAATAGAGCGCACATGATCGCCAAAAGAGAGCGAGATTAATGATGTGGGATTAGGAGTAGGGAGGTGGATGACCCACGGGTAAGAACTAAGCAGAAAAAATGATGAAGGAGTGGGATTAGAAAGAGAAAGATCCGTAGACCATCCAGCACAAAACATGTTGCCCTTGAACTTGTATCTCTTTCTTTTTTTGACAGACATTTCTCGTCGACGCACTTGCTTGATCTTCATCTTGGCACTTTGGCGCCTTGACTTCTCATATCTTCTCAAATGGCGAGCCCAGCTAGCAGACGACCTAGCCCTTTTGTGAACATGCAGCTTGGTTGGCGTAGTTGCCTCCAGGCTCTTGATTGATGGACTTGAATATTCATACATAGATAACTGCCTTAATAAATAGAAAATGTCAACCCATGGGGGTTTATCACTTGGCATTAGAAGCTTGAGGTTTGGCAGTTCCACTTGGTAATTAGGCATGAAGCATAACTCCATTGATAAGTGAACAAAATGAATCTGTAGGAGTTCAATGTGTGACGTTGACATGGCCGGTTGACTGACAAACTGAGGAAGATTGCATAAAATCCGCATAATATCTTTGGGAGAGCTAGAGGATACGACAACTTGCCCCTTGAGCACAGAATCTATCACCTCTTTTGCCGCCTTATGTGTTAGCAAAAATTTTGTAGAGATCCCTTCTTGACTAGTCATCTAGAGCGTAACAGAGTGAGAAGTAATGAGGGTATTAACAATAGACTTCCCAAAGAGCAATGTGATTGCTATCGGCCTCGCTTTTGAAGTAACTAGAACAAGTCCATGGGAACTCTCTTGGACAGCCATCTTCGGAAGTGTAAGCTCGATATCCCCAAATATACCCAAGACAAGGACCCAAACCGACATGCGGTAGATGTCACGCCCCGAACCGATAGCAGCAGAAATTACTCGGAACGCGACAACGAACAGTCATGATAATTCCATAGCAAACATAAAAGACACAAAGAGGCCAAAATTAGACAAAACCAGAATTTTATTCATATAAAATCTCATCATTACAATTTGCTTGACTCAATTTACATTAATTCGAATAAAAAGAAGACTCAACTACAAGACTCGACTACTCCAGTCTAGACTCAAGAAATGAAAATGTCACAGGTCTTCTACTATCTCCGGGAGCACTCTTCACTCTTGCCCAACCTCATCATATTGAGTTTCAGCCTCACAAATATCAAAAAAATATTGAAATAAATTGGGTGAGCAAAAAAACTCAGTGGAAATTACATCTCTATACCAGACATCTTTAAGTAATTAACATTTAACAGTTAAATGCACTAATGAGGAAAATCATAATAACCAAATGTACTAGATATTGAAATTTGGGACAATGAATATAAGAAATAAGTAGTAATTTTGTGCATAATTAAAGATGATGAGAACAATGAACAGGAAGGACAAATAAGCTAGAAACAAATAGCAAGAGTAATAATTGTGACAAGAGCAAGAAAACTAGAAATGAATTTCAATAACAAGAGCAAGTAACAAGTATTTATAGAATTGATTGGTCATATCACAGACACAAACAAGTATATTCATGTATTCAAGTCTAGTGATAGAAATGTATCGTAGAAGAGTGGAATGTCGTAGATTAATCTTGATAGCAAGTACTTGGTGCAATGGCACACCTAGTCATTCAACTCCCATGGGCACTATTACTTTCGGGTGCTCCTCCCAGGACTAGACCGGACCCTTAAAATTGGCGCAATGGCATTGGGGGTATAGTTTTCATGCACTTAACTAGACATTCACTTTTAAGGAATTCCAATAACAAGGCACATGTAATCAATGGTTAAGATATTTGGAATAAGAGTTCCCGAAGGAATTTCAAAAAAAGGATAAGCTTATAAGTAAGGGAATTTAGTGCATACCTCGGATAGTCAAGGGTACTAAGAGAAATTGCTAGGAAAGACTGAATTCAATACCACACTGTAGATATATGTTATAATCTAAAGAAAGAAAGATGTGTGGGTGTGAGTGAGTAAATGGATGTAACTAATATGGCACCAAATAGAGCATGAAAGGAAATAAATAACACAATTAAATCAATCACTCATGCACACTATCAGATCGTGATCACCACCAAGATGAATAGTGCGAAGAGAGGTGCACTACGTACCTTGGAAAAGAAGCGGATGAGGACACTCGCCAAACCAAGACAGCGCTGGTGCAGGATGAAGACGGTCTTCTAACGACCGTTGAAGGGTGAAAACGGCCGGACGACAGGCCGCTGCCAGCACTGAAGCAAAGCGTGGGAAGAAGGCCTGGGTGTAGAACTGGGACGGTCTTCAATCGGTTGCATGTAGAAGAGAGATGGTATGAGGAAGACCACTATCTCCGGTAGACGGTCGGAGGTAGACCGCACAGACTTCCAGAACCCGAGTCGGGAAACTCGATCCTCCACCCCTTCCGATCGGCCAAGAGGGATGGGCCTCTCACTAAAACACTTGCTGACCTACAAGACAACACAAATGACAACAGAAGATGACCCAATTAGTTTATGGAAGTGCAATATCTATAAACGGGAACGACAAATGGAACATATAATTAAAAGGGGCAATACCTGGGGGTTTTGGGTTTTTAACCCCTATGGGGCGTGGAAAACAATAGGAGGGTGAAAATATGCTAGCATGCTAGTGAAAAACGTGCAGAAGAGTGAAGAAAAACGGAGGTGAAGTGACTAAAAATGTGACCAAAAGTGACTTAAACTATGACTCAAAATGTGATGAAAATGGACTATTCCCTGGACCAAAGGCTTATAGGACGTAGAAAGCCTTTCCCCCTAGCTAGATTGCGCTCTAGAAAGCGACAACACTTCGACACGAACTCTGAATCTCCCCCCCCCTCGCATCCATAAGCCAAGGGTTCTATTTATAGACCCTTGAAACCCTAGCTTGAATGGAGGGCTTTTGGGTGGGAATTAGACTTAGATTATTTTGAATAAAATGAAGATAAAACTCCCATCCGCCAACAGGATCAAACGGCACTCAATTTGGCTGAGAATCCGCGGAGAAATCCTCAGCTCAAGCAACCATTTTGACCATGGATAAAGAGAGAAATCACCCGTCCCTTTCCCATTGGTCCAGCGAGGGGGCCCCCAGCCCTTTCCTATTGGTCCACCTAAGCTATGTGGAGCTGGTCAACCATCCTAGGTGGCAATCTAGAAGGTTTGAATGTCAATTGGACACATGGGAGACAAGTGGTTGAAAATGTCAAAGGGAGGCCACCTACCTTACCTACCTAGTCAAAGGAGTGTCCCCTCCATATGTAATTTATTTATTTTGAATTTTTGACCATATGGGGGAAGAAAATGGCCTATTTCTCACGAAATTATCAGCCCCCCACCCCTTGCCATTCTCTATATAAGCCTATGTATAGTGTCATTAGAGAAATTAATGAAGAGAAAAAAATTTGTGAAATTTTGTTGGAACCAAAGAAGGGTGTGCCCTCCTCCTCTCTCCCTCCCCCTCTTGCAAATGGATTTCAGCTAAATCTTGGGTGTGATGCCCTTCTATCTTCTCCTTAGCCCATCTGAATTCTATTTCTACCACCGCCGCCGCCGCTGTCGCACCGCCATCGTGCCGCCGCCACCGCCATCGGAATTCTATCTCCATCAGGATAGAACCCCACCTCCGTAGATCTATCTTTTTATTCTGTGGTCTGATCGAGCTGACATTTTGATAGCTTGTTCCTCTGTCTGTTAGCTTTCCATCCATATATCGTATGTCCCATTCTGATTTCGTTTGGTATTTTTTCCGTAATTTGTATACCATCCCTGTCAATCTGTCATTCTACAGATCTACAGTACAGAGTCGTTTTATAGTAATTTCTTCACCCACTTAGAAAATTTTATAAAATCCACAAAAATTATCCAGTGTTCCTCACGTATACCCCCTTCCACCATAATTTTTGTAGAGTCAACAAAAGCATTTTCTCTTCGCTCAAAGGTGTGTTTCAGGCAGATTGCTTGCTGCCCTGTGTGTCAGTCAGTTCAGGTCTAAAAAAAAAGTCAGCTTGCAGAAGTTTTCATTTTCAATCCGTAAAGTGGATGGAGCTTTAAAAAAAGTATGTTGTAGATCTATGAGTGCTCTTTCCGACGGTACCAGCCACGCCTAGATCGGCCAATGGATCTGGGCGCAAGCATTTTTACCGTCAAGACCTGCAGATCTGTCCTGTGTGCAGGTCCGAAATTATAGTCCGGGAAAAATTCAAGAATAATTGTCAAAGGTCAACTTCAGGAGCCGCCCCTTCAGGGAGTCGATCAGGAACATCCCGCCTTCCTTCCATCCAAGCGGCGCCTCCAGAATACATCAGGAAGGTGACATTCCCTCATTTCCCTCGCTAAAGGAAAATTGCGAGCTCGTCTAGAGTCCAAGGATCACATTCCTAATTCGAGTCGAGTCCGTGGTCCGTCCCGCATCAACTTGGTATCAGAGCGAGTCGAGTCTAGGGTAGTCTTTGCATAAGTCTTACATGCATCATGACCTAAGTCGGTATAGATTGCATTTCACCCCAATAACCCGGTATATAAAAAGGTGTTGTCCGAACGTTAGACTACGCCTATCGGGAAGGCCGCACACTTGCGCGAGTGATCTTCGGATCGATTAACTCCGCCCCGTACCGAGTCTTGGTGTCTTGTCCTTAGTGTGCATGCATCCCAACCTTGCATAGTCGGTCTAGTGTCTTGTCCAAATGGCCTTGCATATCCATTCATAGGGATCCATTCCCACATTTTGGCAACTATGGCCAACCCATGTCGACCCGTCCAAGGCGATAGGTCTGTGTCCGAGTACATTCGGGCATATCATACGTATTGGTTGGAATATGGCTTGGGAGAGGAGAGCATCACGGCCGTATTTCAGTTCCGGAGAGGTTTGCGCCTTCACTTCCAGTTGGAATGTCTTTTCCGTGACGCGATCTCTCTTGCGCGGTCTTATCAGGTCGCTCTAGAGGTCGAGCCATTTGAGTATCAGTATGATGCTGCCCTGGCTGCCCTTCGGCAAACATCTACCTCCCACCCAAGTCCCGAGCCGATCAGACTGCCTATGCCATTGCCTTCCACACCCGAGCCGAGAGCCGAGGAGCAAGTCCACTCCGAGGTCCCCACTCCAACCCGCTCCTTTGAGGAAATCGAGAAAAAGTTTTGGGATTGGTTGGAAAGGACACGTGCTTCTTCACCATCCGTGAGTGCTCCATTGCCATCTACTTCCGAACTTTATTCAGAACCATCTTATTTGGAGCCACCAAAACCCGAGCCACCCGTGTTTCTTACGGGAACGCTATACATAGTCGAGCCACTTCTCAGTTGGCTCAAGGATGGCTTGGTCCCACGTCCTTACCCTTCTATGGACCCCATCTTGCCATTAGTGCTGGTCAACTCCTTCCACACTACCTTTCGGTCTAGTCACCATGTTGATACATTGGATGACCTTATTATGGGATTAGACACGCAATGGAAGTTGACACATTTATTGGCCCGAAGCTTCAACCAACCCACTAGTCGTAGCTTCACACATCCGGCCTTAGGGTCCATTACCTCTGTGTGCACCGTGGGTTGTATCACCACGGAGGTTCTCTTATTCCTCCCCATGTCGGCGGAACCCGACTTCATACCCTTTCGCCCGAGGGAAGAACCATACATCCTACACATGATCACCGTCCCACCTACAATGCATGAAGGTGACTATCCACACCTTCGAGACTTCTACATCGGGGACCGTGACTTGTGGGAACCCACCACAAGGGGCCATACCTTCTTTGATCCCTTTGACCCGTTCCCTAGTTGACTCTTAGACCCTCCATATATACTTCCTTTCTTCGAGGGAGTCCACTACCACACCCCTACCCCACGGGCCGGGTCATCTACCTTCACCAAGCCTATTTTTGATACACCCACACCGGGATTTTCCACACCCGGCTCTCATGACCCTCTCAAGTCTTTCAAATCCAAAGGGCCGCCCATGTATGACCACACCCGACGTCTAGGTGTTCCCCATGCCATCCATTCCTGGTTGCATAACATGCATGCATGGCACATATTCGGGTGTCCTGGTCCGCCGTCACACACGTACGGATCGGACTAACATTAGGTTTGTTTAGGGTCTATGTGAGTCTTTGTTTCGTCCGGTTTGTTTGTCGAAGTGCATTGTGTGTCTGTGCTTACGTTGAGTCGAGTCGGTTTTGTATGCTCGCGTTGTTAGCCCTTTCGAGTTTGAGACTTGTCGGACTATTGGGATCAGTTCTACCTCATATCAGATCTAATCACATAAGGGACAAGCGGTGATTCCTAGTGAGTCTTTGAGCCGCCTTCCCTCATTTGAGAGTGACCCCACCCCAGAGTGTCCACCTCTAGCCTCATTCCCATGACAGCATGTGCATATCGAATCTATACGAGGTGAGCAGGTGTCGATTACTTGGAGTGGAGCATACTCCGCGCTTCCAGGTATGATGACGGATCCGTCGACGTCACGAGCATCCGCACCCCTTACTCGACGGGGTCGAGTTCCTCCCACCCGGGGAGAGTTGATGGGAATCGACGCCGAGCCTTGACATTTATATTTTGCATTTGTGTCCTTTAGGTTGCTTTCATATCCTTGGGAAAGTATATGTACAATTGTAAGGCTTTGCAAGCCAATGTGTCATTCCCTAGAATTGTGCGGGTTTCTATGTAATTTGCCAGTAGGTCCAGTGAGGGCCCCCCAGCCCTTTCCCATTGGTCCACCTAAGCTATGTGGGGCTGGTCAACCATCCTAGGTGGCCATCTAGAAGGTTTGAATGTCAATTGGACACATGGGAGACAAGTGGTTGAAAATGTCAAAGGGAGGCCACCTACCATACCTACCTAGTCAAAGGAGTGTCCCCTCCATATGTAATTTATTTATTTTGAGTTTTTGACCACATGGGGGAAGAAAATGGCCTATTTCTCACGAAATTATCAGCCCCCCACCCCTTGCCATTCTCTATATAAGCCTATGTATAGTGTCATTAGAGAAATTGATGAAGAGAAATTTTTTTATGAAATTTGGTTAGAACCAAAGAAGGGTGTGCCCTCCTCCTCTCTCCCTCCCCCTCTTGCAGATGGATTTCTACTAAATCTTGGGTGTGATGCCCTTCTATCTTCTCCTTAGCCCCTCTGAATTCTATTTCTACCGCTGCCGCCGCCGCCATCGCACCGCCGTCGCTCCGCCGCCACCGCCACCGCCACCGCCACCGGAGTTCTATCTCCATCAGGACAGAACCCCACCTCCGTAGATCTATCTTTTTATGCTGTGGTCGGATTGATCTGAAATTTTGATAGCTTGTTCTTATGTCTGTTAGCTTTCCATCCATATATCGTATGCCCCATTCTGATTTCGTTTGGTATTTTTTCTGTAATTTGTATACCATCCCTATCAATCTATCATTCTGCAGATCTACAGTACAGAGTCATCTTATAGTAATTTCTTAACCCACTTAACAAATTTCAGAAAATCCAAAAAATTACCCATTGTTCCTCACGTATACCCCCTTCCACCATAATTTTTTTAGATTAAAAAAAAATCATTTTCTCTTCGGTTAAAGGTGTGTTTCAGGCAGATTGCTTGCTGCCCTGTGTGTCAGTCAGTTTGTCTGAAAAAAATATCAACTTGCAGAAGTTTTCATTTTCCATCCGTGAAGTGGATGGCGCTGTAAAAAACGTATGTTGTAGATCTATGAGTGCTCTTTCCGACGGTAGCAGCCACGCCTCAATCGGCCTCCGGATCTGGGCGCAAGCATTTTTACCGTCAAGGCCTGCAGATCTGTCCTGTGTGTAGGTCCGAAATTATAGTCCGGGAAAAATTCAAGAATAATTATCAAAGGTCAACTTCAGGAGCCGCCCCTTCAGGGAGTCGATCAGGGACATCCCGCCTTCCTTCCATCCAAGCGGCGTCTCCAGAAGACATCAGGAAGGTGACGTTCCTTTGGAACGGATTGTTTGCTGTCCACCGAGTCAGCCACCGAGTTGGCGCAGCACCGAGTTGCAATAGTGCCGAGTCGGACCAGCAGGCCGAGTTCGCCTCCAGATTGCTGCCCATCAACCCAGGGTCGGTCCTCCCGGGCCCCACTTGTAGTCCTTTACCTCCCTGCGTGGAGTGGGCAATGAAATTACTACTGTAATTAAATTTTAACCGTTGTTAACCGGGAGTTACCGTAACTGGCCGGGAACGTCTTCCCCACGCCCGGAGCGTGGAGGTACACTCGCTCCCCACTCTTTATCGCATTTGCTTATCTTGTATAGCTTTGAATGCCTCTGCGAGTGTAGGTTTCTAGCTTGTTATTCTATTATCACCGCTGCGAGAGAGCGAGATTGAGTGTACCGTCCCGTGACTCGATCCGAGTCTACATGGAAAGGCCGATACCCGTGACTCACGGCCGGTTTCTTAACCGTGGCCAGTCCCACGTTTCCCTCGCTAAGGGACAATTACGAGCTCATCTAGAGTCCAAGGATCGCATTCCTAATTCGAGTCGAGTCCGTGGTCCGTCCCGCATCACAAAGCGAAAGGTTTATGCTTGAATTCTCTAGCCGGCGAAGGATCCGAACCAAAGTGAAATGTTGATTCTTTGATTCTCTGGCCGGGGGAAGGACCCGACCCAAAGTGAAATGTTGATTCTTTAATTCTCTGGCCGGGAGAAGGATCCGAACCAAAGTGAAAGGTTTATTCTTTGATTCTCTGGTCGGGGGAAGGACCCGAACCAAAGTGAAAGGTTGATTCTTTAATTCTCTGGCCGGGGGAAGGATCCAGACCAAAGTGAAGGGTTGATTCTTTAATTCTCTGGTCGGGGGAAGGATCCAAATCAAAGTGAAAGGTTGATTCTTTAATTCTCTGGCCGGGGGAAGGATCCGAACCAAAGTGAAATGTTTATTCTTTGATTCTCTGGTAGGGCCGGGGAAGGATCCGAACCAAAGGGAAAGGTTGATTCTTTAATTCTTTGGCCGGAGGAAGGATCCGGACCAAAGTGAAGGGTTGATTCTTTAATTCTCTGGCCGGGGGAAGGACCCGAACCAAAGTGAAAGGTTGATTCTTTAATTCTCTGGCCGGGGGAAGGATCCGAACCAAAATGAAAGGTTTGATTCTTTAATTCTCTGGCCGGGGGAAGGATCCGAACCAAAGTGAATGGTTTATTCTTTGATTCTTTGGTCGGGCCGGGGAAGGATCCGAACCAAAGGGAAAGGTTGATTCTCTGATTCTCTGGCCGGGGAAGGATCCGAACCAAAGTGGAAGGTTGATTTTTTTATTCTCTGGCCGGGGAAGGATCCGAACCAAAGCGAAAGGTTGATTCTTTGATTCTCTGGCCGGGGAATGATCTGACCCAAAGCGAAAGGTTGATTCTTTGATTGGGAAGCTGTCGGCTTGAAGCCCCAAAGGTTGAATATATGTCAGCTTGAAGCCCTGATGGTTGAGCATCTTGTCGATTTAATGCCCCGTCGGCGGAATGTTGATCGGTTTAACGCCCCGTCGGCGGGATGTTGATTGGTTTAACGCCCCGTCGGCGGAATGTTGATCGGTTTAACGCCCCGTCGGTGGAAGGTTTTGTCGGTTTAACGCCCCATCGGCGAAAGGTTTAGTCGATTTAACACCCCGTCGGCGGAAGGTTTGGTCGGTTTAACGCCCCGTCGGTGGAAGGTTTTGTCGGTTTAACACCCCGTTGGCGGAACATCTTGTCGGCTTGAAGCATCGATGGCTGAATATCTTTCGATTTAACGCCCCGATGGCGAAATATTCTTGGTTCGGACTAAAGGTCATGACGTCGACCATGTGAGAGTTTTATTGGGTTGATGGCCAAAGGCCGAAGGTAAAAGACCATGTCTGCCTCGAGGCCTTCTTTCCTTTCTTCTCTTCTTCCTTTGTGTGAAGAGGCGGGTGTGAAGATCGCGTCTGCCTCGTAACTCTTCTTTCTTTTCTTCTCTTCTTTTTTGTGTGGAGAGGCGGGTGCGAAGACCACGTCTGCCTCGTAACTCTTCTTTCTTTTCTTCTCTTCTTTTTTGTGTGGAGGGGCGGGTGCGAAGATCACGTCTGCCCCGTGACTCTTCTTTGTACTATACTCTTCTTTTCTCATCAACACCCTTGGACCGGGGTGTGCTTGATGGAGACATCATCCACAATTCCCTTTGGCTAGGGTCCTCTTCACACTCCGACATCATTTGAGTTCGGGCCTCTCTCTATAAAGGCCCACTTATCCTTTTGTGCTATTTACTTGAGTCATTTGATGTAATTTTTATTTTATTTGAGTCATGTCCCTAGGTCTTGCATTTATTTTCCTAAGTTTGTGTGTCATTAGATGGTGTAATGTGCTAATTGGGCCCAATTCTGCAGGCTTGGCCCAATAAGCCCCCCTACCCCTTCGGTTATTTGTCATTGAGTCTTTTGTCAGGGTCTTATTGTAAAATGTGGGTTTCCTATATATAGGGCCCCATTTCCTTCATTTGGAACTTAATGAATGAATGATTCAATACAAAGATTTCCAGTTGAGTGATCAAATCTAATTTAGAGGAGTGAATCCTATAGTTGGGTGAGAAGCCCTAGGGGAGTGATTCCCCACCCTAATCTCTCTTTATCCCTCCTTCTCTCTCCTCCCACTAAGGGGTTCGCCCCATTCCTCTCTCCTCCCTCCTCCCAACCACCTCCAACCCCCAACCACCCCCATTAAGGCCACTCCACTTCCCCATAGCCCCATTACTCTTCCCCCTTGTCCCAAGGTGGAATCTTTCCCATTCCAACACAATCTTCCCCCCTTCCAACATAATCCCCCATTTCCCCACACATTCACCCCACTTCCAAAGCATATTTGAATTTGAATCAAACCTTCCCTCCACTTGGCTTGGCCGCCCCTCCCCACTTCCATTAGGCTAGGTTCGCCCCTCCCTTCCCCTTCATTCCACCCCACCTCTCTACCTCATCCACCCTCCATTTCCCCTTCCTCTAGCCGAACCTGCACCTTTCCCCTTTGTTCCTCCTCCTCCCCTCTGCCCTTAGACACCTCCACATATCCCCTCAATCTCCCTCCACCCTTCATCCACCTCCCTTTCAACCTAGACCCCCCTTCCCTTTCTTCTTTCTTGTTCAAGGGGAGCTATCTCGAAGTTACAGCTTGCTGTCCAAAGGTGGCAGATGAACCAGTAGCTTGCAGCGGCCACCACGACTTCATCCCGGCGAGTTTGAAGACCCAAGAGCCATCGTTGGAAGCTTCTCCAGGTCTTCTTCGCAACAGAAGTGGTCTCACCCTCATCCGAGTTCGGTGCGCCCCGGGAAGTCCAATCTACCCCGACTGCGCAAAGCTGCCCCAACAAAGGACCTGATCCGGAATAGAAGCTCTGCCCCAACGAACCCCGGAGGATTCAGCCCACGAGTTCTTCGTCAAAGTTCTACCTCTCCCTGTCTACTTTCAGAATCAGGAAGCAGAGTTCCGTTCGGCATCCTGTGGCCAGAGTTATCTTTTTTCTCCCTCTGCTGCGTCGCTCTGCTACACACAGTCTTCCTCGACCAGTCAGCAGTGTTCAGCGTCCTCAGACCTCCCCCGACATCGGTTGGCTTCCCCGTCAGTTTTTCTGCAAAGGGGACTTGTCTACAATTCCGACGACTTCGACGGCGCTTGATTCCGACACCGGGAGCGGCCGGGGTACCCTCTACATCCTGCTGTTAGAAGTCTGCAACTGCCGGCACAGGAACCTGAGGCTCTATTCAAACTTCCATCCCAGCCAGTAGCGACTCCAGAGGAAATTAAAAAAATTCTGAGGCAATCCCCTTCCAGCTACGAAGGTTTTCCCTCTGGTCTCGTCATCAACAAAATTCCTGAACAAGATCTACAGCAGCAACACCGACCCTCTATCCAGGCTCACAGACAGCAAGCAGATTCGGCGTCCACTCTTATTCCTCGTTCTTTGCTATAGTTTCCCCACCCCGCTTGGCCGGCTGAAGGCCCCTCCCTGCGTGGAGGTAGTATTATCTGTAATTTCATTAACCCCCACCCCAAGATCCCCCTCCTGCGAGAGGTGTAGTGGTGTACTTTGTTTGGGCAGGTCAAGCAACACCGCCGCGGCGTGTGGGGATCCACTCGCCTCCCCGCTCGCCCTCGTCTCCGACCGGGACCGGTTTCCTCAAACCGGTCGAGTAAGTGCTCAAACATTCACTCCACTTAGTGCTTGTCTTTCAATATTAGTTATAATTCCGCTGGTTATGCGAGTGAGAGCCCGATCCTCAAGCCCCATAAATTTGAGTGATCACCGTGGGACTATTGCAACCGGTGCCTTTGGCACTTTGTCGGCCCCCTTGATTTGGGCATCCCCACCCATTGGGAATAAAGTCTTGGCCTTGCTGGCCCTCTACCAGCAAGGGCCCAACCCCACATCCTCATCTTGGCATTGCCAAGTCACCCCGAGCTTGGGTGAGTGACGATAGAGCGGTGGCCCAACTTGGCCCGTTTTGAATGCGATTGTGCTCGCTTGCTAAGTCCAAGGGTGTGTCACATCAGTGCTTCTCTTAATGTTCCCCCAGGCTGGGGTGTGGCTCTCCTTTACCTGCCCTCCTAGGTTGGGAGGGTATGCCTCTTTGCTTCTGTGCCCTGAGGCGGGGTGTATTCTTCATGGCTTATGTGCTCCCGTGGCGGGGTATGTTTCTTCCTCAAATACCCCTAAGGCGGGGTGTGATGCTACTTCAGATGCCCCCATGCGGGGGTGTGCTCTTTGTGACTTTCATGCCCCCCGTGGGGTGTAGTGTTTCTTCTTCAAATGCCCCTAAGGTGGGGCGTAAATTTCATGACTTTTACGCCCCCGTGGGATGAGTTCTTCTTCTTTTTGCGCCCCTCAGGGCGAGGTGCATTTTTCTTCATATGCCCCTGGCACGAGGTGTGTTTTTTTGTATCTTATGCCCCCAGGCCGGGGGTATGTTTCTTCACATGCCCCTGACTCGGGGGTGAAACTCTGTTACTTCTTATGCCCCGTTGGCCGAGGTATGTTTCCTCTTCTTTTTGTTTCGTACGCCCCCATGGGGTGTGTTTCTCGCCTCTTATGCCTCTATGACGTGGTAAATTCCTTGCTTCTTATGCCCCAGGGCCTGGGTGTATTCTGCTTCTAGTGCCCCCAGAGTGGGGTGTATTGCTGCTTCCAATGCCCCCAAGGTAGGGTATGTTTCTTCTTCAAACGCCCCTATGCCGGGGTGTATTCTTTATGGATTTTGTGCCCCCGTAGCGGGGTATGTTTCTTCTTCAAATGCCCCTAAGATAGGGGTGTAATTCTTGGCTTCATATGCCCCCGAGGCGGGGTATGTTTTGCCTCGTGTGCCCCAATGGTGGGGTGGATTCTTGCTTCTTATGCCCCCCATATCGGGGTGAATTCCTCTGGTTCTTGCGCCCTCCCAGGGCGGGGTGTATTTCCTTTCACAAGCCCCGGCACGGGGTATATCTTTTGCTTCACATGCCCCCAGACCGGGGTGGATTCTACTTCTTCTACCCCTCAAGGCAGGGCATATTTTTCTTCATATGCCCCCCCCCTGGAGCGGGGTGGATTCTGCTTCTTTGCTTATGTGCCCCCAAGCGAGGTGTATTCCTTTCTTCATATGCCCCCCCTGGAGCGGGGTGGATTCTGCTTCTTTGCTTATGTGCCCCCAAGCGAGGTGTATTCCTTTCTTCATACGCCCCTAAGTCGGGAAATATTGTTTATCCTGCTTTAGATGCCCCCCAGGGGGGTGTATGTTGCTTCATGGACCCCGAGGCCGGGGTGTATTCCTCTTCATGGACCCCGAGGTCGGGGCATTTTCTTCATGTGCCCCAGGTTGGGATGTAACTTTTCTTCTGTGCCCCCAAGTGGGGTGTATCTTTCATGGCTTCTAGGCCCCCAGACGGGGTGTAACTTCTGCTTCTTATGCCCCAGAGCGGGGTATGTTTGCTTCTTGTGCACCCAGGTTGGGGTGGATTCTTATGCTTCTTCCGCCCTAGAGCTGGGTATACTTCTCTTCATATGCCCCTAAGCCAGGGTGTGTCTCCTGTTTCTTATGCCCCCATGGAGGGGTATGTCTCTGCTTCACAAGTCCCTAAGCCAGGGTGTATTCTTTTACTCTTTATGCCCCTAGGTCGGGGTGAAACTCTGTTGCTTCTTATGTCCCAATGGCGGGGTACATTTCTTCATTAAATGCCCCTAAGCCGGGGTATAACTTTTGCTTTATGTGCCCCCCCCCCCCCCCCCCCCCCCCCCGAGTCGGGGTGGATTCTCTTCATGTGCCCCCATGGCGGGGTGTGCTTCTTCTTCAAATGCCCCTGGAACAAGGTGCAGCTTAATATTTTCATGCCCCTATGCGGGGTGTTTTTTTTGCTTCATACGCCCCCATGGCGGGGTACATTTCTTCCTCAAATGCCCCTAAGATCGGGGTGCAACTCTGTTTCTTCTTATGCCCCTAGGTCGGGGTAGATTCTTCTCACGTGCCCCCGAGTCGGGGTATATTTTTATGGCTTCTGTGTCCCCAGGCGGGATGTGTATCTTCTTCTTGTGCACCCAAGGTGGGGTGCATTTCTTTCTTTATGTGCCCCCAGACCGAGGTGAGTTTCTATCTTTGTGTGCCCCCAGGCGGGGTATATTTGTTGCTTCCCATACCCCACAGCGGGGTATGGTTCTTCTTCAAATGCCCCTAAACCGGGGTAGATTTTTTTTGAATACCCTTAGGTTGGGGTGAACTCTTCATGGCTTCCATGCCCCCGTGGCGGGATATGTTACTTCTTCAAATGCCCCTTAGGCGGGGTATACCTTTCTTCATATGTTCCCAGGTCGGGATGTATATCTTTTTTCGTATACCCCCAGGCCGGAGTGTATTCTTGCTGCTTGTGCCCCCATGGCGGGGTGTGTTTCTTCATGTGCCCCCCGGGCGGAGCGTAGCTATTTGTGGACACCGAAAATTGCACGCACAGATGAATAAGCGAATTTTAGTGCGTCCACACTATGTTGCTTGTTGTGCCCCCCATGGCGGGGTGGATTCTTCTGCTTCTTCTACCCCAGAGTGGGGTATATTTCCTTTCGTATTCCCCAAGCCGGGGTGCATTCTTTTGTTTCATATGCCCCCATACGGGGTGGGTTCTGCTTCTTTTGCACCCAAGGTGGGGTGTAACTCTTGGCTTCATACGCTCGGAAGGTGGAACGTCCTCTGCCGATTTTATCCCCAAGGCGGGGGTGTATTCATTTCTTTATATGCCCTCATGGCGGGGTGTGTTTCTTCTTCAGATGCCCCTAAGTCGGGGTGTGCTTCTTTCTTTGTGTGCCCCCGGGCCGGGGTGAATTCTTTTCTTCTTATGCCCCCATGGTGGGGTATGTCTTTGGCTTCATGTGCCCCCCATATCGGGATATATCTTTTCCTCGAATACCCCTAAGCCGGGGTGTATCCTTTGCCTCGTATGTCCCCCGAGTCAGGGTGTGTTTTGCTTCTTCTGCCCCTAAACCAGGGTGAAACTCTATTGCTTCTCATGTCCCCAGGTCGGGGTAGATTCTTCTCACGTGCCCCCGAGTCGGGGTGTATTCTCTTCATGTGCCCCCATGAGCAGGGTGTATTGCTGCTTCTGATGCCCCCAGGGTGGGGTGTAATTCTTTATGTACTATATGCCCCAAAGGTGGGGTGTATTCCTCTTCATACGCCCCTACGCCGGGGTGTAACTTCTGTCTCTTCTTATGCCCCCAGGTGGGGGTGTATTCCTTTGCTCCCTACACCCCTATGGCGGGGTGGATGAATGATCTCTTCTAGATTCGTGGCCATGCTCGGCCTCATTGCTATAAAGCATCCCCCACAGCAGGTAGGAATTCATCAAGCTAGAGTTGCAGCTTGCCGGATCTTCCAACAGCCACTCAAGGGGCCGTCTTATGCCGGATAGAGGCAGCAAAAAGGTGGAACGGACCGGGGCATTGCACCACAGACTTGGACCCTGCTAGAGTCGGGTGGGAGGTCGGCCTTCTTCTTGTCTTTTTGGTCGGTGATGCTTGCCAATTTTTGTCTTTTCTTTTCTTCTCTTCCTTTTTATAATAGACCAAGGTGGGTGCGTAGGAGAGCGCTCACCCCCTCAGGGAGGGGATGAGTGATTCGCTCCACCGCGTCAATCCCATAGTGGTAGTCTTTATTCAGCGTGGGTCTCGATGGATATGGCCGTACAACCCTCTCTCGCCAATTATTTCTCTTCCTTTTTTGTTTCTTTCTTTTCTTCTTTCCTTCTTTTTTTCTTAGGGAAAGGGGGTTTGATTTCCCCTCTCTTCTTCTCTCTTTCTCTTCTTTTTGGCGGCATCCATGATTCCTGGAAGCTGCATGTGCCTCGGAGTAGCGTCCCCGAGGCCACAAAGGCAATTACGCCTAGTTCGGCTTTTCTCCCCATAGGGCTGGCGAAGACAGCACCTGCAATTCATCAAAGCAGACAAACAATGTCTATTAGGAGGCCATGAGGCCCTTAATCCCGGAGAAGAGATGAAGGGTGGTTTAAGTCCCACCGGACGTGCCAGACTTGTGGAGGCACTTTTCGACACACCATTTTGTTTCTTTACATCGGGTTTATTCGTTTATTAAGTGCGTGGGCGTGCCAGCCACAAAGTGATGATTTATTGTGCGCTCGATCTGACTAATCAAACGATTGTGTAGTTTGTGTCGGGACCAAAACCCCCCGCGCCAAAAAGGTCACAGCGTCATTTACATCCCCTCGGAGAGGGGAACACCCTTGATTAATCACCGGGAATCAGGGCCTCAAGGCCAAGAATATATATCAAGAGAAACAAGCCGATGGCGGTCTCAGATCAGTCGGGAAGCCCTATGTCTAGGGAAGTAAACATTCGAAATATGTCGGTCACTCAAGGGACCATTTTGATATTCGGACGAGCGTCCGGCTTCAGGAAATCGTAATCGTCACGGAGAAAATCGGAGTATATGTATGCCGGGGCACGACAGATTTATTATTCGAAGGGATGGGAGACATTCGGTTAAATCCCGGTTAGAATAACATGTCGGTCGCTCGGGGACCGTTTAATATTCGGACGAGCGTCCGGCTTCAGAAAATCGTAATCATCACGGGGAAACCGGAGCGTATGTATGCCGGGGCACGGAAAATTTATTATTCGAAGGGATGGGAGACATTTGGTTAAATCCCGGTTAGAGTAACATGTCGGTCACTCGGGGACCGTTTAATATTCGAACGAGCATCCGGCTTCAGAAAATAGTAATCGTCATGGGGAAACTAGAGAGTATGTATGCCGGGGCACGGCAAATTTATTATTCGAAGGGATGGGAGACATTTGATTAAATCCCAGTTAGAGCTGTCGGAAACCAATAAGTTTGTCAGCCCGATGCAAGATCGAGTCAGGACCATTCCGGGGGCACCTCCCGCGGTCCAAACGAGGCTTGCGTGAGCGTCGTTAATATTTCCGGTGCCGAAGGGCAGCGGGAAAGTGTCCCGGGACTAGATTCCAAAACAAAGACGCATACAGAGATAGTTGGCTATAGGCCTAGGATGTGGGTTAGGCAACGACCATGATTGGGATGAACCCGGGGTCTAAGCGTGACTCACGAAGGTCTTATTGATATTCCCATGCATAGGGTTCGGGGATGACGAGAGTCTTCTCGTTCTATTCGGATTTTTGTCGGTCACTCATGGACCACTTTATGTTCGGACAAAGGTCCGTATAGAGAGACAAGACCATGACGGGAGTGAATCCAAGCGAATGTCTGCCAAGAGATGGCAATTTTGATATGAAGATGAGATCAGATCCCGGTGGGAAGAGGGGACTTCGATAAAATATTGGCCCAAAATGAGGTCGGGCGATAACCATGACGGGGTGACTCTCGAGGGTGGAGTCCGACCTACGAAGGCATCATTATTATTCCTGGGTCCGGAGCCCGAGGGAGACGAAGGCCGCATCGTGTTAATCATAATTATTGTCATTGTTCACCATCATTATCTATTTTCACTTGTTATTATTTCTCTGCTGACCCCCCTTTCATTATTACCCATAGGTCATGAACTCTTCCTCAATTTACTATTACATTTTTTATTGTCCCCAGCCTTTTGTTCTGTATATATATTATTATTATTATTCTTTTATCAAAATCCCCTTTTTATCATTGTTATTATATAAATTTCTCTCCCCCTTTTTATTATACCCTCTTTTCTTTGGTGTGATGCTTCTGGATGCAGAGTGTGCCGGAATGGGTGTTAGAGAGTGTGCCGCTGGAGAGTGTGCCGGAATGGGTGTTAGAGAGCGAGCTCCTGGCTAACAGTCCTCGGGAGAGAAAAGTGGTCTATCGAGGAACCGCTGGATAAGAAGATGGTCAGTGTCTGATCGCTTGTTTTGGAGAAACGGTCTCTTTTAGACCGCAAAAGAATAGGAATCAGAAGGGCCTATGTGTTTTAGGCTCCGGGAAAAGGGTGGCCTATCCAATGACCGCTGAAGGATGAGACGGCCAGGAGATGACCGCTAATTGATCACGAACGGTTCTCAGAAGATCGCAAACAAGTAGATATGAGAGGAGTCCATGGCCTTTATGGACTGGGTCTTGAGGACCTGTCTTTGCGCACACTAAACAAAGAAAACATGTTAGATATGTTCTGGGCTTAACCCCTTGCCGACGGCAAGCTTGAGGTGAGACCAATTCTTGAAGTTTGGTCAATGGGTTAAGCCTTATCAAATAGGCAAACCAACGACACAAAGGGAAAGTGCAATGCATGCCATGAAATGTAGGAAAAAACACGTGATGGTTTTAAAAAATATTTGAAATAATTTATTTTTGTGTTCTAAAAATATTTGATTTTTTTTTTGAGTTTTGAAAATATTTGATTTTTTTGAGTTTTGACAATATTTAAAATTTTTTGAGTTTTGACAATATTTAAATTTTTTTGAGTTTTCTTTCTTTATTTTTTGTTTTGTTTTATTTTTTTGTTTTTGTTTTTGTTTTTGTTTTTGTTTTTTTGTTTTTATTTTTTTATTTAGGCTAAAAACCAGACGAGGAGAATCTTAACCCATGTCGTTAGGAATCTTCTAAAACACGGCGTGCGCTCAAGATGACAATCCCTTGGCCAGAGGTCCAGCTCGCATGACGATGCCTCTCTCAGGGCCATACCTAGGGTAGGATCTAGTCTTTAGGGAGGGAGTGGAAGAAAAACTCGGGACAAGCCTCTCATTGGGATGTGAGATATCAGGGCTCGACTTTCTTCCAGGGTGCTGCCCCTCAAAGAGTATGTCTGCTGCACCGGGGTTTTGTGTCTTCATTGATTTTGATACACACATGATGCTGCACAACCCTTCCCCGTACTCGAATCTCGACTCTTGCCTTAGGAGACGCATGCCCGGTTACTAGGATCAGGGACATTTTTCATGGTATTTTTCTCTTTTTCTTCCTTCGCTTTTCTTCTTCTTCTTCTTCTTTTTTTCTTTTTTTCTTTCTTTTTTTTATTTGAAGACTGCCCCTAGTTGAGACCGCTCTCGTATCGAGGATTGCCTTGGTCGATTGTTTCATCCATCAATCTCTTGCCCCTACGTTCAGTCGAAAAAAAGAAAAGTAAGGACCTTCACCTCCCCTGAGCATGGCCGAAGGAGAAATGGTGTTTTGCAAAAAAGGAAGACCCTGACCAAGGATGTTGTGTAGTGTGTGGTTGCTGTGCTAAAGAATCTTCTTTAGTGACTAAAGGAAAGATGCCTCGCCACCTGGTCATCGTTAGCCTGACCCTTTAAGGAAAAAATGTTTAAGATAAAGTCCATTCCATGCGTGCGACAACTCCTCACCCTCAGCGTTAATTAATCGATACGCGTTCCCAAGATAAACTTCCTTAACAACGAACGGACCCTCCCAGTTGAGTTGCAGCTTAGACCTAGGACCACCTGATCTAATAAACTTGCGTTTCAAAACCATGTTACCCACTTGGAATTTTCTTTCAATGACCTTCTTTTGAAAATGACGTAAGACGCGCTTTTGATATATAGAAACATGATTGGCCGCATTAAGCCTCTTCTCGTCCAAGAGTTCCAACTGGACTAGCAATGTCTCTCGATGTTCATCGAGATTGAGTTCCTTATCTAGCTGCACTCTTAGGGAAGGGATCAAAATCTCATATGGAAGTACCGCCTCCATTCCATAGGTGAGAGAAAAAGGAGTTTGCCCTGTGGGAGTACGGACGGAGGTGCGATAAGCCCATAGAGCTTCGACTAATCTCTCCGACCAATCAGAAAATTTGTGCGACTCGCATGTTTTCTTAATAATTTTAAGAAGGATTTTATTCGTGGCCTCAGCTTGGCCGTTGTCTTGAGGGTAATACGGAGATGAATGATGTAATGAAATATTAAACTTCTTATAGAGGTCCTGGAGCTCTTGTGACAGGATCTGCGCTCCGTTGTCGGTGACGATGTCGCTTGGCACTCCAAATCACGAGATGATATTCTTCAGGATGAAGCGGCAAACTGTGGTTGCTTTGACTTCTGCGTATGCTTCAGCTTCGGCCCACTTGGTGAAGTACTCGGTAGCAGTAAGGACAAAGTATTTTTGCTTGACCTGAGAGTTTGGGCGGGCCTACAATGTCAAAGGCTCACATGGAGAATGGCTAAGGAGTAGAAAGAGGATGGAGGGAGAAAGCGGGAGTATGAATCTTATCAGCATGGAGTTGGCATTGAACACACCTATGAACATAATCGGAATAATCTTATTCTAAGGTTGGCCAGTAATAGCCCTACATAAGGATTTTCTTTGCCAGCGCCTGACCATCGACATGCCCTCCACACTCACTTGAATGAGCTGCTTCAACGACCTTCCAGGCCTCATCATCGTCTAAACATCTTATAAGAACCCCGTTAAGAGCGCGCCTGTATAATTCTCCAGCAATGATTGTGTATCTTGAGGCAACTCTTCTGATAGCCTTACGCTGCTCTGCGTTAGCCGACTCTGGGAATGAACCATCCCTACAATACATCTCAATTTCATGGTACCAAGGCAACTCCTCTTCTTCCAAGATCTCTTCCAATTCTGTCAATGATACTTCTTTCACATTTTCCCTCTCGGCCTTCTTCTCTACGGACTTCCTAAGGTTATCAAACCAGGGATCCTGAAGGGAAGGAGTGTCTAATCGCTGGAACACTGTGCTCTCAGTAGAGTGACTAAGAGGAAAGGACAGGGAAGAAGCAAGCGATGCAAGTGCATCGGCAAGAATGTTTTGAGATCGAGGAGTATGGATATAAATCAATTTGCGAAACTGCCTAGCCAAGAGAGTGACCAAATCCTGATAGGGTTTGAGCTTCGGGTCACGGGTGTGATATGTAGAAAGGACTTGGCATAGCACCAGCTGAGAATCTCCTATGATATTTAAATATCACGAGCATAAAAGATAGGTGTGCTTTAATCCAGCGAGGAGAGCCTCATACTCGGCTATATTGTTGGTAGCATGAAAAGAGATCTGATAAGCAAAAGGAATGGTCACTCCTTCCGGAGTGAGGAGGACAGCGCGGATCCCTCGGCCATGAGAATTGAGCGCACCATCAAAGTGCAGGGACCAAAAGGGATGATGAGTGAGAACGACAAGGTGTTCATCAGGAAACTCGTCCTGGATGGAATCGATGCAAGGAACAGGCAAATGGGCGTGGTGTTCAGCGATGGCATAGCCCTTTACTGTCTTTTGGATGACGAAGGTGATATCAAATTGGGAAAGAAAACTCTGCCAGTGAGCCAATCTGCTAGAGAGGACATGCTTTTCCAAAAGATAGCGAATTGGATCCATTCTAGAGCTCAACTTGACCTCATGGGTAAGGAAATAATATTTTAGTTTCTGAGCCACCCATACTAATGCTGCACAGGTCTTTTCCATGGCAGTGTATTTGGCCTCTACCGGGTTGAACAACCTAGAGAGGTAATAAGCTGCCCTTTCCCTCCCTTCGTCATCCACTTGTGCCAGGACGGCTCCTAGGGAGTCCTCTATGACAGAAATGTATAGAATTAGGGGTTTCCAAGGGACAGGAGGGTGCAGAACCAGGGGATTAGACAGATAAACCTTCAGATCCTCATAAGCTTTTTGACATTCTTCATTCCACTCGAATTTTACCCCCGCCTTAAGCAGTTCATAAAATGGTCGGCACCTTTGAGAATGCTGGGATATAAATCTCTGAATGAACTGCAGACGACCGATTAAACCTCAGAGTTCAGTGATGTTCTTTGGCGGGGGCATTTCCATGACAACCTTTGCCTTGTTAGGATCGATCTTAATCCCCCTTTTGCTAACTATGAATCCTAGTAACTTCCCTGAGGATACTCCAAATACACATTTCTTTGGTTCATCTTCAATTTGTACTCCCGAGCTCTTTGTAACACCTTGGGCAAAATAGCAGGGTGCTCTTCTTTCGACCTCGATTTCACAAGAATATCATCCACGTAAGCTTCCATATACACATGCATCATATCGTGGAAGATTGCCATCATCGCCCTTTGATAAGTGGCACCTGCATTCTTCAGGCCAAATGGCATGACCACATAACAATAAGTGCCCCAGGGCGTGGTGAACGAGGTTTTCTCCTGATCTTCCGGAGCGAGACGGATTTGATTATATCCTGAATAACCGTCCATGAACAAGAGGGCTTCATACCCGGTGGTATTGTCCACCAATACATCGATGTGAGGCAGCGAAAAATCATCTTTGGGACATGCCTTGTTTAGATCCCGGAAATCAATGCAAATTTGCACTTTTCCATCTTTCTTCATAATAGGGACTATGTTTGCCACCCATTGAGGATATAGAACCACTTGAATAAACTTGGCATTATGTAATTTATCAACCTCTTCCTTCATCTTCAAGGCCATGTGGGGGTGAAATCTTCTTAGCTTTTGTTTTACGGGTCTTGCCCCTGGTTTAAGTACTAATCGATGTTCCACTAAGCATATCCTCATAGGACCAGGCAAATGAGTCGCTATACTCCCTCAAAACCTTGATCAATTCTTCTTCAACCTAAGGAGGGAGATTAGCGGAAATGAGAATGATCTTGGGGTCCTCTTCAGTTCCAAGATTTGTTTCTTTCGTAGACTCGTCAACTGCCGACGATGGTTCATCAAACCTCTTCAATCCTTGTGTGTATAAGTTGGCAGTGGCATCTACGCCGCTATCCTCGAAATTGACTGGGTCTTTCTCATCCACGATCTCGTAGACTCCTGTATCGTCATCGCTCCACACCCCTTCTTGCTCCTCATCGTCCTCTAGGGCGATGGCTATTTCTACGAACTCCGGGCACTTAAGGAGGGCATGACAACATTGGGCTAGATCATGGAGAAATCTATTGGGAATAGACTTGGAGTGACGCGTCATTAGGCGTGTCGCAAGCGTAGAAGGACTAGAAACCTCAGAACAAGAACCTACTTCAATAGACTCTACTACCCTAGGGGACTCGACGGACTCTAATCTTAACCTAGAAGGGACATAATCAAGCAAACCTAATGGAGGAGGAGCAGGGGCCCCGTGCCCCTGGGAGGAAGACAAATCGAAAATGGCATTGTTCTCAACCGAAATCTCTATTTTAAAAATGGCATTTTTTTTGGAGACTGGTGGAGACCATGCAACAAGATGGATTAGAGGGCGAAGGAGGAGAAGGAAGTGTAAGAGGGTAGAGAGATGGAAAAAGAACATCGAAGAAGGGATCAGAGGAGGGGAACCACATGGTTGAGAGATCAACTGGTGGGTAGCGCCCACATGGACATGTCACAATCAAAAACTCAGTTGGCATTTCCGCCAACAATGGATTAATCATGATCGGAGTGAGCGAGCCATAAACTCCAGCTTTTAAAAAATGGAAGTAAGACGGGAAGGAGACCAAGAAAAGGCAACAAGGGAGCTCCCCTCTTCCCGCGGACTCTGGGCTGGCTCCCCAGGAAAATATTCTACAACTCACATTTCTGGCTTTACCAGACAACTTTCTTCATGAAACATCTTTTCAAAATCTTCACATAAGTCCTTCATATCATCTACTGGCCCCTTCGGTGGTGGTGGCAGGCCGGAAATAGTGTAGGCAACATCTTTCTCCCCATCAGGACGGTGCAGTGTCTTCAACATGCCAGGCTGTAGGGGCCCCTTTACAAAATGTTGTCGATAGTCCCATGTTAGTGGCCCTGAGTATCCCAGAACTGATAGTGAGGACTCCCGGTATCCGATGCCCCCTCTGTTCATTTTTGTGCTTCTCGGGATGGGCTTAGTTCGCCCCTGTAGCTAAGCATCGAGACCCATGCTTGGCTTATAGCCTAATTTTAATATCATATTCCAGCCTTTAGGGTCTCTCATCCTGGGCTTCATCTTGATGTTGATCGGCGCGACGGCCGGCTTGCGGTGTGCATAAGCCCATGGGAAATCGAGGTCCATCACAGAAATGACATGCTTGTTACTGGGCCAGAGAGTTGGCAATATCTTATTGGAAATGGCCTCGACTGTCTGGACTGTGGATATGCTCTTAACGTTCACCACCCGCCCCTGGAATGGGAATTTAAGGCACTGATGGGCGGTAGACGGCACTGCATGGACGTTGTCAATCCACGGACGACCCAGAATAGCCTTGAACATAGGGTTGATGTCCAGCACATAAAATTCTACGGGCATTGTCAGCGGCACGAGCTTAGCTTGGATAGTGATCACCCCGTGGCAGACCCTCCTCGAGTTGTCATAAGCTGCGATGGTAGTCGGGGTGGGCCTTAACATATCTTCAGAAATGTTACACGCATGAAAGGTGCTAATGGCACAGACATTTATGGAGGCTCCTGTGTCCACCAAAGCTGTGTCGATAGCCACCTTATTTAGGGTGATGGAAATGCAGAGCGGCATCTGGCGTGCCTCGAGGGGTGCCAATTCAAACTCATAAAAGGAAATGGCCGGCCCCTTAGTGATCGTGGCCAAAGTCGACGGTAGACTGTCTACTGCCATATCCTCGTTCACTAGGACCTTCTGTAAGAAATCCCTTAAGGCATCTTGGTGGAACTTGGACCTCTTGATTAGTTCAAGCACTGAGATCTTGGCCGGCATCCTATCCAAGTGATGTAACAAATCATACTGCATGTCGGGCAACGGGTCCACTTCTTCTTGATCAACAACCTGCTGCGGGAACTGGGGATTGGGTGCATGTGCATCAGTGGTGGGGTAGTTCCGATGAAATAGGCGTCCACTCCAGAGGGTAAGGTTCTGTGCCGGCACGGCATTGGTTAAACTCATGGTGGGTGATTTAATGGGCCCAACAGGGTGGACAAGGGGTGTAGGAGTAGAGGTGGCGGACAAAGTGGGAGCGATGATGGGGAAGGCAGGCTTAACGGGCGTCGCCGGGAGGATGACGGGTGAAGGGTTTAGCGAAGGGGTAGTAAAGGAGGGTGTAATGGGTGCTGGCGCGGAGATGGGTGAAATGTTGGGCGATGCGGTAGGTAGAATGAGGGGTTTTGGAGTAATGGTGGGTGCGGCGGAGGTCGTGGTGGTGGGTAGAAGGATAATGGGGGTAGAGGGCGAAGGGAACTAGCGATAGGTATGGTGGAGGGCCATGAGCTGAGCTGACGAATCGTCATCAAAGACCACCCAACGTTGGGAGCTGGGCGGTGAACAAAATTGACCTGAGTCGGTACCGGCGGCTGAGATTGTGGAGTGGGTGGATGGTTGGGCATCGGATTCATATGAATCCCCAATTCCTGCGTAGGCTGCTGCTGCTGCTGTGGTCCTGGCTGCTGCGGTGCTAGCTGCGGTTGCTGTTGCGATTGTTGTCTTCTTCTTTCTTTGATATCCGTGATAACTTTATGCATCTCAGCCCAATCGATGCATTGTCCTTCATGCAGGTCATAAATGAGATCTCTAAATCAGAAGCATCTCTCAATTGTGTGCTCGGGTTGCCGGTGGAAAACACAGTATTTAGACTGGTCAACGGCCAGGTTCCAATTCGGCCGTTCTGGAAGAAGTTGCAGAGCCCTAGCGGACATGAGGGCGGTGAAGATATCTGAAAGGGTTTCAGGCAAAGGGGGGTACTGGGCTCTTTTAGGACCTGGATGCAGGGGTGCATAGCCGTTGGGTGGAGGGACGTTATGGTACTGGGGTGGCTGTTGCGGCTGCTGGGGAGCAGGGAAGGATGGTTAGGTGTTCTGTGGAGCGGTGAATTGATGGTTACGAGGGGTTGCTGGAAACGGGGTGGAGCGGACTGGTTGGCGGGTTGGAAATTGACGGCTTGCACTTGCTCGTTGGTTTGGATCCCCTCGGTGACTGGTCCCTGGGGATTTTTGGTGTACTTGGGCTTCTGGGGTTCAAAGAGCGTGTGAATAGGGGAATCTCTAAATTGGGTCGGGATGAACATGGCCCTACTATACAACTGGTGCATTCTAGCAATGTCGTTCATGGCCAAAATATTTCTGAAGGTAGGGGTGACATTAGAAATGAGGAGCTTGACCTTCTCCTCCTCCGGAATATGGCCGGGCACATGGGTAGTCATCTGCCTCCATCTATCAGCGTAAGTGGCAAAATCTTCATCAGCATTCATCTTCTCGGCTACCAGATCAGTGAATGAATATTCTGGGCCAACCCGACCCTGAAATCTCTGATTGAATTTTTCCTTCACAACCTTAAAGCTCTCTGCGTCCTCCAAGGGCAACACATAAAACCACTGTGACGACTCGGACTCCGGATACCGGATATACCCGAGAGGACTACCGAGTAAACCCGATACCGCTTGGAACCCGTGAAGCCTCCCAAGAGCTGTAAAGCTCCGAAGAGAAAAAGGAATGTCGTGTAGTACATTGAAGCCACAGAGATATAACAGTAAGCAATTAGGTTTCATTAGATCGGTTTGCTAAAGTAGCAGAAATAAAATTACTTTTTAATTAACAATTTCAAGTTTAACAATTATACCAAAGTTGAGTCCAAAGGAGAGACAAGTACAGTCCAATAGAAAGAAAAACGTACACTGAGGTCGGGGGAAGCCCGACGCAGGTACCGCTGGCAACTACGAACGCGTCACACCAGGAACCGCGGAAGCAGAAGACGGCACCCACCTGAAAAGCAGGGGTGAGCCTCGTGTCACTGGCCCAGTAGGGGTCACATGGATCCCCACTGAAAAATAATGCAGTAACACGCTAAAACAGCAGATAAACAGCAGGAGTAGTAAAGCAGGGAAACTAAACTACAAAGTTGTAAAAGAAAATCGGGACGGAAGGAGCAGTTACAGCTACAAGAAAGGGGAAAAGCCGTACCTGAATGAAGACACGGCTGTCGAACTAACCTCGGCCTCCCAAACTACTCTAGACAGCAACAGGAAGGCGAACTCGGATCTGACAAGGTCAGGAGTTGCCAATATTCCGGGCCTACAAAGATAGACAAAAATCCTAGAAAGGACCTAGATAGACACAGATGGGCAAAAGCATACACGACTCGATTAGCGTGCACGCTATCCTAGACACGACCACACACACACGACTAGAACGTCGTGCATACGACACAACACTGACCTTGGGTAAGACCACGAGAGGGCTAACCCGAGAAGGTCACGACGTACGAGAAACACGAGAGTTTCGTGTCACGTGACGGAAGCACCTCCTCACTAGAAGAAGATTCAGCTGCGTCCACTGACGTCTTAAGCTGCGCCTACAAGTGTCTCGTCTACAATGCCGCTTGAAGCATGACAGAGTCTACGACATGCTCAGAACCAGAATAGCAACTACAGTAACGAGTGACTAGACAGGGTAACGCCCGTCAGCGTCAGTCCAAAACCCCTGACCACGTGTGCACACACAAGCTCAATACCTTAAGCCAGGCCTTTGGCTAGTTTTCTCCCCTAGCAGGATGCTACTACTAGGCAAGGGAGCTCACGGAAACTAGCTTACAAACTGTACCTCGGGAACTACAGTACCACCACTCCCAGGTGGGCCAACACTGGAACGTGTCGACAAGCTACGACTAGTGGAGGCTCACTAGACACAGACTCCAAAGCATGAGTACTGAATTACAGACAGGCAAGGAAGCACTGTTGCACGTACTACGAAGTACCAAGGCAGCACAACGACTGCCAACAGACTCAGGATAGCGCAACTAGACCTATAGACACAACGATCCTTGAGTCTCACGACTCAGAGTCAAGATCGTCGTACAAAGCGGAACAAGCCGCCAATCGGTCTAATCCTAAGTCAAGAAACGACACGATCACGTAAAACGACACACGGAGACCTGAGGGAACACCAAGACCCTCAACACATCTCGACACGCAAATCTAGGTAAGATGACATCTCGAGGCATCCAAAACCATATCTCAGACTGGACAAAATTGCCAAGACACACACAAGGTTACCTGTCAACCACTAGGCCACCCTGGGTTGACCGGAACCAGATAATGACTACTCTACAGTAGGAAAGAGAATCCTACTTCAAGCAAGAAAACTCCTGGCTACCTTCTAATGTAGTCTTAGCCCTCATAGGATGTCAAGAGACATCCACGGGACAGTGGGCAGACCACAAGGTCAAGCCAAGACATATCAGAAATCAAAACATCGGTAAACCAGCCTCTGGGAGACGAGCGATCTATCCCTCGGCCGCTTAACGGCATAAGTAGTCGAGGAAGAAGTCGCTGCACTCACGGAGGTACTAAGGACTCTGGCGGTCAAGGGTTGGGCTGGCAGGGAACTGTGGTGGTCAAGGAATAGGCCGCTAGACACATTTGACCCCAAACCGACTTACCCCGTCAAACCACCGTAGCGGTCTAATATAGACGCGCTACACGGACCTGGCGGTCAAAGAATGAACCGCCACACTAACCGCCCTAAGACAAAGACCTAAGACAAATGGACATGTAGCGGCCTAATAGAGGCGCGCTACATGACTCTGATGCATGAGGGTTGGGCCGCTAGAGCCAACCGACATACGCGAACATCGAGAAAAGACAAGGCTGTGACGCACCAGCATAGGGGCGCCAGAGGCACGTGACGGTCGAAGAGTGGGCCGTCACGCTAACCTAGCCTAGAACTCACCGACACGCCCAATGGTGTGGCGGTCTATCGTAGGGCCGCGAGAGACTGTGGCGGTCTCTGGAACGGCCGCTAAAGCAACACGGCGAGAAAACAAGGGAAAAAGCCGAATCGGTCCGTTCCACGCCCCATTCACGCCGAAACGCAGGGGAATCGGTACAGAACCACGAGAAAAGCCTTTCACAAGCCGGAAGGAGCACATGCAACAGACGAATTGAGAGATCAGGGTGATTTCGCCGAATCGACCCTAATCGGGTCACCGGGGTTCCTGGAATCCTCCCAGCCTCGAATGACGACCAATCATGACAAAACTTGCGGGAATGGGATCCAGACATCCCAGCTGTTTGTTTGATACTAATTTTTCTAAGAATGGTCACCATTTTTCGGCGAACCCTACGAACTCCTAAAATCACGATTTTATCAAAACTGAGCGAAACCAGCTCTAACTTGCACAGAACAACATGAAATTGCAGGAAAAACGTAGAGGAGAAGTAGGTGATCCATCTCCCTTCCTCCACCGAAGAAACCGTACGCCAAAGCGACTAAACCAGGCTGAAAACCACGTCACGAGCTCGACCGTCGGCTTTGAATCGACCGTTCGGGATCGCGCCAAAACCGATCCGATCCTCGCCCCATCGCGCTTCGGACCACTCCCAGAGCATCACCTCTACCTGCCCGAGCCTCCTTCGTCTGCAGCCGGAGCCGGAAGGGTGAGAGAAGAGAGAAAACGGGAGAGAGAGGTTGCGGCGGCGAAAATGAGAATGGAGGAGAGAGGAAGGAAAGAAAAAGGAAAAGAAATTAGCAAATTTCCCTAATTTCTGAAAATTCGATAATTGGTCCAAAAATGGATTAATTTAGAAAAATACGTAAAAATAGTCGAAACGATCCTGTTGACGAGTATATTGGAACTGCGGCGTCCACGAGTCGATGAACTGATCAACAAACTCACCGCAGGGTTCCGTAACTAGTATGAGAGAAAAACCTACACGGATCGTAAAACTCAACTCAGGACCCACAAAAGTGATCCGAAACTCTCCGAAGAAGATCTGAAAGACCTAATAAGAATCCGGTACGAATCCAGGGCATTACAACCACTCTCGGGCGACCCCATCCAGCAAGCGGCGGAACAAATATGCCATGAGGCGATCATCGTACTGGAACTGTGCCGACTCATATAGAAAGTCTCTCACATGGATGTACGGGTTACCATTCCCATCGTACTTTCCGTTCGTGGGGAGCTCTGACTGAGGAGGGTAACGGATATTGTGGAAGCTTGGAACTGGGACGTCAGCCAAGGACTGTGGGCCGACCCGCTTCTGAAGGAGGTCAATCTGTTGCTGCATGGCAGCCCACTTATCGAGGAGTTCCCACTCTCGGGACGGAGGATGCAAAATAGAAGGAGCTGACCCGATGTGAGGGGACGAAGGATAAGTGGGTATAGAGAGAAGCCCATAAGAAGGATATTGGGCCAAATAAGGATCCATACCCGCGTAAGTCAAGTGGGCGACCCCAGTCTGAAGGCGCAGAAGATCAACTGGGCCCACGAGGGCCTGCGGCACCGGTGGAATGGACCCATACGGGTCAATCTGAGAAGATAGGAGGAGCCTAGCCTTCCCTTTGTCCAGAACCTGATGAGCCGAGTTAGAAGACTAGCCCGCCTCTAGATTTGAAAAATGAAGAACCCTGGGTTGGACCGGGGTTAGATCAATTGGAGCAACAGAGGGGCCCCCGGGTCCATTAACCATGGACTAGGAGGCGGAGGTAGCAACAAGGCCTTGTGAAATAGAAGGAGGTGGGGCATTCGACCCTTGTAAAGTCTGATAAATGACCTGGAGCTGAGCTGGATCCAGCTGGGCCATCATCTGAAGGATCTGACCGGCGGAACCTTGAGTAGGAGGGTTTGAAATGGGGGGTTTTCCGCCCTCAATGACAGTAGACAATGGAGGGGGGACCCCTGAACAATGACCCTAGGTGGGCCCTCTAGGAGGCCCTGAGGAAGGGAGTCCTCACGAGGCTGAGAAAAGTCGTAAGATGACATGGCAGAATCAAACAGTGGATTGAGGTAAGAAATGAAGGAAGGACTACCCCTAGGAGAAGACCCTATAAACGGAAAACAACTCCACATGCAGCGTGGTACCTAACACAAAGGTGATAATAACAAACAATAAGCATAATGTGATGACGAACAAGATGCACAGACAAGAGAGGGGATAAGAGGCAGCCCAAAGTCAATCGAGTTACAATGATGCACGGAAGATTTTAATTTGTTCCCCCTTTCGGAACCTTAATGATTTGAATTAGATCAAAGTTCTCTCCAAAATAGGATTCCCAAATAAGGATGGATTTGGGGACTTAGTTGACTCTATGTGTACACTTTCTCTCACAGATGCAACCTAAACACGGGGTGACAGAGGTACAACATGCCTGGTGTCCGCGAGAGAATCCACGGCTCACAGGGGCTTACGGAGGTCCCGGATAGGATCACCTAGTAGACTCCAAGGAATATGGAGGTGAGAGGCTCTCCTACCAAGGTAGGTATGCAACTACTATGATAAAAATGTATGACCCTATGTGCACCGGAGTGCATGCAAATTCTAGCCTAAAACTAATAGGCAATGATCAAACAATGCTACAGATATGGAAACAATAGTATGAACATGAATGATAACCCGGGGGAGATAAATAGCACCCAAAACAAATAGCAAGATGATGAACAATAGAGCACAAGTATGGATCTCGGAGTGTACTGTAATGAAACAGCGGTCTGATGGGAGACCGCACAGGGAGGGAAAGCGGTCCGGGGAAGACCGCAATATGCCAGGGAGCGGTAAAAAAACAAAACACAAAAGCTAAACTGAACAGTAACAAGAATGACCGGCACGTACTTGAGTGGAAGAAGCGGTCTGAGGAATGACCGTGACCTCCATAAAAATGGCCCTGACAGGACCGCAATAAATAACAGACACACAAAACGTGACCAATAGGAACAAAGGGGGATGAACGTACCTGATGTAGAACAAAGCGGTCTATCGATCGATCGCTAGATACCAGAAACGGCCCACAGAGGACCATAACCAATCCAGAGAATAGAAAACGACAGGAAATGAAACGGCGAATCCGAGGAGACTAAGACTGACTCAAACAAGTACAGAAGAGCAGGTCAGCAATGCCAAAAGCACGATGGGCATAAGGGGTCCCACCGTGATCGCCAAAAAAGGGGTGTGTATATCTTTTATAATCTAAAGAAGCAATGATGTATGGGTCTGTGTGAGTGAATGGATGTAACTAATATGGCACCAAATGGAGCATGAAAGGAAATAAATAACACAATAAAATTAATCACTCACGCACACTATCAGATCGTGATCACCACCGAGATGAATAGTGCGAAGAGAGGCGCACTATGTACCTTGGAAAAGAATCGGATGAGGACACTTGCCAAACCAAGACAGCGTTGGTGCACGATGAAGACGGTCTTCTAACGACCGCTAAAGGATGAAAATGGCCGGACGACAGGCCGCTACCATCACTGAAGCAAAGCGCGAGAAGAAGACCTGATTGTAGAACTGGGACGGTCTTCAATCGGCCGCATGTAGAAGAGAGACGGTCTAAGGAAGACCGCTATCTCCGGTAGACGGTCGAAGGTAGACCGCACAGGCTTCTAGAACCCGGGCAAGGAAACTTGATCCTCCACCCCTTCCGGCCAGCCAGGAGGGATGGGCCTCGCACTAAAATGCCTGCTGACCTGCAAGACAACACAAATGACAATAGAAGACGACCCAATTAGTTTATGGAAGTGCAATATCTATAAACAGGAACGACGAATGGAACACATAATTAAAAGGGGCAATACCTGGGAGTTTTGGGTTTTTAACCCCTATGGGGCGTGGAAAATAATAGGAGGGTGAAAATATGCTAGAATGCTAGTGAAAAACGTGTAGAAGAGTGAACAAAAACGGAGGTGAAGTGACTAAAAATGTGACCCAAAGTGATTTAAACTATGACTCAAAACATGACGAAATGGATTACTCCCGGCACCAAAAGCTTAGAGGACGTAGAAAGCCTTTCCCCCTGGCTAGATTGCACTTTGGAAAGCGACAGCACTTCGATGCGAACTCTGAATATCCCCCCCTCGCATCCATGAGCCAAGGGTTCTATTTATAGACCATTGAGACCCTAGCTCGAATGGAGGGCTTTTGGGTGGGAATTAGACTTAGATTATTTTGAATAAAATGAAGATAAAACTCCCAGCCGCCAATAGGATCAAACGGTGCTCAATTTGGCTGAGAATCCGCGAAGAAATCCACGGATCAAGCAACCATTTTGTCCACAGATAGAGAGAGAAATCGCCCGTCGACACATGAATCTTGGTTGATAGAAATGGTCCACCAATAGACCACCTAGGATGCTAAGCGGCCCATCGACAGACCGCTATTCTCCTGGCCGTTGAAAAATAAAAAATAGGATAAATATGCTCAATTATCCAAAGACTAGGTCAAAACAAGAATTCCCGCCAATCAAAAACGGTCCTTGACAGACCGCCACTTGTATGGGATGGTCTATCAGGAGACCGTTTACAAAAACCACAGGTCAACGCAGAAAAAGACAGGTCGACGCAGGTCAGGAAAAAATGGTAATCCAATAGACCACCACCTTCATGAAACGGTCTATCGTGAGACCGTTATTAAGGTGACTGTTTGAAAAGAGAATAAAAGATAAACATGCATACTTATCCCAAAGACTTAGTTAAATCAAGTTCCATTAGGCCCAAACTCGAGAAAACACGGGAGCAAGTCCAACCAGGGAGAAAGATGCCCAAAAAATAGGCCCAAAAACCATCGAAAAATGGCCCGATAAATGATGGACAACTCGGGACATCATAAATGAAGGTAAGAGAGAGACTCAACTCACAGGTATAAAATGAGTGTCAACACACATGACATTAACTTTTAAGAAATTCCAATAACAAGGCACATGTAATCAATGGTTAAGATATTTGGAATAAGAGTTCCTGAAGGAATTTCAAAAAAGGATAAGCTTATAAGTAAGGGAATTTAGTGCATACCTCGGATAGTCAACGGTACTAAGGGAAATTGCTAGAAAAGACTGAATTCAATACCACACGAACAAATGTAGAATCCATGAATATTGAAAAACAGGGTCAACCGCGGTTTAGGTGTAGGCTACGTTGACAAGAGCACGATGGGTATGAAGACCGCGACATGGACGCATCATATTTGGGTTACGTGACGAAGAAGATGTGTCTCTTATGCACGACGCGACTAGAATAGGTGAATAAATGTCACACATAGGGTGGTCACATAGGTAATATGAATGCGTTTAGTCATGATGACGTGTTAAATAGAGGCGTAATTGACCCCAGATGCGGCAAAGATAGGCACACAAACTTCAAGTTAGGCACCCCAGAACGTGGTCTCTAGGTCAGCCACCTTCTGGAACCCAAGGCTGAACGTGGTCTCTGAGTCCACCCCATTTAGAATGAACTAGACAGAGCTTAGATAGAACCTCGTTCTGCCATTCCAAAGACCAGTCGAACCCCATCTTATACTAGTAGGACAAGAATTCTAGGGGTTTTATGATTTTTGTGGTACAACCAGTTGGATCGGCATCCTTGTGGGAATCCAAGACTCATGGAGACTTACAGAAGTCTTGATGAAGATGTTCTAGTCCGATTGAAGGAGTATCTAGCGGAAGGTCCTACCTTCACCAAGAATTGAGGGTGTGTAAAACATCAAAAAATGATAGTAGCGATAGATTGTTGTCACCAGAGTGACACGACCCTCAAACAAAACAATCCATGAAAAGATAACATGATATGTTGATAACATTTATCAAAATAATTAACTAGCCAAGATTGGATGACATAACCGTTCATGTTAACATGATCGACTCTTTTATCTGATTAGAGACATGGAGATAACAACCATTTCAAGGGATCAAGAGGACATGTATCATAAAAAGAACTTGTGAGGTTAATCTTTTTTCATGACTTACCTAAGCATTTAGTTGGTTGAATGAACAAAAAACATGCTTTTAGACACTAACAATGCTAACATAACATGTTGGAATGAAACTAGGGTTTTTAGAAACTTGTGACAGAACACGATCATATCAGGAGCTGCGATCAGAACGTGGTCTGGAAGGGAGCAGTGATCTGGCCATGCACATAAACCACGATAGAAAGGACATACATGATCACATTGTGGGGAATGGACGCATTAACATAGATGCATCCAGTCATACAGATGCGTTCACGATAGGTGTAATGCCCCAGATTTTTTTTGGATATTTTTCAGATGGGTCTCGGAGTGTATTTTGCGCTTTACAAGTGTTTTTCCCTGATGCGCCTTCGGAACTCTGTGCAGGGTAAACCGTGGCGTTCTCCGACTCTCAGCGCGTTGTGCTTTTCCCGAGGACCGCGAAGGAAATTTTTCATAATTTTCTGAATTTCTGTAATTTTTGAATTTTCTATATATATTAACCCTTTTCTCTCTCCCCCTCTCATTCCCTCTTTCTCACTCTCTCTCATCTCTTTCTCTCCCCCTCTACCCGGGCGGCCGACGGTGGCGGAGGAGGGCGAGGCGGCGATGGCGGGAGGCGAGGAACGGGGAACGGGTCGAGGATCGAGGGCCGGTGGCGCGTGGAAGCTCGGCCGCGGGTTCGTGGAACGGCGAGGGTTTCATGGCATTTTCTTCGTAGATCGGCATCCAGGCGCATCGTTTCTTTGGTGGAGGTAGGGAGATGGACCCCCAGCTCGTGCATTCTCTTTCCCGCAAGTTGTGTAGGCCGCGGTGAGCCGAGCGGGCATATTTGGAGATTTTTGGGAAAAATCCATGTTTTTGGGGTTGTGAGTCGATCCGCCGATCCATCACGTTTTTGGCCGATCCGTAGCCGTAGATGCATGCTAGGGGCTATTTGGGGGCTTCTCCCTTGTTTTCCCCCTCTCCCGTGGAGGTATGGGGGCGTGGTGAATTTTTGGGTCGTTTCACGCCATCCCGCTCTTGGGACGGTGTGACGGTCCTTCCAGTGACCGTTACAGGCTGTGACGCCCCAGGGTGGGTGCGTTACATGCCGTGATGCCCCAAGGAGGGTGCGTCACAGAGGTTTGTAGTGTTGACAGAGCATCGGTCGCTCTGCCGGTCTTACGATAAACCGTCAGAGGGTGTGACGCGCCTGTACTTGACCGTTACATCCGTGTTTCATGATTTTGACCGATTGGGGTCCTGAGACTCTGACGCACCAGGGGTGGACCGTCAGAGATATGTGACGCCCTTGCTTGGGTGCGTCAGAGTTGACGTATCCCTTCTTCTAACGCAGCTAGGTAGGTCCGTTAGGGGTTGTGATGCCCCGAGGGGTGTGTGTCACAACCTGTTTTGGTCTGTCTTCTAACGCACCAGGTTTGGTCCGTTAGAGCCTGTGACGCCCCGAGCGATGTGCGTCACAGCCGGTTTCTTCTCTCCTTCTGACGCATTGGATTGGGTGCGTCAGGGCCTGTGACGCACCAGGACTGGTGCGTCACAGCCGGTTTTGCACCGAGTGTCTGGCGCTCCTGAGTTGGACCGTCAGGGTGCTATGACGGCCCAAAGATAGACCGCCAGGCACTGTGTTATGCCGAAGTGGTTCTTCGTGCTTGCCACGATCGTTTCGCGTTATGTAGGTTCCTGGTCGACCTGGTTGGGACCCAGTGGTCGACCTGTGGTCTCATGAATGTCCCAGACACCCCGAGGGTTTTGTGTCCGTGTTCTGAGGGTGTCGGGAAGACCGTGCTACCTCGTTTAGTGTGCCCGTGGGTTTGATGATCCGGGTGACTCCTCGTGTTCTGGGCTTTTGTGTTACGCTTAACCGAGTCACCGTGCATCGGTGTGAGTGCGACAAGGGTTCCCCGGACGCCGTGAGTTCTCCGAAAAGAGGTTCCCGAGTGGGCCATGTGTTTGGCCTTGGACTGCGAGTCCAGCCATGCAGCCAAGAGCTGGAGGTTTCCCGCTTTTTCCTGAGAGTGGGATTCGGTTTGGCGGCCTGTGAGCTGCCTTTGGAACCGTGTTTTGGCATTTCTGCGTGGCCAGGTGCGTGGCCTGTGGACTGTGAGTCCCGTTTCTTCTCCGACTGTGGTCACCGTGCGACGGTGCTGGTACGTGGGACGGTCCCCGTACTTCGTCGGGTTCGGACGTTATTTTCCGTTGACTTGAGAGTCTACTCCTTTAGGGCCACTTTGGTAACGGGTTAAACTGGGTTAGGGTGAGTTAACCTGGGTCGGGTGGGTTATTCCCTGTTTGATATATTTTTTCTTAACCTGGGTAGGATAGGGTTAAAGTGGCTTAACTCATTCCTTGGAAATAGGTAGAATGAGTTAATCCACCCGGGTTAGGGTTAGGGGTGGGGTGGACTAACCCGGGTAAGACACCCGCCCCTAACCTAACCCGTTACCAAAGTGGCCCTCAGTGACCCTCCACTAGTCGTAGCCTGCTTACACGTTTAGTGGTCCCACCAGGGAGTGGTGGAGACGCTACCCTGAGGATGATTTAAGACTGGTTTCCGTCGGGCCCCACGTCTAGCAGCCAGAGTCCGGCTGAGGGGAAAATCGGTCAGAGGGCCAGACCAAGGACGGACGGTCTGTGTGTGCACACGTGGTTGGGGGCGGTTGGACCCACGCTGATGGGCGTGACCCCAGCTAGTCACTTGTTTGTGGTTACTTGTACGGTGTCCTTGCCTCCGCCGGGGGCTGCTGTGCAAGGCTGTCGTGCCAGGCGGACACCTGCGGTGCGGTGTAAGACGTCAGAGGATGCTGTCGACTGTGCTTCTAGTGGGAGGTACTCCTGTCGAGTCGGGAGTGACGGACTATCAGTCAGTCTCTGTGACTTTGACCTTCGAGTTTTTGGTCGTGTTGACCGTTGAGTTTCGGGTGTTTCACCGTGGCACGTGTGTCGGTTCTCGTGCCGTGAGACTAGTGCTAATAGCTTTACCGAGGTTGCATCTTGTTGTGCGGTACCCATGACCAGGTAGTCAGGGTTGCACCTTGGACAGCGTGTCCAGGTTGGCCGTGTCCTGGGAGACAGGCCTCTATGGTGGGGTTGCCGTGGGGTTTTATTTCGGTAAGTGGTGCTGGTATGGTCCGGTTCCCGACTGTGAGATCGGGACTTCTCTTTCTGCTCGACCAGTACAGTAGGAGTAGTTGTAGTGCCAAGTTTTGACCGGCCATCAGGTTTACTATTCCTGCTTTTACTGTTGCTCTTGTAGTTACAACTTTCCGTGCTGCCGTTGTTCTCAGTTGGGGTTCCGCAGGATCCCTACTCGGCCAGTGACAGGAGGTTCACCCCTGCTTTTCAGGTGTGGCGGTTCTTCCTCATGGTTCGAGGATGTGGTTTAGGTGTTCGTAGTTGCCAGCTCGCCGGGCCGAGTGTTCACTCGGCATGTGATACGATTTACTTCTTTAGACTGTACTTCCTGTTGGACTGGACTATGTTGTAGTAGTAGTTGTTTATTTATTTCTGTTAATTGTTGAATTGTCCTGCCTTATTTCCTATTTCTTTGTACCTCCACACTCCTTTTCGCCCTTCCGAGCCCTCCCGGTTCGTGGGCGGCGGTTCGAGTCTCAGGTTATCGGGCCTTCCGGTAATCGGATTCTCGGGTTGTTACAATAGGATATTTTTATTTTAAATAGACGAAGTGTGGTCGCGGTCTATTGAGGCACTGCATTAAGGACGCGGTTCCTATGATGGCCGCGATCCTAAACAGAACCCTAACTTTGGTAGAACCATCACACGTCATGCATGAATATCAAAATACAACGAATAGGGGCGATACAAATTAGGAAAAATCCTTCTAATGACATCTATACATGCATGTGAGCACGATTTGATGCATTAATTTACTTAAGCCTAAGAGACAACCTACCTTTGAGCCGGATTAGGAACAGAAGAAAGAATCCCGAACGCCCGACTATCCTCACCTTCCTCCACGCAATACGCCCTCAAACCCTCGCGCCGCCGCTCCAAAGTGCGATTATGGTTCGACTAGAGGGCCTTGCCCACCTATTTATAGAGCTAAGCCAGCCCTAGACTCCAAATTTGACCTTGGATAATCATGGGAGAAAAATCTGCCCAAATTTTGGGTCTATTCAAAATAGGCGCCACCACCCCCATTTTCCCCTCTCTAGGGTTAGGGTTTTAGGAGAAAAATATTTTCCCTAAGTGGGCTAGGCTTTAGGCTAGATATTAGGCCCAATAGATTTCGAATTTAAGCCTAACTTGCTTATCTAACTTGTGGTTTGTATTTACTACGATTTTTAACCTTTTTCTTACACCTTGGCCCAATTAGGTCTAATTCCTAGCCTAATAATTCTATAAAATTTCTCTTTAGATTCTCATTTAAGTAATTATTATTATTACTATTTTTCCCATCTAAATTAATGAGTTTCTTCAATTTAATTCATTTATTATTATTATGGTTGCTTTTAAGGATTTATAGTATTTATATTTTTGATTATGAAAATAAATGGAGTTTGTTTAAGGTCTTGTTATTCCCAACTTAATTCGCCAATGATTATCTTACGAGTTCTTAATTGATTCTTTTCTTTTATTAAAATATCTTTGAGGAGTGTATTATCTCATTCCCTTATTTATTCTTCCCCTAGATTATTTCCAGAAGATTAAAATAAATCTCTTGACGAGATTATTAACTTAAGAGTTTTCCTTGCAGTCCTTAATATCCTTTTAAGAACTTGTTCTACTAAACTAAACTATTTGAAATTAAGTGCTAGAAATTACTTTACAATATTCTTATTATTTTAAAAACATTATTTATTATTATTTTACAAGTATTTCCCAAAGTATTTTATAAATTAGATATATCTTTTAAACACTTGATTAATTAAAAAATGTAAGATGGTATCAAAGACAAGTTCGATCTTAGGACTTGTCAAGATAGTTGATGATAATATCATTAATTATTTCATTTAGGCTCAAGTAGCCCTTAATTGTGAGCCCATTTCACAATTATAAAATTTATGCATTTTATGTAGCCCAAAAAGCTTTTAATTAAGCCCACTTCATTGTTGTACTAAAATTTTGGTTGGCTTATTTCTTAATCACAATAATTATCATTTTTTGGCTCATAATAATTAGATGGTAATCATCCTTATTTTGGTTAAGGGATTTTATTTACTCAATTATATATTTATTAAAAGTCTGGGTTGCTATAGTAGATGTAATCGTGAAACTTGAAATACATTGTCGGCACCAAATTGTCCTGACTCGGTTCATTTTGATCTTAGGAACTAGACCCGAAAGGCATCATAAATAGCGTGCACCTGCTCTGTTAGGTGGATTGAGGCGTGGAAATAGTAGGTTTGGAAGGCATGGAGGGTTCAAGGAATGTAATAGGTGGTGGTGGACGAGTAATGGCAAAGATACGTTCGGGCGTAAGTGAAGGTGGAGCTTGCTCAGGCTCTTACGCAGATGGGGGTGAAGGTGATAGGCTAGATGGCTTTGGCAATGGCGGTGAGGGTGACGCGGAAATAAAGATAGCGGATGGGCTATCGAATGGCAGCAAGGATAATGGAGGTGGTAATGAAGAAGGAGGTCATGGGGACCATCAACGACGTGCCGATATGATGGTCCGAGTAGTGTTGGGAGTTGAGGTGGCAGTGACGGCATTAGTCTAAGCAAGGGTTTGGGCTTGTGAAGGTTGTTGTGGAGGTACTGGTGATGGCGGGGCAGGCGACGGAGTGGGTGTGACACTAGATGGAGATGCAAGGGTGTGCCCTTGATCTTGCATTGTAGACGGCTGTGGATATGCCTATTCCTACTGACATGCTGACTCTCGTATTTGCTCTTTGCTGCACAGGTCCATGATAATCTTGTACATTTTAGCCTAATTAATTCTTCATTTATCCTCCAAGCCATAAATAAAATCCAAAAATTCAGGGCAGTCCAAGATCGTGTGCCCTAGTTGGCAGTGATATGCACAATATTCGAGTTGATTTTCGACAGTGGGTCGGCAAGGCTCTATCGAAGGGAATTGCAACGTGTTGGCGGCCATCAGTACCTTGAAGATATCAGACAAAGATTCTAGTAGCGGAGGATAATGAGCCCGCTTCGAGCTAGGTGAATGCCGAGGTGTATGGGGTGTAGAGGTTTGACCATGTGAAGAAGAGGGGAGCGAAGGTTGTGAAAGTAGGGGCGCAGGGTGGCTGGTGGAATGACTAGGCGTGAATAGATGGTAAGCGGGATGGGGGGTAGGTAGTGGACGATATCCACTTGCTCCAAGTTTTGGGTTCCCTTGATGGTGGGTGGTTGAGGTGAATGTTGGTAGGCAGAAGGCTGAGCTGATTTGTGGAAGGTTGACATGTGGAGGGTTGACTATGATAGGTGAGAGGTTGACTCATGGATGCGGAAGAGTGATTATAAGATGTAGAGGGTTGATTGTGGGATGTGAAAGGTTGATAAGACTCAAAATCAAGGGATGCTAAAAGCTAGTTGCAAATGAAGCAGGTAATTGTTGCATGAAAGCGATATCATTCATGGCTAAGACGAAACGGTATTGCGGCGTTGCATTAGATATAATCATTTTTATTTTCTCCTTCTCCGGAAGATGCCCTGGGACTTGTGCGGCTATGTGATGCCAGCAGTCGGCAAAGGTCGTGAACTCCTCGTCGGGCCTAGCGAAATTAACAATAAAATACTTGGGCCCAACCTGGTGTTGATATTGCTGAATAAAGTTTTCTTGCAGAATCTAAAAATCCACAACCTGCTCATGCGATAGAAAGAAAAACTAATCCCGAGCCGAGCCTTCCAACGACAACCCAAAGAGATAGACCCTTAAGCATTGGCCATGCTGAAATTAGGCCCACTCAGAGATAAATTCCTTCAAGTGCGCAAAGGGATCACCGGTTCCACCATACCGACGATAAACAAGAATTTGAGATGGTGGTGGAAAGTGAACATTTTGAAAAGGCAAGGGAATCTTGATAGAGGGTTTAGGATCAATTTGCCTTTGAAGGTCATCAAGCTGGTGTTGGGCTTTAGAGATTATTTCTTGAGTGGGGAGAGATTGAGGAGGACAAGAGCCAACCTGAGTGTAGACACGCTAAAATCGATACTATGTTGAGTAAATCTCATATCACCATGTGAGGCCCCGAGGTGGACTTTAATATTGGCTTACTATGAAGTTTTTCTATTTTATATGTGTTAATTGTGATTTATCGGCATTTTTCTTTGATAATTGGAATTAACGCCTTAATGAGGGGCGTCATTTAATTGACGGCTAGGCTAAGGGCATGTTTTAATAAATGGACGACTGTGTCTAGAGGCATCATTTTCTGGATCTTTACGAATCCTACCCAAAATGTAAAATCAAAGAATTGACGTCCCTATGAAGGGCGCTTATTATTTAACGTCCATATCAGAAGGCGTCAATTCAGAATTTTTAATAAGGAAAGTCATTTGTTGCCATAATTAAATCCAGGAATTGACGGCTGAGTGCACGTCGTCATTTTAATTAACGCCTTTGGTGACGTCGTCATTTTCAATTGACGCCCTTTAAGAGGTCGTCATTTCCGATTCCGTCCCCTTTTCGCCTGCTTATTTCCAGTAATGATACCTTCCCCATTTTACACATTGTGTTTGATTGGGAAGAAGGTTTCTTATTTGAGGAACATTACCTTATTTTAATCCTATTATTACAAGGATTTTAGGGCTATAAATACCCCTGATGTTCTTCTCTCACGCATGAGAGAACGAGAGTGCATATGAAGGCAGTGCAAGAATGATACATAACAGAGAGAGCCACCGTGAGAGTTTTTTTTTTAACAGGGAGAAGAGAGTTTCTATTTTGCAGGAATTATTTTTAAGTAATCTTTCTCCTTCCTGGCGTTGATTCTTCTCTCCCACGGTGGTTATCATCATCATCTGCTGTTCAGCTCTTTGGTTTCTTCTCCCAATACTGCTGCACGCACAGCAGAGAGGAGCTCTTGCCTTCAATCCCTATTATTAACATCAGCATCAGCATCTTCATCTTATTCTTTCTAGCTATTTTGCTAGAAGACATTGCCACTTTCACATCATATCTTGCTGCATATATCATTGCATTCATATCTCCATACCTTTGTTACTCCTTCTAAGGGGTTTAAAAAAACCAAAACACACAAGGTGTGTTCATGTTTCGTTTGATCAATTTCATACTTTTTGAGCATTGATACTACACCTTTTGGCTAATCCATTCTTTTCATTTGGTTTTGTGTGTTCTGACAAGGTAATCAAGCTAAGAACCCCCTTCATCGACCGACCGGTAGAAGGAGGAAGGAAAATCCCATAATCTCACCGCTCAATACAAGGTACATGCGATCACTTTCATTTTCTTGAGGTAACCTCTCTGGCGATCACACTCCTCATTAGCACCACGTGCATTATTTTCTTCTTCTTTTCTTAAGTGAATTTTTCATAATCTACAAATTGGCGATCACGGTGGGATGCCTTATGTTTTTAGTTGGATTACCACTCCCTTTGGCACCCTCGCGTGCCCCTCCTATTGGCGCCCTCGCGTGCCCCTCCTTTAGTACCCTCGCGTACCCCTCCATTGTGCTCCACGTAGCACACTCCCTCTGGCACCCTCGCGTGCCCCTCCTATTGGAACCCTCGTGCGCCCCTCCTTTGGTACCCTCGCGTACCCCTCCATTGTGCTCCACGTAGCACCCTCCCCTTGTGCACCATGTGCACACCTCCCATTGATTATCCAATTTTGAAGTATTCATATCCTTGTTGTAGTGAGAAAATTCGATTTCTGTTCTCTGAACTGAATAGCGCCTTCCCGCTGCCGTCATTTCTTCATACAGCGACCGCGGATAGAGGCGCTGTTTCAATCTTTTTCCTGCATTTTTGTCATTTTATAATTCACGCCCCTTACAGAGGCGTCATTTAGTTATTCAATGCCTTACACCAAGGCGTCATTTTCGTTGATTACTGTCAATTTGGCCTTCGCCTGATCACAGTTCGCTGACATTTGACGCCCCTTCGCGGAGCCATCGTTTTGTTATTTAACGCCTCACATCAAGGCATCTTTTCTGCTTGCTGTTACTTACTGCACTATTTGACGCCTTCCACAGAAGCGTCTTTTACTGATTTAGCGCCTTATCTTAAGGCGTCATTTTATTATCATCATTTTTTTATTACGAGCACTGTTCACTACCATTTGACGCCCCTTGCTAGAGGCGTCATTTCACTATTTAATGCCTCACTCCAAGGCATCATTTTGTTTTATTGCTCCCTGTTTGCACTGTTCACAGCGATTAGCGACTGCCACGCAGATGCTGCTTGTTGATAAAGCGACCTTGTCTGGGTCGTCATTTTGTTATGTGCTCACAGAACTACTATGTGTTGCTGTTTGTTTGTGCCAATCTATTTTGATATCACCTGCTTGATATTGCCTGCATCAGATTGCATCAAGGGCATTCGGTTTGGGAGACCTCCTCTCCCCACATTTTTTAGGAGCTACACCCCTCTTGGTGAAGGAAGGACCCTCCTTTGAGCATTCCGTCTCATTGGACCGAAAATTCCTAAGCCAAGCCTTCGTAAGTCCTCGCACCCGTGGATTCCCTTACGGACGCCAGGCAGGTTGTACCATTGAAGTACTGATGAGGGCATCTCCCGACACCCCTCTAGCTTTGATCGCCTACACACTCTTGATATGGATTGATCATGATCTACACTTGTTATCTTCATTTCCCAAGTTTCATTTTATATATTTTCTTTTTATTGAGTCCTATCTTATGTATTTTCCTTTATTGAGTCATATGGTTTTAGTCCATTTCCCTTGTTATGTTTAATTGGGCCTTATTACTTTAGTTATGGGCCCATAGGATTGAGTCTAGGATATGCTCGGTCTTTTATCTTATTGTCAAGGGTATTTTGGTCATGTAAAGAATGGTTGCCTATATATAGGCCCCATCTCTCCTCTTGTATTGAACTTTTGATGAATATTGAAGAAAACCCTTTCAAACTCTCTCAATATCTCTCTCTCTCTCATTATCTCTCCATTCTCTCTCCTCCTCTCTCTAAATTTCGAAATTCACTCTCTCTCCTCCCCCTCTCAACCACTTCCAACCCCCACCTACCTCCATTAACTCCCCACAACTTCCCACAACCCCTCTTTAATCCTCACCTAGTCCCAAGGAAGTTCCACCACTCAAAACCCCACCCTCCAACCACCACCTACCCCTTTCACTTCCCTAAGCATATCTCCACCTTCCCAAGGCTGAATTAACTCATTCCAAAGCCCAAATTCGAATCTCCCCTTCCCTCCTTGCTCCCTAGGTCGCACCCCTCCTCTCCCCTCAAGCCAAGTTCACCCCCTCCTCTCTTCTCCACTCCAGCTTTGTGTGCAGGCCGACCTGCAGTTTAGCACTCTGTTGCAGCGACATCCACGACTGCATCCTGGTTCTGCTGGTGGCGTGGCCTAACTTTCTGGAAAGGCCTCCCTGTGCTCTTCGCAGGCGAGGTGGAATCACTCCATTCCGAGTTCGTGGCCGTCCGTGAAGGCTGTTCTTCCCCGACTGCGCAGAACCTCTCAGACTAGGAGCCAGAGCGGCAGAGAAGACTCTCCCACGACAAACCTTGAAGGAACCAGTCTTCGAGGTCCTCTACAAAGTTCTTCCTCCCCTGTCAGCGTCCAGGAACAGAAGGCAGAACCCCGTTCGGCATCCGACAACCAGAGATACCAATTTTCTACCACACCCACGCCGGTCTGCCTCCTCACAGTCTGCACCGACCACCGTCCACTTCTCTGGACACCCAGCTCATCTCCAACATCAGAAGAGTTCGCCGTTTGTTTTGCTGCAAAGTAGACTCGTCCACGATTCCAACGAGTCTAGCGGTGCCAAATTTGGAGCTCAGGAGCGATCGTGGCAGCTTCTGCAACCTGCTGTTTCAGACTGAGCTCGGCCAGAGACCAGAGCTGCATCCATCTTCCAGTCGCTGGAGCAGTCAGCCCCCAGATCAGAACGTCATCCAAAAAATTCAAGCCACACCCCTCTCCGGTTAGCAAGCTTTTTGGCGCAAGTTTCATGAGATTCCAAGTTCGGTGGAATTATTGGCAGCATCGACATCGGCCCTCTGTCCAGAATTACAGAAGCTAGGCAGAATCGGCAAAGCTCGGAAAGTCGACTCTATCTCGCTCGTTCCCCTCCCCGCTTGGCCGGCTAAAGGCCCCTCCCTGCGTGGAGGTAATTTTTGGTTGTAATACATTAACCCCCACCCCAAGATCCCCCCCTTGCAAGGGGCGTAGTGCTGTACCTCTTCACATTTTCAGGTCAAGCTCCATCGCCGCGGCGATCGGGTGTATACGTACCCTCGCCTCCCGGCGCGCCCTCGTCTCCGAACGGGATCGGTGTCTTCACACCGATCAGGTGAGCTTCTGATCACACCCTTGTAGCTTCATTTCTGCAAATGTAGTATTGCCTTGAATGCCCGTCGGACAGTAAGAGAGTGCTCGGAATTCATTTTAAGCAATATCGTGCCCACCGCGGCCCGTGAGTGAGTGCCACCCCACACCCCGCCTTGCGGGCCAGCCACCCACAAAGTTGGGACTCCCTGGCCCATTGGAGGTCAGCCTTAGCATTGTAAGTCCATTAGGATAATTGGGTCCCACCTCGGACCCTCACCATCATCTCCCGGACCCACCGGGTGAACGTGTGAACCGAGTGAGCAGAAATCGTCGTTGTGAGAATCATTGAGCGCTTGTATGCTTGCGGGTCTAAGTCCTAGGGTCACCTTATCATATTTAGTGGTCTTTGGGCTGTGCCACATCAAGTGGTATCAGAGCGGTCATAGGCTTGTCCTTACAAGTCTAGTCTTGGGTCACACTAAGTCTTTCATAGGTGCATCCGCACACCCTTGCGTAGCCCACCCAACCTTGCATGACCACTCGTAGTGGTACTCTCTTTCAACCCAATACTACATCTTCCAATCCCACAATGAATCCAAAACCCCAAGGGATGCCTACCACTAACACTCATGACTTCAACTACTTCATGAAAGCCTTGACCTATGCCAATGAGCGACTTGATAACATATCGGGCCGACTCAACCAACTTGGAAAAAATAGGCCCGCCCTAAGAACGGACGATAGGATGGCCCCTTTCCCACTTCCCACCTTTGATGGGACCTCTCCTAGCAAATATTTAGATTGGAAAGCTACAATGGACCAATACTTCAATTGGTATCATATTTCCGAGGATGAAAAGGCATGGGTTGCCAAAATACAACTAACCAAAAGGGCTCAAACTCATTGGTGTAAAATTGAGGGCTTAAGGATAATTAGACGGGAAGCTCCCCTCACCACATGGGAGGACATGAAGGATCAACTAAGGGCTAGGTATGTGTCCCCTTCCCACTCGGATCACCAAAACCCAAGGAGCACTCCCACTCCTCCCACCCCACCCGTCCAAACCCTTATCACTAAAACCCAAGTACCTAAGACCTCCACCTCCCCACCTAACCCCATGAGGTCCCCCACATCCCAACCAAAACCCCCTTCCCTAACCTACACTAGTCAAGCCCCTTTAGCCCCCACTTCCACCCCAAGTGATCCCAAGGGCAAGAGACCCCTAACCAACCCAATTCCCTCCATGGTGACCACCACTCATCCAACCCTCACCATTAAAAACCATGTGGACACCATGTCCACCCCTCCACCAAGGCCCATAATGGCCACCACCCCAAAACCCAAAACCCCTCACCCAATCCACCTCCCGCTTCCTACACCAATCTTACCCCAAATTAGGCCTCCACTACTTCCACTCCCAAGTCCAACCCATGTCCGACCTTGCTCACCTCCTCGAGTGCGCCATGCCTCGACTAACACCAACCCACCCACCATAGACCTTCCTACCCCATTGTCCTTAGGAGTTGCAACCCATACACCTACCCAAGTGGAGAGGGATACCAATTCGGATCCACCTCCCAAAATCAAGGAAATCCAAGGGCCATACAACTCACCCACCCCTCCTAACCTAGTTCATCAAGAGCTATACACCCTTCCCCATGACACCATCACCATAGATAAGTCCATATTCCTATGGCTCAAGCGAGGCCTCACCATTCCTAGTTTACAACCAAGCCACCTACTCATGGGACATCAATCCCAACTCATTCCCACTCAGCCTCATGTCACTTATCAAACCTCCTATTGTGTAGAAGATTTGGGAGACTTAGTGGCCTACCTACATTGGCAAGTCCACTTGACCGATATGCTAGCCATGAGGCCATCAGAGTCTAGCACCATTAGCCTAGCTTACCCCATCATTGGCTCCATCACTTCCATCTACACCAATGGCCAATTTACAAGTGAGATCATACTTCTTCTTCCCATGGAGGAGGAACCCATCCTAGTCTACTCCCCAACCATTGAGATCCCAAATACTTTGATTGGCCAACCCATTAGCAACCTTGGCCCCATTATCTTAGAGAGAGATGATTCGCCATTTGAGGACCTTGAGAACATGGAGTACCTCTACCTAGGTGACCCTTACCATAATCCCTTTGACCCTTTTCTATGGGAGCCTAAATCTCCATGTGACCCACTTTCCCTATTCACCACCCACCTCACCTTACCCACATCGCCCATGTCGACCCAAACTCCTCCCTTCCTAGAATCGGGTTACAACATGAGAGCCTTGACCTTAGGCAACAAACACCTTGGGATTGATGAAGTGCCCCACCCCATAACCACGTTCGTAGATCCCTTCGACCCATTCACGTGGACGTTCAAAAGTCATCCCATATCTATGCACATGGAAGTCACCTTTGGGATAAACATGCATGTGTCCAGGCCTACCACACCATTTGACATGATTCATAAGTCGGGTACATTCATCCACATCACCCACATGTCAAGTAGGCAGCATAAGTGGACCATATTCGGATGTATTGGCCCACCTTCATTCATCATGAGTCTTAAGCATGATAGGAGCATACATGGATGTCCGGGTCCCCCGATATTTATCACACCCATGCATAAAAGGTTCATCTATGGATGTCCCGGCCCTCCTAAGACTACCACAGTCTTCATAGCATCAAAGTGTGATCGGTCTACATTTGGCTGCCCAGGTCCACCTTGGCATACGCATTCTCGCAAGCATATAGGAAGGATCAATGAGACTTACAAAAAGCGGGCAGATGCTCATCGGCGCCACTACGAGTTCCAAGTGGGAGACTCGGTGATGGTGAGGACGGAGCAGCTCCTTCCGGGACCTGCCTCCAAGTTGAGGGCACGGGGTTCGGGACCCTTTCGAGTTCTACGACGACTTGGCAGCAATGCTTATGAGCTTGACCTACCAGAAAGCTATGGGGTGCACCCTACCTTCAGTGTGGTGGACCTGGTACCCCACAAAGGCCCCGCGGTGGAACCCTGTGAGGAGCTTGAGCCTTTACCCCCCCTTATGAGAGACACTCCCGGAGGGACTCCACTTTCTAGCTTGAGAGACCGACGAGAGCAGGTAGAGGCAATACTGGATGAGCAGAGTATCATTACGAGGCACAGGGTGTATCAGCGCTATCTGGTTAGGTGGAAGAGCCGTCCCCCGATCGAGGATACATGGGTGAGTCAGGGAGGATTTGATATGCTTGGATCCCGACATGATGGAGCAGTACGACAGCCAGGCAGACCCATACTCGACAGGGTCGAGCTCTCCCCACCCCGGGGGATTTGATGAGGGCATCTCCCGACACCCCTCTAGCTTTGATCGCCTACACACTCTTGATATGGATTGATCATGATCTACACTTGTTATCTTCATTTCCCAAGTTTCATTTTATATATTTTCTTTTTATTGAGTCCTATCTTATGTATTTTCCTTTATTGAGTCATATGGTTTTAGTCCATTTCCCTTGTTATGTTTAATTGGGCCTTATTACTTTAGTTATGGGCCCATAGGATTGAGTCTAGGATATGCTCGGTCTTTTATCTTATTGTCAAGGGTATTTTGGTCATGTAAAGAATGGTTGCCTATATATAGGCCCCATCTCTCCTCTTGTATTGAACTTTTGATGAATATTGAAGAAAACCCTTTCAAACTCTCTCAATATCTCTCTCTCTCTCATTATCTCTCCATTCTCTCTCCTCCTCTCTCTAAATTTCGAAATTCACTCTCTCTCCTCCCCCTCTCAACCACTTCCAACCCCCACCTACCTCCATTAACTCCCCACAACTTCCCACAACCCCTCTTTAATCCTCACCTAGTCCCAAGGAAGTTCCACCACTCAAAACCCCACCCTCCAACCACCACCTACCCCTTTCACTTCCCTAAGCATATCTCCACCTTCCCAAGGCTGAATTAACTCATTCCAAAGCCCAAATTCGAATCTCCCCTTCCCTCCTTGCTCCCTAGGTCGCACCCCTCCTCTCCCCTCAAGCCAAGTTCACCCCCTCCTCTCTTCTCCACTCCAGCTTTGTGTGCAGGCCGACCTGCAGTTTAGCACTCTGTTGCAGTGACATCCACGACTGCATCCTGGTTCTGCTGGTGGCGTGGCCTAACTTTCTGGAAAGGCCTCCCTGTGCTCTTCGCAGGCGAGGTGGAATCACTCCATTCCGAGTTCGTGGCCGTCCGTGAAGGCTGTTCTTCCCCGACTGCGCAGAACCTCTCAGACCAGGAGCCAGAGCGGCAGAGAAGACTCTCCCACGACAAACCTTGAAGGAACCAGTCTTCGAGGTCTTCTACAAAGTTCTTCCTCCCCCTGTCAGCGTCCAGGAACAGAAGGCAGAACCCCGTTCGGCATCCGACAACCAGAGATACCAATTTTCTACCACACCCACGCCAGTCTGCCTCCTCACAGTCTGCACCGACCACCGTCCACTTCTCTGGACACCCAGCTCATCTCCAACATCAGAAGAGTTCGCCGTTTGTTTTGCTGCAAAGTAGACTCGTCCACGATTCCAACGAGTCTAGCGGTGCCAAATTTGGAGCTCAGGAGCGATCGTGGCAGCTTCTGCAACCTGCTGTTTCAGACTGAGCTCGGCCAGAGACCAGAGCTGCATCCATCTTCCAGTCGCTGGAGCAGTCAGCCCCCAGATCAGAACGTCATCCAAAAAATTCAAGCCACACCCCTCTCCGGTTAGCAAGCTTTTGGCGCAAGTTTCATGAGATTCCAAGTTCGGTGGAATTATTGGCAGCATCGACATCGGCCCTCTGTCCAGAATTACAGAAGCTAGGCAGAATCGGCAAAGCTCGGAAAGTCGACTCTATCTCGCTCGTTCCCCTCCCCGCTTGGCCGGCTAAAGGCCCCTCCCTGCGTGGAGGTAATTTTTGGTTGTAATACATTAACCCCCACCCCAAGATCCCCCCCTTGCAAGGGGCGTAGTGCTGTACCTCTTCACATTTTCAGGTCAAGCTCCATCGCCGCGGCGATCGGGTGTATACCCTCGCCTCCCGGCGCGCCCTCGTCTCCGAACGGGATCGGTGTCTTCACACCGATCAGGTGAGCTTCTGATCACACCCTTGTAGCTTCATTTCTGCAAATGTAGTATTGCCTTGAATGCCCGTCGGACAGTAAGAGAGTGCTCGGAATTCATTTTAAGCAATATCGTGCCCACCGCGGCCCGTGAGTGAGTGCCACCCCACACCCCGCCTTGCGGGCCAGCCACCCACAAAGTTGGGACTCCCTGGCCCATTGGAGGTCAGCCTTAGCATTGTAAGTCCATTAGGATAATTGGGTCCCACCTCGGACCCTCACCATCATCTCCCGGACCCACCGGGTGAACGTGTGAACCGAGTGAGCAGAAATCGTCGTTGTGAGAATCATTGAGCGCTTGTATGCTTGCGGGTCTAAGTCCTAGGGTCACCTTATCATATTTAGTGGTCTTTGGGCTGTGCCACATCAAGTACCCAGAGTATAGTTGACCCATACATTGGAAAGGAGAAAAAAAAATCTAGATACCCGGAGATTATACCCAAAATTTCAATCAGGATCCACCTTCAAAAGAGAGAGCCTAATATTGAACTCACCCTAATCTCCAAGGAAAATCTTAAAATTTTGGGCTCATTACAACTTGTGTGTTTCTGTTGCTTGAGAAAGTGATATCTCTTGGTTATATCTCATTGTCGAAAATTCATTTCTTTCTCCTTAAGCATGAGATTGCGTTCAGGTAAAATCATCAATATGGCTAACTACGGGTATACTTATGATGGTTATGAGGAGGGCCACTCTGACCCGTTCTATGAGATTCCCTCTCAGGATTCTGTCTACTATGAGAGAAACTACACTTCTTCTCCCACTCAAGTCCACATGGTGGACACCACTTCTCTGGAGGTTGAGCCTTCTTCCCAAGCTCAACCTACCACTCAGAATACTTCAGGGGACACTTCCCCTTCTTTTAACTTCAACGAATTTCTCAAAGCTCTTGCTCAGCTGGATGACTCCTAGCGGCAGGCGGCTCAAGCCCTCTTAAAGGGAAAGTATATCCCGTCATCTTCTAACCCCCCCAGGCCATGGGTGGCCACTCTGCTAGTTCTCCCAACGACCCGGCGGTCGCACCTAGGGTGCTCTCGCGCCCATCAACTCCTATTATGACTATGCTGGCCCAACCGGCAAGTCACTCCATTGCTAGGCCTCAACAACCTCCTGTTTCTCAAATTTTGAGAAGGCCTATGACAAACCAACACTCTTTTTGTCCGGCCCCAGCCGAGTCCGATAACCATGCTCTACTCCTCCAAAAGATGGCTAGTATGGAGGAACAGCTCAAGAGGGTTACTGCATCCAAGGTTGCTCCCGAAATTATGCTCCCCCCTATGCCGGTTTTTCACCTACCCCCGTCTGAAATGCCGAATTTCCGGCGGTACAATGGCACGGGCAATCCGCACATCCATTTGAAGGACTTTTTGTATGAAGCATCATTCTGGCAGGACAATAAGAACTCATTGGCTTATCTCTTTAGATGGTCTTTGGATGGCCCAGCACTGGAATGATTTTATTCTTTGCAGCCGGCTGATGCCGGCGATTTTGATATAGTTCAACGGAAGTTCTTGCAAAAGTATAAGGACCGTGTAGGTCCCTACTTGTCTGTTACTGATTTGGTTGCTGAGAAGATGAAGCCCGAGGAGGACTTCATTTTATTTGCTGATAGGTGGAGAGCTATGGCCGAAAAATTAAAAGACACACTATCGGAAACGGAGCAAGTAAAAATGATAATATCAAACTCCACTCCACAATTCCGTCATATTTTGGCCATGAACAAATTAAGCACTATGGAGGAGCTCTATGAAAGAGCTAGATACATACAAACTCAGATGAAAGATTCGCCTATTATGGGCATGTTCGAGCCAAGGCCAAAGGTGATTAGGAAGAATGTTAATACCGGTAATACTGGCCCAACTACTGAAGGCACTGTCATCAATGAGCAGGTGAGCGCATTCGGCAATTCCACACCCTTCCGCCACCCTCCAAACCCAAGGCCACCACAACAGCAAGCCTTCCAAAATCAAGTCCACCAGCCAAATAACGACCCTCCTCAGACCTTAAGACCTCCTCCACCTCCTCAACAACGACAACTCCCCTTTGCTCCACAAAACCAATATCACCAAGTGCCCCCCGGGCTAATTATCCACTACAACAACCAAGAAGGCCGATGGGTCCATGAAGAGCCCAATACCCTCCGCTACCTAAGAGTTTGTCAGACATTTTCAACACCCTCATGGCTACTAACCTGCTGACATTGCTCAAAGAAAGAACAATATGGCCACAACATGTGGACACCTCCCGGTATTGCGTCTTCCATCGGCAGCCGGGGCACAACATTGATTATTGTTTTCACTTTAAGGATTACATACATGACGTGAATGATCAAGTTGATATTAATTGGGATGAGATGAGGAGGGCCATTGCTACTTTAAAGGCTCGAAGGCCTCCACGACAACCACCAGTTCAGCAACCACAACAAGGTCAGCAACAAGTCCCCCAGCAACAACAGGCTCCTGCACCCCCGCCGAATATGGGGAGTGTCAATAATCCGCTACCAGAGCACCCGATTCAGAATCAACAAATAAACCTTGTCACCTCAACCCATGAAGTGGAGAGAGGGCAGGTTTGGCATAATGAAAATTCCTCTGTCAGGGCCATTAGTCAAAATACCAATCAACCGCAACCACCTCTATTGTTAAGAAGGCCCCAGCTTGTACCCCAGCCACAACGTCACCTTATACGTTCCAACACTCCAGGGGCATTCAACCCTAACCCTACTGCTTCACGGCCCCTTCTTTTACGCCAACCCACGAATTCTCCTTCACCCCAAAACCCTCCACCAATAGGCCTCCCCTTATCCCCCCCTCGCCGGCAATCATCACCCCTCCTGTTTCGTCACAATCATCCACCATCATGCTTCCAAGGCCCCTCCTTGTCACTCGATCCCCGTCGCCACATTCTGATAACCCCCAGCCGGCAAAGCCCCTTACAGGAACCCCTCCCCCTGCCAATCCAGCACCCAATACCACTATTCCCTCTACCTCCTCTACTCCTCTACCCACTCCAGGCCCGACAGAGGCGCCCAGAACCATGGTGCTCCGTAGTGGACGGATGTTTCACCGAGTATTTCCCCAGCGGGAGCAGGAACCGATACAAGAACAAGGAGAACAGGAACAAGAATCTGCACCGGGCACGGAATATGATTTATTGAAACATTTGGACAGAACGCCGGCCCGGATTTCTATTTTGGAATTGATTAAGAGATCGACTACACATCAGCTGGCTCTGAAATAGTACTTGCAAAAAGTAATGGTCAATGAAGATATTCATGCTGAACAAGTCACTACAGTTTTGAATCCGGCCAGCAATCAACCGGCTATTACTTTTTATGAACATGAATTAGCTCCTCAGTCGGCTAGAAAGTACGCACTGTGTATCACTATTGACATTAACAAGATAGCTATAAAGCAATGTTTGGTTGATACCAGGGCATCCATTAATGTTCTTCCGCCAAGCACCTTGAAGATGTGCGGCATTTCGGAAAGTCAAATCCGGCCATCTACCATTACCGTTACAGCTTATGATAATACCAAGAAGCCGCCTCTGGGGATGATCACTCTAAGAGTTGGTCTGGGTCCAGTGATAGTCACAGCAGATTTCCACATTTTAGACATGGATCCGACATTCAACGGCATCCTGGGCCATCCTTATATTCAAGAAATTGATGCTGTACCCTCCACGAACCATCAATGCATAAAGTTTTCACACAAAGGGCGCATTATCAAAGTTACTAGCATGCCCATCTTGCCAATGGAAGACATACATTCAGCAACTTCATTGCCTTCCATGTGGCCTTCCAATAGGCCTTTGCTTTCAGTCTTGGATGTTGCCGACCCGCGGCAAGATTTGTTAAGACCCCCAGTCACTAAACCAGCTTCACCTCTAGTAACACCCCTGTCTCCCCAAGGAAAGAAAAAGAAGAACATGATGAACACGCTTGGATGGAATATTTTATTAAAGATGGGATATAAAACTGGTAAAGGCTTAGGGGTCAATCTCCAAGGCCGGGTTAAGCCAATCAGGCACCAAAAGATGATTCCCCGGGGTGGCCTAGGATACAAAGGGCCAGGTAAAAACAAGGATGAAGATCAGCCATGGGCCGCCATGACTTCCACTCTTAAGATAGACCGGCAGCCTCTATGGACTTTACAAACACATTTTATAAAAGGGAGGACTCATAATGATGAGCAAACCACAATAATTACTTCCATGCTGGATTGTCAAAACATACATGCAAGATAGTTTTCTCGTCACATTGCCCCACTGGCTACCTACAAGGCCCTGGAATCCTTACGGCCTGATAAAAGAAGAAAGATGGATGACCCCGAATGTGACTGGTATAGAAGGTTTGATATGAATGACATTACCATTGCCTTGAGCCGACTGTTTATGCCAACTGATCCAGAATAGCCGCCGTTGATTCATGAGTTGATTGGGAAGCCAGCAGTAATTAGAGATAAGAGGCAGTTGTTAAGCAATTATACAGATACCGGAGAGCCTGATGTTCCATTCGAGGAGGGCTTCAACATAGACAGGCTATGGGCCGGCCTCTTCTTTATCACGACCATTCATCCAACGGCTTTGGTCCGTTTGTTTAATAAAATGTTTTGCTCAGACATCCCTAGACCGCCCGTGGTCTTAATAACTTTTTTTCCAAATTCATTAATTTCTCCCTTGCTCCTCGACCAATTTTCCAAACTCTCCATCACGCCTCCGCGCGAGCCATCACCCATTCAATCTTTTGCCAATCTTTCAATTTCAACTCCACCTCCTATTCCTCCCTCTCATTGCCTTCTTCTTGAAAATAAAAATGGAAAAAAATGCCAAAATTCAAAATTTCCAATCTTTCATCTCCATTGAGGAGACCTCCTATCTTCTTCCTTAGTGTGTCCCGACCCAGGGGCCGCTCTTCCCGGATTCATTAGGGGACCTTCCCTACCCCTCCGGTGAGGGGTCTTCATCTGTATCTCCTTCTGTACCCATCTTTTCCCTACCTCCTTCATCTTTGTCAAATTCTAGTGATCAGGCTAGTTGTTCTTATTCTTCTATTGTTAAGACTCATGGGATAGCTTCACATAAGAGGTCCAAGGGTAAGCAGATCCCCCTTAGATTTCTTAGAGAGTTAGCTGTCAGATGCCAGGCTTGTTTAGCCATTCCGGAGTTTGTGGAGAATCCAATTATCCTGCCAGAAATAGAATATGAGGATACTTGTGTTTTTAATAAGGGTTTTGGTGTTTATGAGATCATGAATGATGAAGACCCTATTGAAGAGGGGGATGAAGGTTATGAAGAATATGAGGACGAGGCTGAAGCTTTTGCTAGTGGTATGAGAAGATTTGATGAGCCACCAGCCTCAGTAGAAGAGCCTACCAAAGAAATAAATCTGGGTACTGAAGAAGACCCCAGGATTATCCTCATTAGTAAGAACTTGCCGCCCTCCGAAGAGGAGGCGCTTATTTTGGTCCTCCAAGAATATAAGGACACGTTCGCGTGGAGTTATGAAGATATGCCTGGACTAGACCCTGCGCTCGTCGAACATCGACTTTCACTTAAGCCAGGGTCCGCTCCGGTCAAACAGCGGTTGAGACGTTTCCACCCTAATATGGCATTAAAGATGAAAGAAGAGGTTGATAAGCTTCATAAGACTAGATTCGTCAGGGTTGTCCTCTATCCCAATTGGGTGGCTAACATCGTCCCAGTCATGAAGAAAGATGGAAAGGTGCGGATCTGTATAGACTTTCGGGACCTCAACCACGCATGTCCTAAAGATGACTTCCCCCTCCCTCATATTGATGTTTTAATTGACAATACAGCAGGATATGAGACTCTCTCATTTATGGATGGCTTTTCAGGTTATAATCAGATTCGCCTGGCTGAGGAAGATCAAGAGAAAACATCGTTCACTACACCATGGGGAACTTATTGCTATGTGGTCATGCCCTTCGGACTTAAGAATGCTGGAGCCACCTATCAAAGGGCTATGATGGTAATTTTTCATGATATGATCCACATTTACATTGAGGTGTATGTTGATGACCTAGTAGTGAAATCAAGGACAAGGATTGAGCATCCCGGAGTTCTGACTAAAGTCTTGCAAAGATCACGGGAGTATCAATTGAAGATGAACCCTAAGAAATGCGTATTTGGTGTTTCATCAGGGAAGTTGCTTGGATTCATCGTGAGTAAGAGGGGTATTGAAATTGATCCCAACAAGGCAAAGGCTATAAGGGAAATGCCCCCTCCCAAGAATTTGAAAGGAGTTCAAGGATTGATCGGGAGGTTGTAATTTATTTGCTGATTTATTTCCCAACATTCACAAAGATGTAGGCCGTTCTACGAGCTTACTAAATCGAGAGTCAAGTTTCTTTGGGATGACAAGTGTCAGGCAGCTTTTGACGGATTGAAGGATTATCTCTCAAATCCTCCTGTCCTGAGGCCGCCAGTTCCAAGCAAACCGCTTGTTCATTATATTTCCGTCCTAGATGACTCTGTAGGCGCTGTCTTAGCCCAAGTTGATGAAGAAGGAAAAGAAAGGGCAGTCTACTATTTGTCAAAGCTTTTCAACCCCTGTGAGCAGAGGTACTCAGCCATAGAGAAGACTTGTGCTGCTTTAGTCTGGGTAGTTCAGAAACTCAAGCATTATTTCCTAGCTCATGAGGTTCACCTCATCGCCCGTATGAATCCAATCAAGTTCCTTCTTGAAAAATCTGTTCTCACCGACTGATTAGCACGATGGCAAAGCTTCCTTTCTCAATTTGACATCATCTACATTTAGCAAAAAGTGATTAAAGGCTATGCCATAGCAGAATATCTTGCTCACCACCCTTTCCCTAGATTTGACCCTGTTCGCTCAGAGTTTCCAGATGAGGAACTAATGTCCGTCAATCAATCCGATTCGATGTGGACGTCACATTTTGATGGAGATTTGAATTCAAAAGGGAAAGGGATTGGCATTGTTCTTCTATCACCAGAGGGTATCACTATTCCACTCGCCTCTCAGCTTGCATTTCCAGTCACAAATAATATAATTGAGTATGAGGCTCTTCTGGCCGTTCTAGAGGCCAGTCATCAATTCGGTGTTACCCATTTGCGAATTATAGGTGATAGTCAGCTTATTCTTCACCAAATGCTCACCAAGTGCCGTACGCTTGATCCTAAACTCAAACCCTATCAGCCAATTGACTTCCGCTTATACCAAGCTTTTCACTAAATTAATCTTCATCCACGTTCCTCGCGAACATAACATTTTAGCTGATGCCCTCGCTTCTCTTGCATCTTCCTTGGCTTTCCCTCTCGAAAGGGATTCCCATTCTATCATTATTCACAAGCGGCTCACTCCCGCTATCAAAGATCCAGCTTTCCTTAGTGTTAAGGAGGAGGTGCTCAGGAAGGTGAAGCAAGGTGGAATCATTGAGAATAAGGAAGTCATGCTATTAGATTTAGAGGAAGAATTGGACGATGAAGAAAATCCGTGGTATTACGAGATTGCCAAGTATTGCCAAGATCAATCATATCCCGAAGAGGCCACGGCTGAAGAAAAGAAAGCCATTCGAAGAGTTGCTCGGCGATACACTTTGGTTGGAGGTGTGATCTACAGAAGAGGTCTTACCGGTATTCTGTTAAGATGCCTAGATGATGATGAATCTTGGAAGGTCGTGGAAGAAGCACATTTCGGAGTGTGTGGTGGTCATGTCAATAGCCAGATGCTTGCTAAGAAGATCCTTAGGCTAGGTTTCTATTGGCCCACTCTAGAAGAGGACTGCTCCATCTATGTTCGAAGGTGTGTTAAGTGCCAACTGCACGCCGACAAAATTCATTCTCCTGCTTCTTCACTCCATCCTATATCATCCCCATGGCCTTTCTCCATGTGGGCTTTTGATATCATTGGACCTCTTGGTGATTCAAACCTCCTCACAAAACCAAAGTCATTTATACTCACGGCCACTGAGTACTTCACCAAGTGGGCGGAAGTGGAAGCTTACGTGGAGATAAAAGCGTCAACCGTCTGCAAATTTATAATGAAGAACATCATCGCAAGGTTCGGCATCCCGAGTACCATCGTCACCGACAATGGGCCACAATTTATCTCTCAGGAGCTTCAGGACCTCTGCAACAGATATAACATTGCATTGCATCATTCATCTCCTTATTATCCACAGGGCAATGGTCAAGCAGAGGCAACTAATAAAACTTTGATTAAAGTTATCAAGAAAACGTGTGAGGCTACTAAATTTGCGGATTGCCAGAAAAATTAGTTGAAGCTCTTTGGGCCTATCGCACTTCTATTCGTACCCCTACTGGGCAGACCCCTTTCACCCTCACTTATGGAATGGAGGCGGTAGTTCCTTACGAGATTCTTATCCCTTCTCTACGAGTACAATTGGACAAGGAGCTCCCCATCGATGAGCGTCGTGAATCTCTCCTTGCTCAGCTGGAACTCCTAGACGAGAAGCGTTTGTCCGCCGCCGAGCATGCGCGTATATATCAAAACAGGCTTTTACGTTTTTATCAAAAGAAAGTGATTGAAAGAAAATTTAAAGTCGGTGAGATGGTAATTAAAAGAATCTTTGTAAAAATGGGTGGGCCTCGTTCAAAACTTCAACCTAACTGGGAAGGTCCCTTTGTCATAAAAGATGTTTATCCTGGCAATGCTTACAGATTAATTAATGCTGAAGGTGAAGAGCTAACTCATCCTTGGAATGGTCTCTATTTAAAGAAATACTACCCCTAAAGAAAGAAAAAAGAAGAAAAGCAAAAAAAAATAAAAAAATTGAAAATTGTAGGCAGACATGGTACATGGGCCACGAGTCCGAAAAATTAAAATCTTTAATTCATTCTTCAATCTTGATGGTTTAACTTTGGGGTCAACTCCCTCACACACTATACGCTCTACTCTTTGAACTCAAGCGGCCTGGAATTCAAGGAAAGTCCGACTCAAACTAAGAGTGTAAAAACCTTACCTATTCTCTTCTCTTCGGCTCACGAGAGGGAGTACGAGTCAAGGGTTACTAACCAAACCCGCCCGCCGCCCTAGTAGGTGGAAGTCAGGGCCCAAAAGGGAACGAAATACTTAAAGCCCAAATACAATTAGGTCTCCACTTTTGAAAGGAAAAGAGAAAAAGAAAAGAAAGTTACAAAAGAAAGCATGTCAAGAGGGCAAAGTCCCCGCAGAGAAAACCCTGGTCGTAAGCATGCATGAATAAGGGCAAAAAGAGCAACAAAATTTCCCTAAGCTAAAGATCGAATCCCAACAGGCATTAGGGCTGGGGAGGAGCATTCCCCATTCTTGAAAACCTTTCGTGAGCTTCCTTAACTTATTCTTCTATTCTCCCCTCATGGTGGGTTGTAAACTCGAAGAATGGTAAAGACTAACTAAGAAGGATAGGCTGCGAGAGAATAATAAGTAGAAGCATAAGTCCTTAAGCACGTTGACCCCTTTGTTAAGTTTTTCGAGAAACATTAATGAATTTAAGATCGCGATGGCGTAAGGTTTAAAGCCCTGTATTATGCTTGCTTTCAAAAACCAAAAACAAAAAAAACAAAAAAATGCAAACAAAAAATGAAAAAATGGAAGATAAAAGTCACGCCTCTTCAAATAGGCGTCATTCTCAAAATTAACGTCCTTAATTAAGTCGTCATTTTCAAAAAAGACAAAAAAAAAACAAAAACAAAAATAAAAACAAAACAAAAACAAAAAAATGGAAAATAAGAATTAACGCCTCTACCAACAGGCGTCTTTTTTAAAATTAACGACTTTCATGAAGTCGTCATTTTCAAATAAAACATAAAAAAAAAGAAAAAATTGGTTTTTTTTGTAATAAGCGCTTACCACGAAGGCGTCAATTTCCCAATAAGCGACCATTTGCGAGGGCGTCATTTTTAAAAAATTGAAAATAAAAAAAGGGGGGATAAAGTAAATGAAAAATAATTTTTTTTTGAAGTTTTAAGCCGTTATTGTGCATGTGCCTGTTGCATTTTTGTGTGGGCATCTTTTATTTTTTAGTTAGCATTTGCTTGCTTGCATGTCGCATTTTCCTTATATTTGTTTATCATTTGCCTTCATTGATTAAAGGCTTGGCCCCTTGACCCGTTATCAAGGTCAAAGTAAAGACATCCCTTGCTTATTGAGCAGGGGGCCAAGTCAAACAGATGAATTAACATGTTTAATCAAGTGTGAACTACAGCTACAGGCGCAGGGCAAAAGCAAAAAAAAAAAAGGCCGAGAAAGTGGAAGAAAACACAAGTCCACAACTGCTCAGGTAACCAAAAAAAATCTCAATCTCATATATATATCATAAATATCTGAGTACATGTGTGAGGGTGGAGGAGTACAAGTAAAGTCTCTCTCAGCTCTCGCCTCCACCCTCCTCTCTCCTACTCTCGGCCTCACTCTCGTCCTCCCGACGAGGCACTCGTGGAGGGGGCATGGACCCCCGAGAAGTAGCTGGAGCTCGAACCTGCTCCTCTGCCTCGGTCCTCTACCGGAGAGAGGAACCCGCCACAAAGGTGGAGCTGGTGAAGGCGTACCCCGCAGCCCTCGCTGGCTCCCAGCCTCACTGAAGCCGCTCCTCGATCGCCCGCAGCCACTCTTGGGTAACGGCTAGCTGGGTCCTCAAGTCTACAAGCTCCCGCTCGCGTGCTGCCTCCTGCTCCCGGTCACGGGTCCGCTCTACCGTGCACTCCTCTCGCTCCCGAGCACGCACCCTGCGCTCCATCTCGAGGGTGACTCGCAGCTCTGCCACGTCATGGGGCAGCTCCTCTGGCCGCCTCAAGTCTCTCTCGAGCTCCGTGACGCGCTGCTCACGGATGGCCAACTCCGCCCCGGCTAAAGCTGTCTGGGTAAGCGCCACCTGTAGCTCCGAGGTCTATAAACATTCAAACAAATCATTAGTTCCATATACATAATTCAATAATTCATGAAATAAGTAATAAACAACTGAAAATAAATAACTCACCCGGGTGGCCATAGCCTGCTGTCCCTCCTCGATGGAGGTAAGAGAGGCCCGGAGCTCCTCAATATGTAAACACAAGTCTTCATGAGCATATTACATAAATAATTGAATGAGAGTTTAAAGTTTAAGGCATACCTGTGTGGCGAGGTCGCGCTCTGCTACCTCGGCCCGTGTCACTGCTCCAGCTAACTGCTCCGCTAGTGCAGTCGTCTCTGCACTAGGTCCTCTCGAGCTGGAGGCCTCTCCCGTCTCTCTCACCACTGCTCCCTACTGGGCACGCTGCATTTATTGAGATTGTCAGTGGCTAATCATCAATAATTCAGGAATTCATTTGCATGTAGATAATTAAAAACTCACCAGGGTCTCAAGGTCTGCCCGCGTGGTAGCCAGCTGGGCCTCTAGGCTGTGGAGGTGGGTCTGCATGTCCATCGCCACTATGTCCCGCGCATCCTACATTCATCACATATTAGTCGCATGATAGATATACAAAGCATTTGCATTTAAATTAAAATGAAAGTGCATTCATACGTACCTCTAAGACCCTCATCTGGGGTCAGCCGGCGTAAACCTCCCAGTAGCATCAGAGGTAATCGGAGCTGTCTGTCGCCTGTGAGGTGACTCGGGTCCCGCCACGCTGCCAGTCGGAGTACTGGTCTGAGAACCGGACTCTCCAGTCGATCGCCTTCATGCGACCGCGCGTCTTCTTGCCTATTCCCTGGGGCTCTCCTACCTTGACCCACTCTTGGTGTAGGCCAATAGTCATCATCACCAGCCTAAGCCGTAACGGCTCAATCTCGTTCAGGCAATGAACCCAAAGCTCATGCCCGAAGCGAGGTCGGCCCGCTACGACCCACGGCTGGCCCTCGTCGGTCATCCCCTCATAGGGTCTCCACCTCACCTGCATTCACAATCATCCATCATATCATATCACATTCTGTAAAATAAAAAATCTTTGCATAACATTAAGCATACATACCATTGAGGTGGGGAAGTCGCGGAACTCCCGTCGTAACACTCGCAGCTCGTATGCGAGTGGGGCTCCAGTCACCACCGGTAGCCAACAACGTGCTAGAGGGAAGCGTCCCTCATCTCCAGGCCGTGGGTCAGCATGCCCCATCGGCATGTATAAATGGCTCCATATCTGCATCCATGCATTGCATTAGTAAAGCATTCGCATACATTTAAGAAAAAGAAATAAAAAATGAAAATGAAGATGCATACCTGAAGAAAAGGTGATAAGCCACTGATAGTCGTCTCTCGACCTGTCCCGGTGGACAAGTCGTCCATCAAGTGTGCCAGCAGCGCTGCTCCCCAAGCATATCTGCCGACGCCCTCTAGATCCTCGAGTATCCCTAGGAATCGACAGTTGATGATGTCACCCTTCGTGCCAAGCAGCAACCTCCCGAGCATCAGGAATAGGAATCTCCTCAAGTCTCGATATGCTCTCTCCCTCTCAGCTGGGTCCTGGCAATAGGCATCCCTAGCACCGTCTATCAGCCTCCGTGAGAACTGCTCCAGAGACTCCCTCGACCTCTGCCTAGAGTCACCTAAGCCCATAGCCATGGTAAGGTCGGTACGGTAGATGGTCCTAGCCCATAGCCATGCTAGGCGTCTCGTAGACTGTCTCTAGCCCTAGCAATCTCTGTGTCAGCTCACTATAATCGGGTAGGGTGATCCCACTCACCGCCTCTCCGTCTACCCTTAGCCCGGTGATCCTAGTGACGTCCTCTAGGGTAGGAATCATGTGACCCCACGACATCAGAAATGCCATGCTAGTCCTGTCCCATCTCTCTCTAAGCACTTGGATCAAGGGTAGGTCTGGCCTCACGGGCTCTATGCTAAGGAAAGATCCGAATCCCATAGCATCTACCCTAGCCCTCTGAAACTCGGGGAGTCCGTAATAAGCTGATCGGATTTGAACCCAGGAGATCCGCGTCCTCATCAACCCCTGTATGCAACAAAAATAAAATTTTCCCTTAAGATTTCATGTGGATAATCGTTTAAGGCCATTGGCTATAACATTTGCTCTCTGTTTTAATTGATGACCTACCTTAGGTCGTGGTTTAATCAATTGACGCCCCTGAGGGAGGCGTTATTTTAAAATGTGTTTCTGATAATTTCATGTGCAAATTGAATTAACGACCCACCCTGGGTCATTGTTTACTTAAATGACGCCCATATGGGGAGCGTTGTTTTGAAAGTAATTTCCTAAATTCTAAGAAATTTTGAATTGACGCCCAGCCCTGGGTCATCATTTGTTTAGGTAACGCCCCTGTGGAAGGCGCTGTTTAAAAGGCAATTTTCTAACCTAAATTACAATTCTAGAAAAAATTTGAATTGACGACCATACTCGTGGTCGCTGCTTAATGAATTGACGCCCCGGTGGGGGGCGTTATTTTTTTGGGGTTTCAAACTAATTATGAAATTAACAGAGGCACATATGTTTTAAATAAATAAAATGGCATGGAAATTAACCGCATGATGATAAACGTGATAAATTTTAAAAATGACGACATGCTGTAGGGCGTGATTTCATGCATTTATCATTTTTCAGAAATAGAATTAATTGAATTGACGGCTCAGGTTGGGGCGTTATTTTAATTAACGACACCCCTGGGGGCTTCATTTTTCTGAGTCACTATTTTTTTCAACCGAGGGCAATGGAAATGAAAAATGGAAATAAAATGAAAATAAAATTAAAAATGGAAGGTTTGGGGCCTACCTTGCGTCGTTCGGGCACGATCAACCCTCCCCGGTGTAGATCGTGATAAATCCACACATGTGGAACAAACCACTCATATGAGATATGTAAAATGATGGAGAGATGATAACAAAGACAAAAGAAAGCACGTGGTGCTATAAAGGAGAGTGATCGCCAGAGGGGTTACCTCAATAATAAAATAAATGATCGCGAATACCTGGTGATAAGTGGGATGCGGGATGGATTGTGAATTCCTTCCTCCTCCTTCTATCGGCCGGCCGATGAAGGGGGTTTTCCTTATTGATTACCCTTGCAAAAAAGAAAAAAAAACAAGTAAAAAAGATGGATCAGCCAAGAGTGAATGTAGTATCAATCCCAAATAAAAGATATGATGATGAAAGAGAACACAACATGCGCACCTCTTTTTTGGTTTTAAAAACCCCTAAAGAGTTAGGGAAAGGAGAAATATGATACTAATGCAAGAAAAGAAAACGGTGGATGATGATCGATGGAAACGCACAAATAGATAAGCAAAAGACCCCTGCTGTCCCTGACGACAGTTGAGGGGAACCAGGGTTGATGCTGCTGGCAGGAAGAAGAGGAAGCAGAGAGCTCTTCTAAAAGATCGCACAGGAAGAAGATGAAGAGAGCCTCTGTAAACCCTGTATGTATCTATATGTATAACCTCTGACCTCGGTAACCTCTGTCAAGATCGACCAGAGCATGCTTATATAGGGTTTAGATCAAGATAACCCCATATTTGGGAAGATAAGAACGGGCAATGGTTATCAATGGCAAGGACTCCAGTTCCCTGATCGAGCAAGGTGACCAAAGAAGGCAGGGAACTATTCAGGAAAGGCACACTCAGACAGGACACCGAAACATAAAACGCGACCTTCAGAAGGGCGTCAAATTTGAATTGACGACCTACCTTAAGACGTTACTCCATAACACGACCTGCTCAAGGGCGTCACTTCTTGGATTTAAATTTGGAAATAAAACTTTCTTTATTTGAAAATTATGAGAAAACGCCTGAGATAAAGGTGTTACTTGAAAACACGCCCTGAGGAAGGACGCTAATCAGTAATTGGAATTTATTTTGAAACCGGATAATACCAGGAATTGACGCCCTGAAATTTGGTCGTCCTTTCTTTTGAACACGCCCTAGGTAAGGTCGCTTTTAAAATAACGCCCCTCTTCAGGTCGCGAATCACAAAAATGCAAGAACAAACCAAAAAATACACAAAAATAGAAAAACTTCATATTATGAATGTATTGAAGTTCACTTTGGGGCGTCAACATAGTGACATGAGATTTGATCAACATAGCGTCAATTTTGGCGTGTCTACAGCTGCCCCGCCTTGGCGTCTGCTTTGCAAGAGAGTGAGACAAAAATGAAGCGAAAGTGCAACTAGCGGAATGAAGTGGAATGAACTGATAAGTAGACGCCAAGGTGTGATGTGACACGCCTCAGACACCAAGCATTAGAAATCTTTCCAAGATTCTGAGTGAAACAACTCCGAGTGATTCCAAGGAAACATCAATTTGCTGGATAAAGGAGATTAAACTAAACAAGTAAAAATGTGCGCGTGGCACGATAAGGAGACACCATTGGAGAGCGGTTACCAGCCAACGTGGACGTGCTACAACCAAGGTGGATTTGCAGAAAAATAAAGGGAATTGAGATGGAGACCCAGCAAAGGAACATTTTCAAGGAACCAGCCTGAGCGGCTTCAGAGAGAATAAAGTACTCAATTTGGAGTGGAATATCTCATGTCAACTCAATCAAGAACGAGTGACTTTCATTATCGCCATAATATGAAGATTTTCATCATGAACCTCAAAGTCCTACATGATGCATGTTGGGCTAAAAGGAAAAAATAAAACAAAAACTAAAATAGAAAATAATCAAGGATAATATTGCTAAGCCATCTAGACTTGGTCAAGAATCCATCCCTCTGAGCTGACACTAAGCCGAAGCCCGTTTATCCGCGCATCATCTCAGAAAGTGGAACCATCGTCCCAAACCTTGGATGACTCAACGGCCTATCCGTGTGATCAAGACTCTCCTGGAATTATCACCGTTTTTGATGAAGGGGAACTCAAATTCCAGGTTCATCAGAACCACAAGGTCCTTGATATATTATAATAACGTAGAATAACATATAGTAATAATGCTTACAGGAACGAAATACAAGAACAACATGATGTTACTCCAACAGTGATCCGGGCATCTCGAAACCTGCAATCCTCTGCACTTGAAAGTTCATTAGCCCTCTCACAATTTCAATATGAATAACCCTCAATTCAAAGCATGACATGATCATAAGTGCTAAATTAAAAACAATTCCAACAAAATAATAGCACGTAAGTTCATCAAAGCATGTAGGGAAGCAAATTCATAAGCTCACAAATTCACGCCTGGATAAAACGGCGTCAAAAACATGAAAGGCGCCTGACATGAGGGCGTCAAAAGAAGAAACACGCCCTTCCAAAGGGCGTGAAATGCATCGAGAGTCCAGGAAGAAGACGACCCTAGAAAGGGCGCTACATAAAACACGACCTGCGTCAGGTCGTCAATTCAGAAATCGACGCCCCAACAGAAGGCGTTAATTAACATGCTTTCGTTTCCAACGCGAAAGCTAAACCCAGTCCTAATAGCAACCAATCTCACAACTCCGAACACCCCTAAGACCCTTCGGACTTCTATAAAAGGAGGACACTTCCTCTGATCAACCAATGCAACCTCTGAGAGTTTCTATTCTCTGCTTCTTCTGTTCGTGTTCTTCTTCTCGCAGGGGCTGCAACCGCCCGAGCCCTTCCTGCAAACCAAAGATGGAGAGGGCGTTTAAGAGGTCCAAAACTTCTACCCCTCGACTAACTGAGATCAACGGTCACATAAGCAGTAGAATCTCCATGAACCAGGTAAAGTATTATTTCTTCTGTTCTTCTCTTTTCTTATCTTCACTGAACTACTTCTGTCGCTCATGCATTCTCCTTCTTTTCTTTCTTCCACAGGATTATCCAAATGTCCCAGGAGCTAGGAGATTTACAAAAAGTAAGTGGCTGCCACTTATCCTTTCCAAGTTTTCTTCAGATATGAGGGTATACCTAGCAAGATGGCACCTCCTGAGCCTAGTTACCCATGCTAAACACCATGATCAAATCCATCTTGATTGGGCAGCTATAGGAGCTCTTGTAGAGATATGGCATCCTTCTAATCATACCTTTCTCTTCTCTACCTTTGAAGCCACCATCCTATTAGAAGAATTGGAGATGATCTTAGGTTTAAAGAGAATGAAGCAAGGGGATGAAGAGAAGATGGCCAACATGCCAAAACCAATTTCTTCTCACGAGCTATTAACCACATTGATACCTAGCCCAAACTTAGTGAATCAAATCAAGCTCACTAAAGGAATTAATCTTCTAAAGCTTGCCTCATGGGTGTACAAGAGAGCGGATCAAGCTAAAGAAGAAGAAGAGATTGAACGGGTGACCAAGGCCTTCGTGGTATGCTTAGCAGGAGCACTCTTATTCCCATCCATGGAGGATTTTCTAGAGGAGGCACAGTTGGGCGCCGTGGTGAGCTTATGGGAGGGAGAGAGAATCGGACCGGCTGTTCTAGCTTATCTCTATAGCGGGCTTACCTCGGCGGCAATGGGAAGACCCATCTACGGATGCATGCTAGCTCTCTCTAGTTGGGTAGACCTTCACTTCAAATTTGATCCATGTGATGAGGCCCAACAGCCCTCAAGAATCTTCTCAAAGAGCCCACTCTCTTATGTGACCGGTTCACTTGGGATAAGCAACAGAGTGATGAACCGGATACCCCAAATCAAGAAGAGAACGGAATGGAGAGAGCACCTTAAAGTAATGCCAAAGAACCTCTTCACTTGCACCCCGGGAATACTCAAGACTCAAGAACTCCGTGCAAGATTTTCTCCCGGAACGGACCTTCGACTCATAGGCGCTTCAGAATTTGTTTTATATAACTCACACCGATGCCTTCCTCAACTCGGGCTTCCACGGCAGGTATTCGAAGACCCATCTCATCTTCCTTCAATCAAGATACGGGACCTCGGCAGCAACGAAGATGGAGAAGAAACCACAACCATTCATGCTCTGAGCACTTTGTGTGGTTGTGGACTTGTGTTCGTGTACTTTTCTCTTTCCATGTTCTTCGTTTTTGCTTCGCTTTGCCCTGTTCCTGCAACTGTAATCCACACTTTGAACAAACAGGTTAATTCATCTATTCGACTTGGCCCCTTGCTCAATAAGCAAGGGGTATCAATATTTTGACCTTAATGACGGGTCAAGGGGCCAAGCCTTTAATCAAATAAGGTAAATGAAATAACTGATAACGGGGAGATGCAACATGCAAGCACGCATATGCAAACTATAATTAAAGATGCCCATGCAGAAATGCAAGCATACTTGGAGACTGCATTTTTTTTCACTCATTTATATATTTTTTTTGTTATTTTTCTGAAAAACGCGCCTTAGAGAAGGTCGTGATTCACATAAAAGACGCCCTAGAAGACGGCGTGAATTTGAAAAGGGAATTTGATTTTTTGAGAAAGTAACGACCTGCGCAGGGACGTTATTTGGAAAGAGACGACCTAAACAAAGACGTTAATTAACTTGAACGCGCCTTAGACAAAGGCGTTAATTGAATCATTCTGCAAAAATGGGTTGACAAGGCTATCAAGACCACGGGTCCTACACGGTCACCATCTAAAATTCATTAACATTTCTTGAGTAATTAAAAGGGAGTCGACGTGATCATAGTTGACTTGTATTCGAGATTTCATACAGTGCAATTTCCTAAGTCCGTCTTGACCATCCTACGAGTTCATGACTTATCACATAGAAAGGATGGAAGAAAATATAAGGGAAGCCCATAAGGGATTCTGAGATGCTCGAGGTAAAGTTACCTCCCCTACCCTATGCCTGTTGGGGTTCGGTCTTTGGCATAGGGAAATTTTGTTACCTTTTTACCTCTTTTATATTGCACGCATACGCCTAAGGTTTTCCTTGCGGGGACTTTGCCCTCTTGACATGCTTTTCTTTTCACCATTTGACTTTCACTTTGAAATTGACTTGCATTGATGAACAACCTAATTGTACTTGGGCTTTTGTGGCATTTGCTCCCTTTTGGGCCCTGACTTCCACCTACTAGGGCGGCGGATAGGCTTGGCGGGTCTACCCCGAGGTCTCCCTTCCTCCCTTATGGGCCGAAGAAGAAAAGAACGGGTATTGTCTTTCACCTTTAGTCAGGTTTTGACTTCCCATCGGATTTTGCACTGCTTGAGTTCAAGAATAAAGCATGTTTAGTGTGTGCGGGTGTCGACCCAATTTTAGGCTAACAAGATTGATGAATGAATTCTTAATTTTGACCTTTCGGACCTTGATCCTTCGTGTGCCATGACACCAATTTTGAAAGCTTTTCATTTTTATTTATTTTGATTTTGAAGAATTTCTATTTTTTATTTGCTTTTTGGAATTTCTATTTTTTTTGGTTTTTGGAAATATTCCACTTTGTTTTGGATTTTTGAATCAATTTTCATTTTTTTTGGATTTTGAAAATATTCTATATATATATTTTTTTGGATTTTTGAATCAAGGGTAGTATTTCTTAAGATACAAACCATTCCATGGGTGAGTTAACTCTTCTCCTTCAGCATTAATCAGTTTATAAGCATTGCCTGGATAAATCTCTTTTATGACGAATGGTCCTTCCCAGTTTGGTTGAAGTTTTGAGCGAGGCCCACCGGGTTTTACAAAAATTCTTTTAATTACCATCTCACCGATTTTGAATTTTCTCTCAATCAGTTTCTTTTGATAAAAATGTGAGAGCCCCGTTTTGATAAATGCGCGCATGCTCAGCGGCGACCAAACGCTTCTCATCTAGGAGTTCCAATTGAGCAAGGAGTGAATCACGACGCTCATCAATAGAGAGTTCCTTGTCAAATCGTACTCGCAGAGAGGGAATGAGAATCTCGTAAGGGACTACCGCCTCCATTCCATAAGTAAGGGCGAAAGGGGTTTGCCCAGTGGGGGTACGAATGGAAGTGCGATAGGCCCAGAGAGCTTCAACTAGCTTGTCTGGCCAATCCGAAAATTTATTAGCCTCACACGTCTTTTTAACAATTTTGATCAAAGTTTTATGAGTTGCCTCTGCTTGGCCATTTCCCTGTGGATAATAGGGAGAAGAACGATGCAATGCAATGTTATACCTGTTGCAGAGATCCTTGAGCTCTTGAGAGATGAATTGAGGTCCATTGTCGGTGACGATGGTACTCGGGATGCCGAACCTCGTGATGATGTTCTTCATTATGAATTTGCAGACAGTTGATGCTTTAATCTCCACGTAAGCTTCTGCTTCCGCCCACTTGGTGAAGTACTCCGTTGCCGTCAGGATGAACGACTTTTGTTTCGTGAGGAGGTTCGAGTCACCAAGAGGTCCAATGATATCAAAAGCCCACATGGAGAAAGGCCATGGGGAGGACATAGATGGAGTGAAGAAGCAGGAGAATGAATTTTGTCGCGTGCAGTTGGCACTTAACACACCTTCGAACATAATGGAACAATCCTCTTCTAGAGTGGGCCAATAGAAACCTAGCCTAAGGATCTTCTTAGCTAGCATCTGGCTGTTCACATGACCACCACACACCCCGGAATGCGCCTCTTCCACAACTTTCCATGATTCATCATCATCGAGGCATCTTAATAAAACACCGGTGAGCCCTCTCCTGTAGAGCACACCTCCAACCAAGACATAACGCTGAGCCACTCTTCTGATTACTTTCTTTTCTTCCACAGTGGCTTCTTCAGGATAGGACTGATTATTGCAATATCTGGCAATCTCGTAATACCAAGGTTTTTCTTCGTCAGCCAGCTCTTCTTGCCAATCTAATAACATGACCTCTTTGCCTTTAAGAGCTTCCCTCTGCTTGACCTTTTCGAGCACTTGATCCCTAATATCGAGGAATGCACGATCCTTAATAGCTGGAGTGTCGCGCTGATGAATCAGAGGAACATGAAAATCACGCTCAGGAGGGAAGACTAAAGCAGAAGCTAAAGAGGCAAGGGCGTCAGCCAAGATGTTCTGGCTACGAGGAACATGGACGAAAATCAATTTGGTGAAGAGCTTGGCATAAGCTGAAGCAAGTTCCTGGTAGGGTTTGAGCTTGGGATTGATAGTGCGGCACTTGACGAGCACCTGGCGTAGAATAAGCTGACTATCACCAACAATCCTCAAATGGGTGACACCATATTGATGAGCGGTTTGAAGACCGGCCAAAAGAGCTTCATACTCAGCTATATTATTGGTGACAGGGAAAGTGAGCCGAGAAGCAAATGGGATGGTGACCCCTTCTGGTGTTAAAAGAACCATGCCGATCCCTCTTCCTTGGGAATTTAGAGCTCCATCAAAATGTAATGTCCACATAGGATCCTGGGGTTGATTAATGGACATCAGTTCTTCATCTGGAAACTCCGAATTGACAGGATCAAAGCGGGGGAGAGGGTGATGAGCAAGGTGTTCGGCAATGGCGTAGCCTTTGATAGCTTTCTGTTGAATGTAAGTGATGTCAAACTGGGAGAGGAAGCGTTGCCAGCGTGCTAATCGATCAGTGAGGATAGATTTTTCAAGAAGGAATTTGATCGGATTCATGCGTGCAATGAGGTGAACCTCGTGAGCTAAGAAATAGTGTTTTAATTTCTGGACTACCCAAACCAAAGCAGCACAAGTCTTCTCCATGGCTGAGTACCTCTGCTCACAGGGGTTAAGAAGTTTAGACAAATAGTATGCTGCCCTCTCCTTACTTTCTTCATCCACTTGAGCCAAGATAGCACCTACAGAGTCATCCAGGACAGAAACATAGAGAAAAGCGGTTTGCCTGGAATTGGCGGCCTCAGGACAGGAGGATTGGCCAAATAATCCTTCAATCCGTCAAAGGCTGCCTGACACTTGTCATCCCAATTAAACTTGACTCCCGGCTTAGTGAGCTCGTAAAACGGCCTGCATCGTTGTGAGTGCTGGGAGACGAAGCGGCGAATAAATTGCAACCTCCCGATTAATCCTCGAACTTCCTTCAAATTCTTGGGAGGAGGCATGTCTCTAATGGCCTTTGCCTTGTTGGGATCAACTTCAATTCCCCTCTTGCTAACAATGAAACCAAGCAACTTCCCTGAAGAAACGCCAAATACACACTTTTTAGGGTTCATCTTCAATTGATATTCTCGTGATCTTTGCAAGACTTTAGCCAGAACCCCAGGATGCTCAATCCTTGTCCTTGATTTTACAACCAGGTCATCCACATACACCTCAATAAAAATGTGAATCATATCATGAAAAATCGCCATCATTGCCCTTTGATAAGTGGCTCCAGCATTCTTGAGTCCAAATGGCATGACCACATAACAGTATGTTCCCCATGGTGTTGTGAAGGATGTTTTCTCTTGATCTTCTTCAGCCAAACGAATCTGATTGTAGCCTGAAAAACCATCCATAAAAGAGAGAGTCTCAAATCCTGCCGTATTATCGATTAGAACATCAATATGAGGGAGGGGGAAGTCATCTTTAGGACACGCACGGTTGAGGTCCCGGAAGTCTATACAAATCCGAACCTTTCCATCTTTCTTCATGACCGGGACGATGTTAGCCACCCAGTTGGGGTAGAGGACAACTCTAACAAATCTAGCCTTATGGAGTTTATCGACCTCTTCTTTCATCTTCAAAGCCATATTAGGGTGGAAATGCCTCAACCGTTGCTTGACCGGGACAGACCCTGGCTTAAGTGTAAGCCGATGTTCAACGAGCGTAGAGTCTAATCCAGGCATATCCTCATAACTCCACGCAAACGTGTCCTTGTATTCTTGAAGAACCAAAATAAGCGCCTCCTCTTCGGAGGGCGGCAAATTCTTGCTAATGAGGACGATCCTAGGGTCTTCCTCGGTACCCAAATTAACTTCTTTAGTAGGCTCCTCTACAGAGGCTGATGGTTCGTCAAATCTTCTCATGCCACTGGCAAAGGCATCAGCCTCGTCCTCATATTCTTCATAACTTTCATCCCCCTCTTCAATAGGGTCTTCATCATTCATGATTTCGTAGACACCTAAACCCGCATAAGAAACAACAGTATCCTCATATTCCAATTCTGGAAGGATAATCGGATCCTCTACAAATTCCGAGATGACTAAACAAGTACGACATCTGATAGCTAACTCAAACAAAAATCTACGGGGAATCTATCTACCCTTAGACTTCTTATGTGAATCTCCCCCATGAATTTTATTATTAGTAGAAGAAGAGGAGGAGCAACTAGCTTTATTAGACGAAGAAGGAGGTGAGAAAGCGGATACAGGAGGTGATACAGATGAAGACCCCTCATCGAAGGGGGAAAAGAGATTTATCAAGGAATCTTGGAAGAGCGGCTCCTGGGTCGAGACCCACTCGGGAAGGAGATAAGAGGTTTCCTCAAAAGTGATGTAGGATTGGAGAGTTGGAATTTTGGCGTTTTTTTTTCATTTTTATTTTTATCTTCATTTTTATTCTCTTTTTCTAGAAGAAAGCAATGCGAGGGGAGAATAGTAGGAGGAGTGGAGATTGCAAGATTGGAGAAAGATTGAATCAGTGGTGGCCCACGTGGGGGCGCAATGGAGAGTTTAGAAAATCGCTCGGGGAGCGAGGGAGGAATCGGCAGAGAAACTTGGATTGAATTTGGAGACAAATTGATCGTAATCGGTGGCGGTCTTGGCACGCGACCAAACCAATGAGAATATAGAGAAGCAAGAACAGATGGATGCATGGAAGTGAGAGAAAAGAGGCCGGCCCACAGCCTGTCCACAGTGAAACCTTCCTCAAACGGAATATCTGGCTCTCCAGTATCAGTGTAGTCACTCAGCAACTGCCTCTTGTCTGTAATCACAGCAGGTTTTTCAATCAATTCATGAATAAGTGGTGGCCATTCCGGATCTGTCGGCATAAAGAGGCGGCTCAAGGAAATAGTAATGTCTTGCATATCGAACCACCTGTACCAGTCACATTCTGGATCATCCATTTTCCTTCTCTTGTCAGGCCTTAAGGATTCCAGGGCTTTATATGTGGCCAGCGGGGCAATATGACGAGCAAACTGTCTAGCATGAACATCCTGACAGTCTAGTATGGAAGTGATTATTGTAGTTTGCTCATTATTCTGAAAGCCACCCGTGACAAAATGTGTCTGCAATGTCCAGGTAAGCGGCTGGCGATCTGTCTTCAATGTAGATGTCATAACTGCCCACGGTTCATCTTCATTTTTGCCTGGCCCTTTGTAGCCCAAACCACCTCTTGCAATCAATTTCTGAGGCTTTACAGGCCTAATCCTGCCTTGACAATTGGCACCCAGACCTTTGCCATTTTGATACCCCATTTTCATTAAAATGTTCCAGCCATGGGTGTTCATCACCGTTTTCTTCTTCTTCCCCTTGGAAGGCAGGGGTGTCATAGCAACTGTTGTGATAGTCTCGGATGGCATCGACTGTGGGCGAGGGACGTCCAATACAGATAACAATGGCTTATTGGCAGGCCAAATAGAAGGAACTGATGAAGCCACATGAATATCCTCCTCTGGCAAAATTGGCATACTGGTGACTTTAATAATGCGGCCCTTGTGTGGAAATTTAAGGCATTGGTGATTTGTCGAGGGCACCGCATCGAGCTGCTGGATGTAGGGGCGTCCCAGAATGCCATTAAATGTCGGATCCATATCCAGAATGTGAAAATCTGCTGTGATGGTGGCAGGACCCAAACTTACTTTTAGTGTTATCATGCCCAGAGGAGGCTTCTTAGTGTTATCGTATGCAGTGACTGTTATGGTGGATGGCCGAATCAGATTCTCGGGAATGCCGCACATCTTCAAAGTGCTCGGCGGCAAGACATTGATGGATGCCCCAGTGTCCACCAAACACTGTTGTACAGCCACCTTATTGATATCAACTGTGATGCATAGAGCATATTTTCTTGCTGAGATTGGTGCCAGCTCATGCTCATAAAAAGTGATTGCTGGTTGACTGCCAGTAGGTGTTAAGATTGCGGTTATCTGCTCGACCGGAATGTCCTCATTGACCATGACTTTCTGCAGATATTCCTTTAGAGCCATCTGATGAGTGGTCGACCTCTTGATCAGTTCTAGAATTGAAATTCTTGCCGGAGTCCGGTCCAAATGCTTTAACAAGTCGTATTCTGTGCCTGGTATGGACTCCTGTTCTTGTTCCTGTTCTTGCGGCCCCTGCGCGGGCTCTAACCCTCTCTGTGGAAAAATGCGGTGGAACATCCGTCCACTGCGGAGCGGCGCCACGCCTTGACGCGCCTCTGTCGGGGCAAGTGTGGGAGGAGGGTTAGAAGAAGAAGAGGGTGTGTTAGTGTTGATAAGCGGTGGAGGAGTGTTTGAAGAAGGAGCCCCCACAGGGGGTGTTGATGAAGAGTTCAATAAAGATGCCCCCGTAGGAGGCGTAGGAGTAGAAAGGGATACCCGAATGCGGGGGGAATTGGTGGGTGGAACGAGGAGAGATCTGGGCATAAAAGGTGGGGGAGCCGATGGTGGAGGGATCCTTGCCGGTGGAGGAGTAGTGGTGGCGGGTGCAACGGGCGTTGGCGACGGGCAGTTAAGGAGTGGCCTAGATGGCAGTGGTGAAGGGTTGGTGGTGGATGGGGTTTGTTGTGGTGTAGGTTGTGGAGGTGGTAAGCGGGTAAGAAGGGGGCGAACCGGCAAGGTTGGAGAATAAGTGGGGGTAGGTGGATTAACGGGGCGCAGAAGGGATCGGCTCAATTGGGGGGTAGAAGAAGAAGAAAGGGTGCGCAAGAGGCGCGGAGGTTGATTTTGATTGTGATTAAATGCCCCGACAGAGGCGTTTTCTTCATGCCATCCTTGCCCTCTCTCCACCTCAGGGAGAGACGTGACAGGGTTTACGTGCTGGTTTGGCGGGTGCTCCGGCAGTGGATTGTGGACAATCCCCATATCCTGCTGAGGCACTGGAGCTTGTTGTTGCTGCTGTGGAGCTGGTTGCTGTGGCTGCTGAGCCTGTTGCTACCGAGGAGGCCTTCTTTCTTTCATGGTGGCAATAAACTGCCTCATCTCATCCCAGTTGATGCCGCCCTGGTCATTTAGATCATAAATATAATCTCTGAAGTGAAAGCAACGATCAAGGTTGTGACCAGGTGCGCGATGGAAAGCGCAGTAACGGGATGTGTCAACATTAGCGGGCCACGCTGTTCTTTCCCTTGGTAACACGAGCAAGTTGGCGGCCATTAAGGCGTTGAAAATATCCGGGAGACTTTCTGACAGTGGAGGGTAGTGGGCTCTCTTGGGGCCAAGTGGTGGTCTCCATTGTTGTTGTTGGCCATAGTTGGTAGGTGGTGGTACCTGGTGGTACTGTTGCGGAGCTGGAGGGTCAGCGCGGGGCGCTTGGTTTTGCGATGGAGCAAAGGAATGTTGGGGTGCGAATTGGTGTTGTGGAGTGGAGTTGAAATGGGGGTTTTGTGGTGGAGGTGGGTTAGGCCGTGGGTTAGATTGATGGTGGGGGTGGCCAACTACGCCAACCTGCTCGTTTGCAATTGTGCCCTCAGTCATGGGCCCGCTGTTGTTGACATTTGTACTTTTCTTAAATAGCCGTGGCTTCGGCTCAAACATGCCCATGATGGGCGAATCCTTTATCTGTGTTTGGATATAACGAGCTCTTTCATAGAGCTCCTCCATAGTTGTTAATCGGTTCATGGCCAAGATATGCCGGAACTGAGGAGTTGCATTAGAAATTATCATCTTAACTTGTTCTTGTTCCGACAGTGTATCTTTCAATTTCTCGGCCATTAACGCCATCTATCAGCAAATATTACGAAGTCCTCTCGGGCTTCATTTTTTCTGCAACCAAATCGGTGACTGAGAGGGAGGGTCCAACCCGGTCCCTGTACTTCTGCAAAAACTTCTTTTGAACAATATCAAAATCGCTGGCATCAGCGGGATCCAACGAATAGAACCATTCAAGGGCTGGCCCCTCCAGAGATCTCCTGAATAAATAGGCCAAAGAGGCCTTGTTGTCTTGCCAGAAGGAGGTCTCATACCTGAAATCCTTCAAATGAATGAAAGGGTTACCAGTTCCATTGTATCGCCAGAAATTCGACATCTCAGAGGGTGGCAGATGGAAGACTGGCAGCGTGGGGAGAGAGATTTTCGGGGCATTCTTGGCCGCAGTGACTTTCTTAAGTTGCTCTTCCATGCTAGCCAACTTCTGAAGCAGTAGAATATTAGTATCAGACTCGACTGGGGCCGAATTTTGAATGAAAGAACTCGGTATAGGCGTCCGTAGAATTTGAGGCGGTTGGAGAAACTGGTGCCTAACCGCAGAATAGCTCGCCTGTTGGGCCGGCATGGCCGCAACGGGCGTTGGTGGACGGGAAGGAGGTTTATGCAAGATCGCCTGGTCATTAACAATGTGATGGCCACTCACGGCCGGAGGGGGGTTGGAGGAGGAAGAGGGAACGGACTTCCCCTTCAATGCGGCCTGAACAGCCTGCCGCTGGGAATCATCTAACTGAGACAAAGCTTGAATTAAATCGGTGACATTAATGGATGGGGAAGAATTCCCCGAGGTGTTGGAAGGTATAGCCTGAGAGGAGGGCTCAACCTCTTGAGGAGTGGTATCAACCACATGAACCTGAGGGTAATGAGACTGAGGAGGAGGGTAATTTCCCTCATGATAAATGGAATCTTGGAGGGGGATTTCATATTGACCAAAAACATTCTCATCCTCATCATCATAAGAATACCCGTAGCCTGCCATGTTGATGATTTTACCTGAACGGAGTTTCATGTTTAAGAAGGGGAAAGCTTTATGAAAGGGGTTATCACACAAAAGCACTCAATCCAAGCAAACTTTAAGCAAATCAATCCAACCAAATTTATGCAATCAAGTTGAGATGAACGTAAAATTTTAGTGTTATGCTTGAGATTAGAGTGGATTAATTTGCAGAATAATTCACTCCTTTTGCAAAGTGAAACCTAGTTTGGATCCAAGTGTGACTTCCGGGTCAACTAGGTTCTTTCTCTCTCTTCACCAACGATGGGTTCTCTATACTCCGGGTACTTCAAGGGTACAACCAGCCCGGCGTCCGTGAGGGAATCCACGGGTGCGGGGACTTACGGAGGTCTTGGAAAAGGGATTTCCGGTCCAAAGAGACGGAATGCTCAATGGAGGGTTGTCCCGATTCCAAGAGAGGTGTGTGGAATCCTAGTGTAGAGAGAGGAGGTCTCTCAACCAAATGCCACAAGATGCAAGCCAAGATATGCAGATCACACCAATATAGCCAAATAATCAATATAAGAATCAATGCAGCATGAATAAGCAAAGACAGCAGGGTTCTGTAAAATCACAGGAAAGAGACGACCTAGCCACGGTCGCTATCAACAAAAAAGACGACAGTGAGACTGTCGTGAATCCCTGGGGATCCCACAGGCAATGGAGAAAACGCGCCTTGGTGTGAGGCGCTATATGTGAAAAGGACGCCTTCGACAGAGGGCGTCAAATCTGGAAACGCGCCTTGATGTGAAGCGCTAAGCAATAAAGAGACGCCCTGGGGCAGGGCGTGAATCCACAAACAGCGTAATAAAAGCAGGGGATATGATGAAGCACGCCTTATCAGAAGACGTTAAACATAAATCAGACGCCCTGGATGAAGGCGTTAAATTAAAACGCGCCTCTGGGTGAGGCGTTAATTCAGATCACAAACTGGCTGATCCCGGGAGTGTGCAGTGTGCACGGTGGAGGGTGCCCGTGGGGCACAAAAGGAGGGGTACCGTGGGTACCGAGGGGAAAGGGCACACGTGGGTGCCGAAGGGGAAAGGGCACACGTGGGTGCCAATAGGAAAGGGCACACGTGGGTGCCAATAGGAGATGGTAATCAAAAGAAAAATAGTGGAAGTCCCACCGTGATCGCCAATTTGTAGATCGTGATAAATCCACACATGTGGAACAAACCACTCATATGAGATATGTAAAATGATGGAGATGATAACAAAGACAAAAGAAAGCACGTGGTGCTATAAAGGAGAGTGATCGCCAGAGGGGTTACCTCAATAATAAAATAAATGATCGCGAATACCTGGTGATAAGTGGGATGCGGGATGGATTGTGAATTCCTTCCTCCTCCTTCTATCGGCCGGCCGATGAAGGGGGTTTTCCTTATTGATTACCCTTGCAAAAAAGAACAAACAAGTAAAAAAGATGGATCAGCCAAGAGTGAATGTAGTATCAATCCCAAATAGAAGATACGATGATGAAAGAGAACACAACATGCGACCTCTTTTTTTTGGTTTTAAAAACCCCTAAAGAGTTAGGGAAAGGAGAAATATGATACTAATGCAAGAAAAGAAAACGGTGGATGATGATCGATGGAAAAGCACAAATAGATAAGCAAAAGACCCCTGCTGTCCCTGACGACAGTAGAGGGGAACCAGGGTTGATGCTGCTGGCAGGAAGAAGAGGAAGCAGAGAGCTCTTCTAAAAGATCGCACAGGAAGAAGATGAAGAGAGCCTCTGTAAACCCTGTATGTATCTATATGTATAACCTCTGACCTCGGTAACCTCTGTCAAGATCGACCAGAGCATGCTTATATAGGGTTTAGATCAAGATAACCACATATTTGGGAAGATAAGAACGGGCAATGGTTATCAATGGCAAGGACTCCAGTTCCCTGATCGAGCAAGATGACCAAAGAAGGCAGGGAACTATTCAGGAAAGGCACACTCAGACAGGACACCGAAACATAAAACGCGACCTTCTGAAGGGCGTCAAATTTGAATTGACGACCTACCTTAAGACGTTACTCCATAACACGACCTGCTCAAGGGCGTCACTTCTTGGATTTAAATTTGGAAATAAAACTTTCTTTATTTGAAAATTATGAGAAAATGCCTGAGATAAAGGCGTTACTTGAAAACACGCCCTGAGGAAGGACGCCAATCAGTAATTGGAATTTATTTTGAAATCGGATAATACCAAGAATTGACGCCCTAAAATTTGGTCGTCCTTTCTTTTGAACACGCCCTAGGTAAGGTCGCTTTTAAAATAACGCCCCTCTTCAGGTCGCGAATCATAAAAATGCAAGAACAAACCAAAAAACACACAAAAATAAAAAACTTCATATTATGAATGTATTGAAGTTCACTTTGGGGCGTCAACATAGTGACATGAGATTTGATCAACATAGCGTCAATTTTGGCGTGTCTACACCCGGATGATTTGCCTTGGTTGCCGTGGCCGTCGGGGTTGGCCGGGTTGTGGGACAACTGTCGCCGTCGCCGGTGGTTGCTCTCCTTCTCCTTCCTCTCCTCCTTGTTCTTCTTCCCCTCCTTCTTCATCTCCTTCTTCTTCCTCATCATCGTCCTCTTCGTCTTCATCGTCTTCATCTTCATCTTCTTCTTCTCCATCTTCCCTTTCTTCTTCATTGGTTTCCTCTTCGTGCTCCGCCCCCGGTGCTTCCTTGGCCGCTGCGGGAGGAACTTCCTCCACGGCATGATCGCCTTCCATATCCACAACCTCGGGGGCCGTGACCCTTTGGCGTTTCTGTGCGCCGCCCGCCATGGGAACGAGAGATAGGGAGAGTGAGATTGAGAGAGTTAGAGTGGAGGGGGAATGGGGTTTTCGGTTAGGGTTTGCAGAAGAGAGACGGAAAGAAATGAACGAAAGAGGAAGAAGAAGGAAGGGAAAAGGGTTTTAACGGTCGAAAAGAAATGACGCCTTAATGGAAGTCGTCATTATATCAATTGACGGTCTGAGGAGAGGCGTGGTTTCAAGATATGACGACATGAGCTGATGCGTCATTTATTACCTTTAAAATTGATGGGAAAGTGATTGATGTGATTGATCGTCATCATTACCTTTAAAATTGACGACGGTGTTGGCATGCATCCGTTTGTTAATACACGACATTCGTGAAGACGTCATTTACGTGAAATTATGGAGTTATTTCGAAAATACTTTGAAGAATTTGAACCGATTAACGCCTTATTTGGAGACGCGAATTGAGAGACGCCTATTGCTGAGGGCGTCAATTGTGATTTTTGAATTGTTTCAAGGAATTGATTTAATGACAATTGACGACATCATCTGAGGCGTTATTTAACCAATTGACGCCCTTTATGAAGGCGCTGCTCAGGACGGAGAGCCCGGAGCTCATTTTATCAGACAAAATCACATGAATTAGAAGAGATAATCATATAAACTCATTGTTTTGGCTCAAAATAAGAAGAGCATCTTTATTTCATTAAGGAAAAATCATGATTACATTTATTGAGCCATTATAGGCCTTATCTTCCTAAGAGCCAGTACATAAGACTCGCATTTGTCTTCTTCTTCTTCTACATGTGTTTTGGACTTTTGGAGTAGTCCAACCTTCCATTGAGCCATTATTATCTTGACTTCTTCTTGATATCCATATGAGCATAGTTCCCTTCTTTTGAGTGGAGGTAGATGAGAAGGTTCTTCAAAGAAGTGCCAAGGTAGCCCGAGCTGTGGGAGGCACCGGTGTGCATTGTAGAGGATGAAGTCGCTCCAGCCGATCAACCGAAGTTCTATGCCGGAGAAGAGTCTTGAGCGGAGTTCTTGGGTCTTGAGGAATCCCGGTGTGCAAGTAAAACCACTCTTAGGCATGGTCTTGAAATAGTCTCTCCAATCTCCTCTTTTCTTTAGCTTAGGAACCCGATTGATTACTCTCTCACATAAGCCCAAAGAATCCGTCTGTTGTGCCCCTGTGGTTTTGATGATTGGTTTTTGATGTGAGTTAGTCACTGTGAGTCATCTTGCTGTGTGAGTCATCATGTTGTTATTCAGTTATTTTCTGATCATAACTCAGTCTATCAAATGTTCAGTCATCTTGCTGCTCAGTTTAGTTTAACATATTTGATGTTCAGTCATGTTAACTGATGCATAAAGCATTCATTGCTACACTCTGCTTAGTTAGTATGAACAGTAGTGGGTCGACCCACCCTTGCTGATGCGTCGACCCATCAGAACCCTGACTTTCTGGGTATCAAAGTCTGTACATCAGCTTGATCGAGTAAGTCTGTACATCATGCCTTAGTGTTCATATCATTAAGTATGTACATCGACATGCATTGCATCAAGTGTATACATTGGGTCATGCATTCACTGTAGAGTCTACACATTACTGGGGCTTATTCAATGTCTTCATGCATTCATCAAGTCTATACGCTGGAAGACAAAGTCTATACAGCGTCAACTCATTGGGCTGCAGCGTCAACTCAGCAAGTATGCACATCGCCTTCAGACTTTCAAGTCTATACACTCTATACTCATTCATGTCTATACAACCATTTCTTCATTCAAGTCCATACACTCCTCAGTTGGCTTCAATTGAAGTGTGTACATCATAGGCGTTCAAAGTGTGCACTTTGCCTAAGTCTGTACAGCCACTAGTCGCAACAAAGTCTGCACATTGGTCTTCGAATTCAATGTCTATACATTGGGCTTTTACATGAAGTCTATACATTGTTGTTTACATTGTAAAGTCCATACATTGGTTGTTGCTCTTCAATGTCTATACACTGCCTTTAGGATTTAAAGTCTATATAGCCGTTGCCTCCTTTGTTGAAGTCAACACATTGGGCAAGTCTGTACGTTGCATTCGCCTTCACAAGTCTATACAACGAAGTATATACACTGCAATGTACATACTTAAATCTTATGACTTCATTCTTGTTGCTGAAGGGAACAGGGTCGACACTGGGAGCTTAAAGCGTCCACGCATCAGTTGATGAAGCCTTCACGATATCTTCCACTGCGTCAATGCCACAAGCAAGCAACGTCGACGCAACAGTTAAAGAAGTAGAGACCTTCACAGGCTATTCCACTGCGTCAACGCCACAATTGAGCAGCGTTGACGCAGCAGCTAAAGAGACGAAGCTAATGGCTTACTGGAATGCCTCACTGCGTTAACGCCATTGATTGACAGCGTCGACGTAGCAAGTCAGATTGCTGTCATTGAGCACGTGAACTGAGAACTCTATACATCAGACTGAAGAGTCTAATGAAGGGCACGTGATCCGAGGCTCCTGGCTCGTGATCCAAGGATGGACGAGATACCAGGATGCTGCCACGTGGTTCGAATTTTTAGGGCATGGAATGTGGAAGCCACACGCGCCCAGTGTGCCTGCTGCTGCTGCTGCTATATATACGAGTCTTCATCCTCTGTAGAAGACTGATCGAGATCGAAGCCTTGAGAGCAATAGCAGAAAAGCAGAAGTGCTGTGAGTTCGATCCAGTGAAGAAAAGAAAGAAAAGAAGAGAGCAAAGAAGAAAGTGAGAGTGAGAGTAGAAGAAGGAAAAGAGAGAGATAGTGCTCGTGAGAAGTGAGAAGAAAGAGAGAAGAAAGAGAAGCAGAAAGAAGAGGAAGAAAAGAAAAGGAGGAGAGAGTCTATTGCAGATCAGTTCAGTCTGTTCGTGGATCAAATCCAGAACGACTATGCTCATTGAGAGCTACATCTCCTGTGTTTCATTTCCAGCTTTTTTTGCTGTGCTTTTTATGTTTCTTTATTTTTTCTTTTGTTTCTTTGGTTAGCCTTGTTCTTCCGATTGCCCTGATGGGGATCGGGTTCCTCCTGTGGATTCAGGAGAAGGGAGACTTATCTCCGGTTCTGGGCTTGTGGCTAGCAAGTCCAGGGGTCCCTCCGGTATGGAGGAAGAGAGGTCTTCGACCTCTGGTTTCTAAGTGGCTGGGAGTCACTTGGGGTGTCCCTCCGGTTGGGAGGAAGAGGGGAGGCTGTTCCCCTGGTCAAGCTGTGTGGCAGCACCTTGTTCGCAGACTGAGTCTGCTTGGTTCTAGCGTTTGCTAGTGAAACCTCACTCCGGTTGGGAGTGAGGGGTGGATGTAGGTCTGGAGGACCGAACCACCTAAAAATCTATTGAGCAGTGGTTTGCTTTGTGTGTGTTTGCTTCCGCTAGATGCTTGGATAGGCGCGCTCCATGTGCTTGCTCATAAGTTTAATTGAATTAATTTTATTCTGTGATTGCATCTAGTATCTGAGTTTTTATTTGGGCATTATTAGTAGAAGGATACATTCACCCCCCTCTGTATCCGGGTCTATCACCCTAACAATTGATATCAGAGCGGTGTCTGCTTAGAAGGTCCAGCGACCTGCAGATCCGATCCTGCTGTCTTCGGTGGTAATTTGTTTTTAGTGCATCAATATTCCTGTTGCATTGAATTTTTCTTGTTATTTGTTCTCATGCCCCATCCACCAATTTTCAGTGCTACGCATTTTAATGTATGGTTTGCTAGTCTGAAGAATTATGTTAATTCTGTTAATCCAGACATGTGGAAAGTAATTTCACACGGTCCTCATGATCTACCAAATAAAAAGTCCAAATGGACTGACAGTCAAAAATCACTGCATGAAGAAAATCAGATAGCAATAAATCTAATGAAGGCAGCTACTGATAGAGCTTTTCATTCATATTTCTTTGATTGCAGTTCTGCTAAAGATATTCTGGACATGCTGAAGCGAACTCAGAAGAGGAATGAGGACAGCTGCATGATGGTTGACAGAAGCAATCAAAGCAGCAGCCAAAATGAAGATGATGATGATGAGGTAAATCTCTTCGAGAATTTTTCTCTTGATGATTGGGAGAATGCATATGCTGAATTGTTAGAGTCACATGAGAGCTTAAGAAAACAGTATAAAAAGTTGAAGAAGGGTACTGGGATAGATAGTTCTAGCTCTCCATGTGAAAACTGTTCAAGTACGAAGCAATTTCATGATGCATGTCTGTCTGATAATCATATGTATAAAAATCAGAATGCAAAACTGAAGAAGGAACTTGAATGTGCTTACTCTGAACTAAACAAGCTAAAATCTGAAGATGACTCTCTCAGAAAACTCTCCAAAGAAGATGAAGAAAAAACAGAGAAACTTAAACAGGAGAACAAATTGCTGATTGAAAAACTTAATGCCATAAAGTCTGTAAACATAGAATTACAGAAAGATCTTGAAAAACAGTAAAAAGATATGAAGGAAATTGAAAATGGAAGAAAGTATGAAGTCAATTCAGAAGATCAACTTCTAATAAATGAATTGGTTCAGAATGACAAACTTAAGGAAGAAAATGAGAAATTGAAAATGCTGAACTCCACTATGTCTGAGAGACTTCTGGCCTTAGAAAGAGGAAAAACTGTTTGCATTAAAGATTCTGATAAACTGAGCAATTTGGAAAATGAAATTGAGAAATATAAAACTGCTAACAAAGTTTTGAATGAAGCTATGAATTGCAGTGAGCAAGAGATTTCCAGTTATGAGTTACACATTTCCTCACTAGAAAATGAAATTCAAGATCTGAAAACATCTCTATCAAAGTTTGTGAGTGGACAAGAGAATCTGGACATGTTGTTAGGAGTTAAGGTCAATACTCAAAAGGAAGGGTTAGGCTACAACAATGTCAATAAAAAGGCTTTCAAAAATAAGCTAATGACATCTTTTATCAAAGCATCAGATGTAGCCACCACCTCAGAAAATAAACAACCAAATGTTTAGAAGAATCAGAAACAAACTGAAAAAATGGAAAAGGTCAGTCATGTGAAGAAAGGAGTGAATCACATTGAAAAAATGCATGCTGTACATCACTCAAACTTTCCTGCCACCAAGAAAAAGACTGATTTTAAATATGTTGAGAAAGTTCAATCTGTGCTTGACATGAATGCACATACACATGCACATAAAAATAAGAATTCATGTCATTACTGTGGTAGGGTTGGCCACATTATGGATAATTACTTCATTCTGAAACAAGATAACAAAAAGCATGCTAGGAAACATGTCTCTGCTCAGAACAAAAAGACTGCTCAGAACAAAAAGAAAACTGAATGCTATCACTGTGGCAAATTGGGCCACAGGGCCATTGAATGCTGGCATGCTCAGCGTAGACAATTCAATTCTAAAACTGTTAAACTCCCTGCAAATGGAAATATTTTTGGAAGAAATATTTTTAGAGGCAAGCACAATGAGTGCTTCAAATGTGGGAAGTATGGCCACACAGTCAAGGACTGTTGGCACATTTAGAAGAATTCTTTTAACCCCCATGTTATCAAATTCTCTGCCAGAAAATCTGTGAGCTTTTCATGCTATAACTGTGGGAAGCCAGGCCATAGAGCTGCTGAATGTTGGCTGGCCGGTTTTAGTAAACCGAATTTTAATTTTGTCAACAACAAAATTTTTCATGCATATGCACATGGATTTCATGCTAACAAGAATGTGCATAGATTAAATCTGAAAACTGGTGCATCTTACTATCATTATAGTAAACAGAACTCTCTCTCTGCCAATAAACTTTATGACAACAGTAATGTGCATAAGAAGAATTTGAAATCTGCTAATTCATGCCATTACTGTGGTCAAATTGGTCATTCAATGAATAATTGCTACTTGATGAAATCTGATGACCATGCTGCTAGAAATGTGCTGAGAAAATCTGCTAGGAGTAATACTGTCATGTCAGGACCCAAGACTTCTTGGGTGCCTATTTGTGCAAGATAGTTTGCTAACCTGCAGGTGTGCCTTGGAAGCTGAAGAATAAAAGGGGTTAATAAACCAAGGCACCCAAGTTGATAAACCCCATTCTCACACTGTTCAGGTAAATTCTCTGCATTTCCTGTTTCAAAACTCATTACATATCCTGGTTGATGTGTCCATGCATACTTGCTATTTTTTCTGCATAGCAGATTCACTCTTCATCTGCATTGTCTAAATTGAAGCCTCTGAACTCTCCTCAACTGAAATTTATGCTTTAGACACTATGAGTATTCACATCTCTAAATGCTCATATTATTTTGTCTGTTTAAATCTGAACTGCGTATGAATGTTGTGAAATCTGTCTGTTGCATAGTTCATTGAAAATCTGAATTACATATAGGACTGCATATTGAATTATCATGATTGACCTCAATGGTATATAAATGGTAAGCTACCAAAAGATAGAAAAATCTGTCTGGAGGCTCTTACTATGTGTGAGGTGGTCTTTTAGACCAAGTGCTCCGCCTAGTACCATGGGTCACTTTGCTGATAGGACAGTCTGATTGTGCACAAGTCACAATATCATTTGGAATCATATGTTCAGTTTTCAGTGCAAACATTACAATGTTTTCAGGGGAGTTAATTGCATGTTTTTGCATACATATAGTGCATTGCATTTCCTTATATTTGAAAATGCCAAAAAGAGAGTTTGAATACATATTGTGAGGGGGAGTCAATGTATTGCATTTAGGTTGTCAAATGCATACATTTGTCAGAATTCATTGCATATCCTTTCTTATTGATTTTGTTGAAAAACCTTGATCATATTTTAAAAACTTTGAGCTTCACAATCTCTCTTAACAATTGGTATTTCTCTTATCAATTGGTATCATTTGGGTTCAAAATTCTATCAGTCTTTCATGAAGATTTCAATGGGACTATCTCGATCATAAATCTGAAAATTCTTGAACTAGAAATCTTCTATTATACATTTTTATGAATGACTGAAATAACTCATGTGGTTTAAGTTTAATGTATTCAATGAGTTTGACTTTAAAATCTTTTAAAAATATCTGAAGCATGTTTAATAAACCTTAACCATCTGTTTCATGCTGTGTCTTGTAAAATCTTCTGAAATCTACATTATTGAATACATGACTTTATTTGGTTAAGTACATGAAATTGTTATTGATTTGAAGCAAATGAATTTTTCTGAAATGTCTAAAGGGTATTTTCTGTCAGAGCAATGACCTTGGTCATTGAGAAACACATGTCCAAAGGACTGTGTCATGAGGTACCATAGTTAACTCTGATTAAGAATAATTAAATTTCAGGCAGAGCAATGACATACACACTGAGAAATACAACTCACTCATCAAGAAATGATTTACAGTGTGTCATGATGTGTAAATGCTATCTCTGTTCTTATAAAACATGACAGTTAGTCACACTAAGTGCTTAGGGATATTGGCCTCTGATCAAGGTATATCCTCTAGTTACAAGGTGTGCACTGAACTAGAGTGCTCGTAAAATTTGTAGCATGAAAAATTATCGAACGAATTGAAATATCTGAATATTGATGCTAAAATCAAATTGCTACAACCCTAGACAAAATCATATGACTTCATAATTGCTTGATTTCAATACTAATGCATGTAATTCCGAACGAAGTCAATAAATTTGATTGTGTAAGAGAAAGGGAGTTTTATCAAGATAAATATGAGGGCTTGGTTCATTTTTATTAAAACATGGTTTTAGATATCAATACAGAATTTTATTGATAAACTCTGCATACATCATGTTTAAACCATGCTGTTCAATAAAGCTCATTCATAAGCCCTTATAATGGAAGACTTTGAAAACTTATGTTTTAGATTTATGAGATTGATATCTCTTTGAAAATATGGCTGAATTTCTTATGTTTGGAGCATCCTTGAAAAATCTGTTAATTGAAACTCTTCTGCTCATGTCCTTGACTCATTGACCTGAACTTCTCCTTGTTTGCCTCTGTGGTCTCCTTCTCATCTATCTTATAAGATTCCACTTATTGAGGGGGAGCTTCTATGTCATGCATCACTTGCATATCAATTGGCATCTATTCAGGGGGAGCATTCCTTGTCATACTGAATCATGTTCATATCATTTGTGACCTTGCATTCATATACTTAGGGGGAAGTATTGCATTTCTTGTTGCATCTGCATTTTTGCATTTACCCCTTCCCATGGTTCATCTTGATTATACCAAATGAGGGAGATTGTTTGCCAAAAAGGGGGAGATTTTCATTCAATCATTGCATGCTGGCTTCTTTTGATCATCTCAAACTAATGACTTTTTGCTGAAACTCTTAATTTCTCAAACTATTTTATTTTTGATGAAGTCAAAGGGGGAGAATAATTTGAGTCATCAGAATGCCTCACATCATCAGAATGACTCAATGTGTTGGAAGTGTTGCCATCATCAAAAAGGGGGAGATTGTTGTGCCCCTGTGGTTTTGATGATGGTTTTGATGATTGGTTTTTGATGTGAGTTAGTCATTATGAGTCATCTTGCTGTGTGAGTCATCATGCTGTTATTCAGTTATTTTCTGATCATAACTCAGTCTATCAAATGTTCAGTCATCTTGCTGCTCAGTTTAGTTTAACATATTTGATGTTCAGTCATGTTAACTGATATATAAAGCATTCATTGCTACACTCTGCTTAGTTAGTATGAATAGTAGTGGGTCGACCCACCCTTGCTGATGCGTCGACCCATCAGAACACTGACTATCTGGGTATCAAAGTCTGTACATCAGCTTGATCGAGTAAGTCTGTACATCATGTCTTAGTGTTCATATCATTAAGTATGTACATCGGCATGCATTGCATCAAGTGTATACATTGGGTCATGCATTCACTGTAGAGTCTACACATTGCTGGGTCTTATTTAATGTCTTCATGCATTCATCAAGTCTATACGCTGGAAGACAAAGTCTATACAGCGTCAACTCATTGGGCTGCAGCGTCAACTCAGCAAGTATGCACATCGCCTTCAGACTTTCAAGTCTATACACTCTATACTCATTCATGTCTATACAGCCATTTCTTCATTCAAGTCCATACACTCCTCAGTTGGCTTCAATTGAAGTGTGTACATCATAGGCGTTCAAAGTGTGCACTTTGCCTAAGTCTGTACAGCCACTAGTCGCAACAAAGTCTGCACATTGGTCTTCGAATTCAATGTCTATACATTGGGCTTTTACATGAAGTCTATACATTGTTGTTTACATTGTAAAGTCCATACATTGGTTGTTGTTCTTCAATGTCTATACACTGCCTTTAGGATTTAAAGTCTATATAGCCGTTGCCTCCTTTGTTGAAGTCAACACATTGGGCAAGTCTGTACGTTACATTCGCCTTCACAAGTCTATACAACGAAGTATATACACTGCAATGTACATACTTAAATCTTATGACTTCATTCTTGTTGCTGAAGGGAACAGGGTCGACGCTGGGAGCTTAAAGCGTCCACGCATCAGTTGATGAAGCCTTCACGATATCTTCCACTGCGTCAACGCCACAAGCAAGCAGCGTCGACGCAGCAGTTAAAGAAGCAGAGACCTTCACAGGCTATTCCACTGCGTCAACGCCACAATTGAGCAGCGTCGACGCAGTAGCTAAAGAGACGAAGCTAATGGCTTACTGGAATGCCTCACTGCGTTAACGCCATTGATTGACAGCGTCGACGTAGCAAGTCAGATTGCTGTCATTGAGCACGTGAACTGAGAACTCTATACATCGGACTGAAGAGGCTAATGAAGGGCACGTGATCCGAGGCTCCTGGCTCGTGATCCAAGGATGGACGAGATACCAGGATGCTGCCACGTGGTCCGAATTTTTAGGGCAGGAAATGTGGAAGCCACACGCGCCCGGTGTGCCTGCTGCTGCTGCTATATATACGAGTCTTCATCCTTTGTAGAAGTCTGATCGAGATTGAAGCCTTGAGAGCAATAGCAGAAAAGCAGAAGTGCTGTGAGATCGATCAAGTGAAGAAAAGAAAGAAAAGAAGAGAGCAAAGAAGAAAGTGAGAGTGAGAGCAGAAGAAGGAAAAGAGAGAGATAGTGCTCGTGAGAAGTGAGAAGAAAGAGAGAAGAAAGAGAAGCAGAAAGAAGAGGAAGAAAAGAAGAGGAGGAGAGAGTCTATTGCAGATCAGTTCAGTCTCTTCGTGGATCAAATCCAGAACGACTATGCTCATTGAGAGCTACATCTCCTGTGTTTCATTTCCAGCTTTTGTTGCTGTGCTTTTTATATTTCTTTATTTTTTCTTTTGTTTCTTTGGTTAGCCTTGTTCTTCCGATTGCCCTGCTGGGGATCGGGTTCCTCCTGTGGATTCAGGAGAAGGGAGACTTGTCTCCGGTTCTGGGCTTGTGGCTAGCAAGTCCAGGGGTCCCTCCGGTCTGGAGGAAGAGAGGTCTTCGACCTCTGGTTTCCAAGTGGCTGGGAGTCACTTGGGGTGTCCCTCCAGTTGGGAGGAAGAGGGGAGGCTGTTCCCCTGGTCAAGCTGTGTGGCAGCACCTTGTTCGCAGACTGAGTCTGCTTGGTTCTAGCATTTGCTAGTGAAGCCTCACTCCGGTTGGGAGTGAGGGGTGGATGTAGGTCTAGAGGACCGAACCACCTAAAAATCTATTGAGCAGTGATTTGCTTTGTGTGTGTTTGCTTCCGCTAGATGCTTAGATAGGCGCGCTCCATGTGCTTGCTCATAAGTTTAATTGAATTAATTTTATTTTGTGATTGCGTCTAGCATCTGAGTTTTTATTTGGGCATTATTAGTAGAAGGATACATTCACCCTCCTCTGTATCCGGGTCTAGCACCCTAACACCGTCATGTATCGGAGGGGGCTCTTGGAAAAGATTTTGGAGGCCGCTTGGGTTGCTTGGCAAGGATCAAATTTGAAGTGGAGATCTACCCAACAAGATAGGAGAAGTATAGACCCGTAGAGGGGCCGTCCCATTGAAGCCGAGGTAAGCCCATTGTATAGGTTGGCTAGTACCACCGAACCTATTCTTTTTCCCTCCCACATGCTAGCAATGGCACTTAAGTGGTGTTCTTCTAGATGGTCTTCTATTGAAGGGAAGAGTAGAGCTCCCGCTATGCATATAACAAACCCCTTCATTACTCTCTCCAATAAGCCCTCATCTTCTTGGGCCTTGTCCATGTTCTTGAACACCCTGTGGACACCAAAAATTGCACGTCCATATGTCCCACTGAGCCCCGCATTAATGTCAAAGTCATCGGAAGAGGACCCGGAGAGGCTCGCCATCCAGGGCTCCGGGAAGATACCACCGCCCGGCAAATCCCCGCATTTGCACGGGCGCATTAAGAGACCGAGAAGTCACAGGATGTCCTCCTGAATTAACACATTGCTACGGACCCACCCTCGGGCCCCTAACGGTGAAGAAATATCTCAGAATGCACAGCTTCAAGTTCCCGAAGCAAAAGCAAAGGCCCCTGTCAAAACGGTACCTTTGGTGCCTCCAGCGGCACGGGCCTGAGGCCCTTCAGCGGCACGGCATTTCAGCTCTCAGCGGCACGGCCATTTGGCCCTTCAGCGGCACGCTTCATTCAGGGTTTCACCAAGTCTATATAGCCGTCAGCCCAAGTCTATATGTTGGCACACCAAGTCTATACAGCCGTCAGCCCAAGTCTGTACACTGGCTGGCTGCTTCAAACGAAGTCTATACAGCCGTCAGCCCAAGTCTATACGTTGGCTGATTGCACAATCGAAGTCTGAACATCCACCAGTTCAACTTCCAAGTCTATACATCGGTGAAGCATTGGAAGTCTATACATTGGTAGCTTTATCGACGTTGCCCCTGCAAGTCTATACATTGCATCCGAGTTGAAGTCTGTACAACACTTGCTTTGCCAAAGCCTATACATTGTGAACTCTCAAGTCTATACAAACCTTCCTTGCTCAACTCTGTACATCGTCCAGTTGCCTTGCCAAAGTCTACACACTCGTGAGGCAAGTCTGTACAGAGTTCAGACGCGAAGTCTATACACTCATGTGGCAAGTCTGTACAGAGTTCGTGCACGCGAAGTCTATACACTCATCTACCAAGTCTTGGCCCTTCAGTGGCACAAGGTCCTTGGCCCTTCCAGTGGCACAGGGCTTCTTGGCTCCTTCAGTGGCAAGGCCTTTGGCCCTTTAGCGGCACGGTCTGGGGAGCCCCTCAACGGCACACTGTAACAAGCTGCCTGCGGCACAGACTTTCTGCCCTCAACGCCCATTTGCCCCTCTAGCGTTTAACAGCACGCCCTTCTGGCCTTCAGCGGCACGCCCTGGCAGCCGTTCAACAGCACGCCCTTCTGGCCTTCTATGGCACGCCCTGGTAGCCGTTTAACGGCACGCCCCCCGGTCGTTCAGTGACACGCCCTTTGGGTTCTTCAGCGGCACGCTTGCCATGTCTTCCAGCGACACACCTTTTGGCCCTCTCAGCGGCACGCTTGTTGTGCCTGCCAGCGGCACGCTGTCCAGGCTCTTCAGCGGCACGCTCCGACAGGACAACGTGATGCCCATGCCCTATAGATCGTTGGCGCGCAGTGAGCTGTCCGAGGTGTCGATCGGAGGTTGAGCCACGCATGCTACTCCACTGCCACCAAGGACGGGGAGGTCAAACCCCATTCAATGCCCGTCACCTCCCGCCACCGTCGTTTGCACCCGAACGCTCCCGCCGCTGGGGTATAAGATGCCCCCCTTCTTCAGCCAAAAAGTGGACAGAGGGGAGGAATGAGGCAGACAGACACAGACAAAAACACGCAGAAGAGAAGAAGAGAAGATAAGAGGAGAGGAAGAGAAGAAGGGAAGAAGAAGAAGAAGAGAGAAGAAGAAGAAGAAGAAGAAGAGAAGAAGAAGAGGGAGAGGCCTGCTCCCCTGCTGCCCGGTCCACCGTCGTCCACGCAAAGAAAAAGAGAGGGAAAATAGAGAAGAGAAGAAGAGAGGAGTGAGGTCTGGGAGGGGAGGAGCTTATGCTCCGTTCCCCTTCCCACCTTGTATTTTCTTTTCCTTTTCCCCCTTCCATTTTCTTTGCTGTTGTCCCCCTTCTCTTTCTCCCTACGATGTATTGGCCCTCTGTGGCCTCCCGTTCTTTGTGAATGAAAAGCCTTGTTCTTTGGGTTTCCCTACCGTCTCTATCTGTTTTACTCCCCCTCTTCTTCCCTATCGGTTTGGCCTCCGGCAGTAATCTTCCCCCCTCTACGTTTCAACCTTGCCCGTTAGCCCGTGGGGAGTTCCCCCCTGGCCTCTCAGCGGCCTGCTTTCACCCCTGGTGGCCTTCAGCGGCACACCTTTCCTGGCCGCCAGCGGCACACCTTTCTTGGCCGCCCAGCGGCACACCTACTTCAGCCTCCAGCAGCACACCCCATCTGTGCCTCCAGCGGCACACCCCATATGTGCCCCAGCTGCACACCCTTGGCCTGCCTCTACCTGGCATGCCTGGCCCTCTCCCTTCCAGTCAGGGTATCCTTTGGCTGCATCAACCAAGTGTTTCCCGTTTGCCGTTTCCTCCGAGTTTTCTGAAGTTTTATTAAGGTGTTGCCGCTCTCGGGCGCCCACCTCCAATTGTCGGGTTCCGCCACTCCATGTGGGCGCGTTCCCTGCATCTCCCTTATGCCCCGGGTCAAGGGGAGATGCTGTCGAGTTCTTGTCAGAATTAACTTAACAACAACAATCATAAAAGAGAAGTAATAATGCAAAAAAGGGAACGATAAAACATTAATGCAACGGCTTTGCCGAAGTAACCAAAGAACCCCGGAGATCCCGAATAACCGAGCATTCACATCTTCATGACGGTCCACCGAACATAACCTCAAACATGGTCTATATGAATGAATAAACCCAACTCAAACCCCTTTCACTTGCATGTCAAGAATAAAAGAAAACCAAAAGAAAACCCCTCACGTGCCCACGCCTCAGGGGCACACTCCTGTCACCTGCCAGCGGCACTCTCCGTAAGTGCCCCAGCGGCACACTCACCCCCACCTGCCTCCAGCGGCACGCCCTTGGCCCTCAGCGACATGCTCCCATGGCCCTCAGCGACACACGCCCTTGGCCCTCAGTGGCACGCTCTCCTGGCCCTCAGTGGCACGCTCCTTCGGCCCTCAGCGGCATGCTCCCCTGGCCCTCAGCGGCTCACTCCCTTGGCCCTCAGCGGCACGCTCCCCTGGCCCTCATCGGCACATTCCCTTGACCCAGCGGTACACCAGAAATAATGATAACAATAAAGATAATAAGCTAAAAGAAAACATAATAAATAAATAAATAATGATACAAAAAATAAAATAATGATAATAACATCAAACTCAAAAGAAGAGGGAGAAATAATAACAAACAATATGGATAATAATAATAATAAATAATAACAAATTCAAAAAATGAATAAGTAAATAAGAATAATAAAGAAATAAGTAATAATAATAATAAGCTTAAAAATAATAATAGTAATAAATAGACAAATAAATGATAACAAAAATGAATGAATAATAATAACAAACTCAATAAGAATGATAAATAAATAAATGATAACCAAAATAAATAATAATAACAAACTTAACGAAACACAACAAGCAAATGAGTGATAATAAAATGAACAAACAATAAAAAACAAACCTAACAATAACAATAATGAATGAATAAATCACGAGAAAAATAAATAAATAGTAATAACGAACTCATTCAAAGAAATACATAAATCAACAAATAATAATGGTAAAATTCTAAATAATAATAAAACGATGAGATCCGCTTCGAAGCCTTGTTCTCCTCGAGACCCGGTATAAAGGGAATATGGACGCCGCCCCTCCAAGTCGGATTTGGACCTTGGGAGCCATCCCGATACGGTCATAACCCGACATTACTTTGGGCCGATAGCCCATCAAATCGGACGCTTTCCCGTTGGGATTCGTTCCCGCTCTTTCATTGAGATTGCCGTGAACTCAACATACATTTGAACGGCTTTGTCTCCGTTTACGTCGTACCCTCGATACGGACCTTTGTCCGAACATAAAATGGTCCGTGAGCGACCAACAAGATCTGAACGAAACGAGACAACTTTTGTCATCCCTAGACCCTACGCATGGGAATATCAATGAGGCCTTCGTGGGCCACGCTTAAACCTCGGGCCTGTCCCGATTATGGTCATGGTACGACCCATATCTTCGGCTTATAGCTCTTTCCGCTCGAGCACGCTTTGGTTTTGGAATCTAGTCCTGGAACTCTTCCCCGTTGCCCTCCGGCACCGGAAATATTGACGTTGCCCACACGAGCCCCGTTTGGACCACGGGAGGCGCCCCCGGTATGGTCCTGACTCGATCTCGCACCGGGCCAATAAACTCACTGGTTTCCTGCTACACTAACCGAGATTTAACCGAATGTTTCCAACGTCTCAGAATAATATATTTACCGTATCCTGGCATACATCCTGGCATACATACATCCCAGGTCCTCCCGTGACGATTATGATATTCTCAAGCCGGGTACCCGTCTGAATATTAAACGGTCTCCCGAACGACCGATACGTTTTGGACGTCTGCTTCCCTAGACGCAGGGCTTTCCAACCGATGCAAGGGATATTCCCCCGTTGCCCCTTGGCACCGGAAACATTAATGATGCTCATGAGAGCCTGACTTCGACCGCGGGGGGGCCCACCGTAGTATGGTCGCAGCTTGCTCCTGCATCGGGCCAACAGATTCACTGATTTTTGACCGCCTCAACCAAGGTTTAGCCGAACGCTTTCCGTTCTTCTGAACAACAAATTTGCCGTACCTCGGCATACATGCATTCCGGTTTTCCCGTGACAATCGTGATTTTCTCGAGTCGGACATTCGTCCGAATATTAAATGGTCAGCACATGATCGACATGACTGCGAAGGTTTTCTTCTCGCCCTCACGCGAGGACTTCAATACCTCGCAATAGACCTCCCATGCAATTGATTTCTTGGCCATGAGGCCCTGAATCCCGGCGATTAATCAAGGGTGTTCCCTCGTATGGGGGATGTAAATGACGCCGTGACCTTTATGGCGCGGCGGGTTTTGGTCCCGGCACGAACCACACAATCGTCTGACGACGTCAGATCGAGCGCACCATGGGCTCTTCGGAGCCCGAATAAATTGTCACTTTGTAACTGGCACGCCCACGCACTTAATAGACGAATCAACTATTCCCAAAGAGACGAGCATAATAAACGAACGAAAAGTGAGTCCACAAGTCTGGCACGCTCGGTGGGACCAAACCACCCTTCATCTCTTCGCCGGGATTCAGGGCCTCATGGCCCCCTAATAAACGATGTTTGCCTGCTTTGATGAATTACAGGTGCTGTCTTCGCCTGCCCTATGGGGAGAAAAGCCGGACTAGGCGAAATTATCTTTGTCGCCTCGACGATGCTACTCCGAGGTACCTACAGCTTCCAGGAATCATGGGGGGCTGTGATAAAAAAAAGAAGAGAAAGAGAAGAGAAGGGAGGGGAAATCAAGCCCCCTCGTTTCCCTCAAGAAGAAAGAGAAGAAAAGAAGAAAAGAAGAAAAGGAGAAAAGAAGAAAAGAAGAAGAGAAGAAAAGAAGAAAAAAAAGAGAAAAGGAAGAAGCAAAAAAGGAAGAGAGAGCCGGCGAGAAAGGGTTGTATGGCCACGTCCGCCGAGACCCGTGTTGAATAAAGATTACCATTGTGGGGTTTATGCGGTGGAGCAAACCACTCATCCCCTCCCTGAGGGGGTGAGCGCTCTCCTGCACCTCCACCCTGGTCAATCATACAAAAAAGAAGAGAAGAGGAGAAGGGACAAAAAAAAGAGAGAGAAAAAATGAAAAAAAAAGAGAAGAAAGAAAGAAAGAAGAAAAGAAGAAAAGTCGGCCAGCATCGCCAACCAAAAGAGCAAGAAGAAACCCGGCGTCCCGCCCGACTCTAGGAGGCTCCGAATCCGTGGTGTAATTACCCGGCCCGTCCCTCCTTCCTGCTGCCTCTATCCGGCACAAAACGGCCCCTTGAGTGGTTGTCAAAGGACCCAGCGAGCCACAATTGTAGCTTGATGAATGGTTGCCCGCTGTGGGGAATGCTTTATAGCAATGAGGCCAAGCATGGCCGCCACTCTTGAAGAGAGCATGCACATACCCCGCCATGGGGGATAAGAAGAAGAGATATACCCCGCCATGGGGGAATAGGAGGCAAAAAAAAGGATATACACCACGCTCCTGGGGGCACGTGAAGAGATTCTACCCCGTCCGGGGGCACAACAGACAACAAAGCTACACCCTAACTCAGGGACACTCGAAGAAAAGTCTACCCCGGCTTAGGGGCACAAGAAGCAAAACATGTCCCGTCCGGGACATAAAAGCCATAAGAGAATACACCACTGTTCTAGGGGTGTTTGAAAAAGAAACACACACCCCGGTCCGGGGGCATAAGAAGCAAATGAATTCACCCCGACTTGGGAGTATGAGAAGAAACAGAGTTGCGCCTCGGCTTAGGGGCATCTGAAGAAGTTACATCCCGTCTCGGGAGCACAAGAAAGAGAAGAATGCGCCCCAGTCTAGGGGTATTTGAAGAAGAAACATACCCCGCCAGGGGGCATAGAAGCCATGAAGAGTACGCCTCGGCTTAGGGGCATCTGAAGAAGTTACATCCCGTCTCGGGAGCACAAAAAAGAGAAGAATACGCCCCGATCTAGGGGTATTTGAAGAAGAAACATACCCCGCCAGGGGGCATAGAAGAATGAAGAGTATGCCCTGGCTTAGGGGCATCTGAAGAAGTTACATCTCGTCTCGGGAGCACAAGAAAGAGAAGAATACGTCCCGGTCTAGGGGTATTTGAAGAAGAAACGTACCCCGCCAGGGGGCATAGAAGCCATGAAGAGTACGCCCCGGCTTAGGGGCATCTGAAGAAGTGACATCCTGTCTCGGGAGCACGAGAAAGAGACGAACACACCCCGACTTAGGGGCACATGAAGAGAAGTCCACCCCAGCTTAAGGGTGTTTGAAGAAGAAACATACCCCACCTAGGGGCATAGAAGCCTTAAAGAATGCGCTCTGACTTAGGGGCATGTGAAGAAGCTGCATCCCGCCTTGGGAGCATAAGAAGAAAAGAGTCCGCCCTGGCTTAGGGGCATCTGAAGAAGGAATACATCCCGGCCTCAGGGTCCATGAAGCAACATACACCCCCCCTTTGGGGGCATTTGAAGCAGGACAAATAACATTCCTCGGCTTAGGGGCGCATGAAGAAAGGAATGCACCCCGCTTAGAGGCACATAAGCATAAGAGGAAGAGGCTGCCCCGGCCTGGGGTCATGAGAAGAAGCAGAGTTGCACCCCGGCTTAGGGGCATATGAAGAGAAGTGTAGTCACCCTGGGGCATAAGAGGCAGAAGAATCAACTCCGACTCAGGGGTAACTGAAGAGAAATTCACCCCGTCTCGGGGGGCACAGGAAGCAAGAATTCCACCCTCACCATGGGGGCACAAGAAGCAACACCCCGAGTCAGGGGGGGGCATGTGAGACAAAGAATACACCCCGGCTTAGGGGCATTTAAAAATACATACACCCCTCGCCTCGGGGGGGGCATAAGAAGCAAAAGATACACCCCGTGCCAGGGGCATAAGAAGAGGATACACCCCGGCCTGGGGGCATAAGATGAAGAAGAAACACACTCCGCCACGGGGTCATAAGAAGCAAAAGAATACACCCCGACCTGGGGACACATGCAGAGCATTTACCCCGCTCTAGGGGCACAAAAAAGAGATACACCCCGCCCTCGGCGCATAAGAAGCAGTAGCACATACCTTGCTTCGGGGGCATAGAAGCCGTAAAGAGACGACATACATCCCGATCCGGGAACACATGAAGAAAGGCATACCCCCCGCCCTGGGGACACTTGAAGAAAGAAGCACATCCCGCCACGGGGGCAGATGAAGAGAACCCCTCTCGCCTCGGGAGTATAAGAAAGAGAAGAATACACCCTGGTTTGGGGGATTTTGAAGAAACAACACACCCCCTCCATGGGAGACAAAGCTACACCCCTACTCGGGGACACATGCAGAGCATATACCCCGCTCTGGGGGCACAAAAAAAGAGATAGACTCCGCCCTTGGCGCATAAGAAGCAGAAACATCTACCCTGACTTGGGGCACAGAAGCGAAGAGACATACATCCCGATCTGGGAGCATAAGAAGAAAGATCTACCCCGCCCAAGCGGCATTTGAAGAAACAACACACCCCGCCTCGGGGGCACATAAGCTGTAAAGAGATACACCCCTGCCTCAGGGGGGCATAAAAAGCAAAAGATGCACCCTCGTGCTGGGGACATATGAAGAGAAGCATGATGCGCCCGACTAGCGTCGTTAAGAAAGTCGTGCCACAATTTAAATAATTCACACTCACTCACTTTAAAAGGTAGAAAATTAAGAATATAGTGGTAAGCGGAGTCGATCCCACGAGGAGAAATAATCCTTATTGAACAAGTTGGAAAAATCACTTTGTGCTTTTGAAAACCGAGTTTTGAGTGTGATTAAGACTAAAGAAAATAAACTACAAGGAAAACTTAATTAAAGAAGTTGAGAGGGTTTAAGAAGAGAAATTGGAGGAGATAGAGAGAGAAAATTAAGCCAACCATAATATGCGAAAAATGAGTTTTATTACCTTAGGAGGTGGCAACTATAATGTAAATAAGAAAAGTACAGCTTAGAACATGAAAAAAAAAAGAGCTTGAGAGCCAATGGATGAAGAGCAACGCCGCCTCCTTGCCAAGCCTTGGATGTCGCCCCGCTTAGGATGCCGACGTCGTGAGAAGACTAATAGATGAAGATCCGCCTTGGGATATGAGAGGAAAATAGAGGAAGAAAGAAATAGATGGAGGAAATTTGAAAATAGTGCAAAAGGGTGTGTGCGTTGGTGTGTTTTGAGAAGAAATAGTGAAAAACCAGATTGAAAACAGAGAGTGATTTGGAGGAAGAATAACTTTAAAATCAGAATGAATTAGAAAAAGTGGAAAACATGAAAGTTGTAGAAGATGAGAAGGGGAAGAAGATTGGTGATGACTTCAGAGTTTAAAAATGAGAGGAAGATGGAGAAAATGGAGGATGAACAGGAGGTGGTCGCGGATGAACAGTGCAGAACTCTAAAAATCTGAACTTTAGAAAATTGACTGTAGCTTGAAAACGGTGAGGAATTGGATGAAGTGGTAAAAGAAGAAGTTGAAGAACCTTCAAAAACGCACAACTTTCATGAAGAACACAGAGAGAGATACGGACCAGAAGGGGGAGAAAAATGATGAAGAATAGAAGGTGTGAAAATCGGGTGAACAGTACAATCCGTAGATAGAACTTTGAAAAACTAATTATAGCATAAAAATATGCAAGAATTAGAAGATGAGCAAAAAGAATAATTTGTATAAGACTGGAAAACGAAGAACTTTGATGAGGAATTCAACTGCAAAAGACGAAAGGAAAGGCTTCGAAATTAATCCCTAAGGCAGATCTCCAAATTGTCCTCCCCGTAACCCTGCGACCATGGCATCCTTTTAATGGCATTCGGCAGTTTCCTTCGACCGTGGACTCCAATCTTGATGCATATCCTTATTTCCAGCAATGGATCATTACCCCAATAGAGTCCTTACTCATAATAGAGTCCTCCTTTCCACTGTTTCTTCGTAGATAAATCAAAATAAGGAAGAGTAGCTCGATCGGGAACTGCAGTTGCCTTTTCTGGTTCAACTTTGAATAGCGACTTATATTGGGGCGTCTTTTCTTTAAATGACGCCTTAATCTAGGGCGTCCTTTCTTGAAGTAGCGACTGCATCTCGGGCGTCAGTTTCCTTAATTCCTCATTTGCTATTTCCACATTTTTCGTAAAATAGGAATTTGACGACCTCCACCATGGGCGTCCTTTCAATGAGTAGCGACCTCATCTCGGGCGCTAATTCTTTTTTTTATTTTTTTATTCTTTTCCACTTTTTTTTATCAACTGAATTGACGCCCTTGGAGCTGTCACTTCTTGCTGAAGACGCGCTCTTGAATCTGTCGTTATTTAAATAGCGCCTTGATCTAGGTCGCTTTTTCCTGAAAATTAAAATATCAATCTATTTAATTCCAAAATAATTGTGCAAATATTTAAATATTTCTCACATGGTCTTTTAAGCTCAAAAAGATGATAAAATACATGAAGACTCAAATAATGTGTGAGAATGTAATTAATGCTCATGTTGCACAAATATACTCAAATAATGCTCAAAGATGATGAATGTGATGTAAATTATGATGCAAAATATAGCACTTATCACACCCCCCAACTTACTCATTGCTAGTCCCTTAGCAATACAATTAAATTAAAATTAAGGACCAACAAAAGTTCACAAAGATCATACTCTTATATCCAGCTCTCCTTTCATAGAATCAACCAAAGATTAGGAATCCAGAATCATTAATGCTCATACTAGCTTTAGATTGGAAATTTAAAGTACATGACTTAAGAATACAAATCAAAGTTCAATAGCACTTGTGCATGTGTAATTCCAAATCTGCAGTTAAGACAATTGCATCCCCCAGTTGTTATTCTAAGTAAGTACCTTTCAACCCTGCACCTCTTAGATCGGAGCATTTAAGCATACTAGCTTTTGTCTGCCTTTTTCTTCTGTCCCTTTGGGATCTTATTTTCTATTTGTACACACATGATGCTGCACTACCTTTCTCTGTTTCACACAAACCTCAACTCTTGCCTTAGGAGAAGCAGGCCCGGCTATCGCAGATCCAGGTTCCCTTTTCTTTTTTTGCGCGAACCTCAACACGTCTTAGGTGAAGCAGGCCCGGTTACTCAGATCAGGGGCATTTTTCATGGCGTAATCTTTCTATTTCATCATTTCTTTCTTCTTCTTTTTTTTTCTATAAAACTTGACAGAAAGTTTTTTCTTGAAATAGATCTCCTCCTCAAGAAATGCAGAGTTTCAGATACAGTTCCCAAAATAACAGAGGGCTTGTCTTATTTTGCTTCATCAGGGTGCATAGTGAAATTTTTTTTTTCTAATAGTGCGCATGAACTTTAAAAAGATTCTTATATCAATTTTTCATGGCTAGATTGAACTTAATTTTCCTTCAACCTTCTCCCTAGCCTTTTCTAATCTAGAATTACTTTCAATTCAAGCATGAAACAATAAAACTCAGTCAGGAATTTCATCTTTTCTCTTTCATGCAAAAAATGTTTATGCAAGAATTCATGCCAAAACCCTACCAGATTGTACTATATGCAATGAAAATTTTCTGCCCTCTTTCCCCTAACTTGAATGACATTGTCCTCAATGACATGTACAGTTGAAATGCAAGAATAATGTAACAATGAAGTTTGCTGAGTAGGAAAGAGACAACCTGGTGTGCGGGTAGAACTCCATCAATAGACGACAACAGCTTTTTCTCCTTGGCTTAAATCTAACAACTAAAACACACTGAAACAAAAAGCATCAAATAACAAAAACCTTGGGTTGCCTCCCAGAAGCGCTAAGTTTTCCGTCTTCAGCCAGGCGCATAAGGCTCACAAATAATTACTCCAAATCACACAAAGCAATTGATTCTTTTGCAGTTAACTGTTCATTCTCCAAGTAAGGTTTTAACCTTTGGCCATTGACAGTGAAAATGTGGCCATTTTTAGGATCCAAAATCTTAACAGCACCATGATCAAATACTTTAACAACAACAAATGGTCCATCCCATTTGGATTTTAGGTTACCGGGGAACAAACGCTGCCTTGAATTAAATAGCCAAACCTTTTGATTTTCTTGAAAACTCTTTCTGTGAATGTGTTTATCATGAAATGCTTTGGTTTTAGCTTTGTAAATCCTTGCATTTTCATAGGCTTCGTTTCTTAATTCCTCCAGTTCATTAATTTGTAGAGCTCTTTGGGCACCAGCTTGATTAAGATCAAAATTAACTTGCTTAATAGCCCAATAAGCTCTATGTTCCAATTCTACGGGCAAGTGGCAGGCTTTACCAAAGATCAAGCGATATGGTGACATACCAATGGGAGTTTTGTATGCAGTTCTATAGGCCCATAATGCATCATCTAGTCTTTCAGACCAGTCTTTTCTATCCGGCCTAACAGTTTTATGCAGAATGTTTTTAATCTCCCTATTGGATACTTCAACCTGACCACTAGTTTGGGGATGATAGGGGGTAGCAAGTTGTGAGTGATTCCATACTTACGAAGCAAAGCTCGAATTGAAATGAGTGAAATGAGAACCCCCATCACTAATCAAAGCCCTAGGACAGCCAAACCTAGAAAAGATATTCTTCTTCACAAATTTCATCACCACCTTATGGTCATTTGTCCTAGTAGCAATGGCTTCAATCCATTTGGAAACATAATCGACCGCCACCAATATATATTCATTACCAAATGAAGATGGAAACGGTCCCATGAAATCTATTCCCCAAACATCAAAAATTTCAACCACCAAAATGGGATTTAGCGGCATCATATCTTTTTTGAATTATTGCCCACAGCTTGACATCTCAAACAAGATTTAGAAAATTCATATGCATCCTTGAATAAAGTGGGCCAGTAAAATCCACTTTGTAGCACTTTTGCCGCTGTCTTCTTTCCAGAGAAGTGTCCCCCACAAGCAAGATTATGACAAAAATTCAATACCGATTGTTCTTCTTCTTCTGGGACACATCTTCTTATAATCTGATCGGGACCCACATGAAACAACTCAGGGTCCTCCCAGCAATAGTGTTTTACCTTAGAAAAGAAGTGATCCTTTTCCTGTCTAGTCCAACCTCCCGGAATTTGTCCTACCGCCAGGTAGTTAACAATATTAGCATACCAAGGAGTGGATGAATGAGAAATGGAAAGAATTTGTTCATCAGGGAAAGAATCTGTCATTGGAGTACTTTTAGGAATCACTATCCTGGACAAATGATCAGCAACAACATTAGCTAACCCCTTCTTATCTCGAATCTCCAAATCAAATTCTTGCAACAACAAAATCCATCTAATGAGACGGGGCTTAGCATCCTTCTTGGAGAGTAAGTATTTCAAAGCTGAATGATCGGAGTAAACAATAACTTTGGCCCCTAGAAGATATGATCAAAATTTTTCCAGGGCGAAAACAACAGCTAACAGCTCCTTCTCCGTGGTAGTGTAATTCAGTTGTGCATCAGCAAGGGTGCGACTCGCGTAGTAGATTACCACGGGCTTCTTATCTATCCTTTGACCTAGGACAGCTCCAATAGCATAATCAGAAGCGTCGCACATAATCTCAAAAGGAAGCGACCAATCTGGAGATTGAAGAATTGGAGCTTGAGTAAGGGCTATTTTCAGAGAATTGAATGCTTTAAGACAAGCATCATCAAACTGGAATGGAATATCTTTAGCAAGCAATTGCGTGAGGGGACGAGCAATGGTGGAGAAGTTCTGAATGAATCTGCGATAAAACCCGGCATGGCCAAGGAAAGATCTGATCTGCTTAACAGAAGTAGGAGGAGGAAGATTGGAAATTAAGTCAACCTTGGCTCTATCGACTTCTATCCCCCTTTCTGAAATCACATGGCCTAGAACTATGCCTTCTCGCACCATGAAGTGGCTCTTCTCCCAACTTAACACTAGATTAGCTTCCATGCACCGCTTCAAAACTTTTGATAGATTATCCAAACATCCTTCAAATGAAGATCCAAAAACTAAAAATCATCCATAAAAACTTCCAAAGTCTCCCCTACCATGTCAGAAAATATTGACATCATACACCGCTGAAAAGTAGCAGGAGCATTGCACAGACCGAATGGCATTCTTCTAAAAGCAAACGTGCCAAAGGGGCACGTAAAGGTGGTCTTTTCCTGATCCTCCGGATAAATAGCAACCTGATTGTATCCGGAATAACCATCCAAGAAACAAAAATAATTCTGTCCAGCCAATCTCTCCAGAATCTGATCAACAAACGGAAGTGGGAAATGATCCTTCTTTGTCACAGAATTGAGCTTTCTATAATCAATACAAACTCTCCACCCCGTCTGCAATCGCATAGGTACCTCCTCTCCTTTCTCATTCGTCACCACAGTGAGTCCCGACTTCTTAGGAACCACTTGTGTCGGGCTCACCCATTTACTGTCAGAAATGGGATAAATTATCCCAGCATCTAGCCACTTTACAACTTCCTTTTTCACCACCTCTTTCATATTCGGATTCAGCCTCCGCTGCATTTCTCTGCTGGGTTTGGCATTGTCCTCTAAATAAATGTAATGCATGCAAACATCAGGACTTATTCCCTTCAAATCTGCCACAGACCACCCTATTGCCCCCCTATGCTCCTTAAGAACTTCTAAAAGTTTGGATTCCTGAGCAGAGGTAAGATTAGAAGCAATGATAACAGGCAAGGTATGATCTGGGCCTAGATAAGCATATTTCAACGAATCCGGCAGAGGTTTAAGTTCCAAAACGGGCGGCTGATCAAGAGATGGAAGAATTGGTTCAGATCTTAACGGAGGCAGAGGTTCTAGTCTAGATGAAAGAAGGGGTGAATCCTGAAGCAAACTACCCTCTTCTAACACAATATCATTTTCGTCCGGACATTCCTCAATTATTTCCTCAAAAATATCAACAATATTGCATTCTTCCTCATTGTCCGGGTACTTTGAGGCTTTGAAAACATTCAAAGAAACCTTTTCTCCTCCAAAAGTAATATCCATCATCCCAGTTGCACAATTAATGTTTGCCTTTGCCGTAGCCAAAAATGGGCGTCCCAAAATAATTGGTGTATGCTTTAACTCTTGGGATGGGGCCATATCCAAGATCAAAAAGTCCACTGGGAAATAACACTCATGAATTTTTACAATCACATCTTCTAACAAGCCCTTAGGTGTTTTCACAGACCGATCCGCCAGTTGAAGGATAATAGAAGTGGGCTTCAATTCCCTAAATCAAATTGCTCATAAATGCAGGTGGGTAGCAAATTAACACTCGCTCCAAGATCTAGCAAAGCTTTATCAAATGTTACCCCACCTATATCACATGAAATTAGTGGAGCACCTGGATCTTTCAACTTCTTTGGCAAAGAATTCATCAGAACAGCACTGACATCTTCAGAAAGACGGATCCTTTGTATGGTTGCCTTCGGCTCCCTTCTTGGGGTACAAAGCTCTTTCAAAAACTTGGCATAAGCCGGTACATGCTTAATGGCATCCAAGAGCGGAATATTGATATTAACTTGCTTGAATAGTTCCAACATCTCTTCTTGTTGGACCGGCTTCTTTTGAGCTTTCGGCTTTAATGCATCTGGAAAAGGAACCTTAGGAACATATCTTTCAACACCTTCATCAACCTTACCCTTTCCTTTATCCATTGTCTTTTCCCCCCCATCCGACTGCTTTGGCTCTTCTTCCTCTTCCTCACTCTCCTCTTGAATGTCTCGGCCCTTGCTACAACCCTCATCCTTAGTGTGATAAGGATCACTTAGAATCTTCCCGCTCCTAAGAGTAGAAATAGCTTTGGCATTTTCGAATTGAGGAGCATTAGGAAGAGGAGGCTGGGGTTGATTGGGTTGATTTGGAGGAGGAAGAATAGGAGCTCTTTGTTGGAAACCTGGAGGTTGTTGATTACGGGGATTAGCAACGGGTTGACTAGGTAGTTGCCCAACATCTCTCCTCACATTACTCGCAGCCAGCTGACCTATTTGACCTTCTAACTTGGCAATTGATTGTTGTTGAGAAAGAATAAGTTGCTGAAGTTGGTCAAACTTATCTTCAAAATTAGGCTGGTGAAATTGAGGCGGTGGCTGATAAGGAACTTGAAATTGGGCTCCCTGTGAGTAGCGATGTGATGGAAACTGATTGAACTGACCTTGATATGGTGGAGTTTGTTGAAATTGGGCCTGAGCTTGATGGAATGATGACTGTTGAAATGGAAGTTGTTGGTGATTTTGTTGAAAAGGAGATGAAAATTTTTGATGAGATTGATTTGGAACTGGAAAAGATTGCTTAGGGACTGAGGGAACTGAGGGATTGACTTGATTGGATGGACCTGCCTGAGATTTCCAAGAGAAATTAGGGTGATTTCTCCAGCCTGGATTGTAGGAAATAGAATATGGATCATAACTGGGCTTGGAGACTCCCTGAGTAGCAAAAACTTGTTCTTGAATAAAAGGGGGTAATTGGGCCGCTGTAGGACAATCTATGACAACATGATTTGGGCTTGAACACAAGGCACACAGTTCTTGCATGTTTGAATTTGAGCTAGGATAGGAAGAGGGAAGGGAGGGCTCCTGTCTATTCATCGACAAAAGTTGATCTAACTTTTGGGCCACTAAATCCACCTTCTCAATTTTCTGCGCCAATAAATCAACTTTATTCAATTTCTGGGCAAGCGCATTGACATCAAACCTATTCTCAAAATCTCCTTGTGTTTTAACTTCATATAGCCCACCCTTCTTAGACGGTCCAATCATTCTCTCATATGAAGAAAGTGAAGCATGACTAATAGAATTTTCACTTAACATCTCAAATAAATCATAAGCTTCATCTTCACTTTTGCTCATAAAGGCTCCCCCACAAGAAGCATCCACCATCTGTCTGTAATTTTCAGTTAATCCCTCATAAAAAGCTTGAACAATTTGCCATCTAGATAGGCCATGATGGGGACATTTCCTTAATAGATCTTTCAATCTATCCCAGGCCTCATGAATTTGTTCTCCAGGATTTTGTGTAAACCCAGTGATGGCCCTTCTCATGGTGTTAGTTCTACCAATGGGATAAAATTTCTTCAAAAACTCCTTTTGCATCTCTTCCCAAGTACTGATCGTTCTACCCAAGGAGCCTAGCCAGTATTTAGCTTTATCCTTAAGGGAGAATGGGAAAAGAGTGAGCTTAAGGGCATCATCTGAGAAGTTTTGAATTTTGACAGTGGAACATATTTGGAGAAACTCATCTAGATGTTTATATGGATCTTCATTAGTATTGCCATAGAAGGATGGCAACATCTGGATGGTGCTGGATTTAATTTCATACTGAGCAGCTTGATTCTGTGGTGCTTGCACATAGAAGGATGGCTGATATTGATTTGGAATGAAATAATCCTTCATTTGTTTAGGAGCTTGGATCTGATTTGGTTCTCCATAAGGTTAGGTTGGATTGGGCTTTGAAATGCACTAACCTTTCAATCTCACTAATGGGTCCTAACAACTGTGGGTGGAGAGATCTCCTACCTTGCATGCAATGCAAAGGGCCCAATATGAATGATATATATTTTTTATTTTTATTTTTCTCTTTTTTTTTCAAATGCAATAAAGGATGCAATCAACTATCTCCTATATGAATGCCTTTTTTTATGAATTTTTTTTTAAATGCAAGGAATTAATTCCTATATGAATGATTTATGCAACGAGAATGATGATGAATTTTTTTTTATTTTAGGAAAACCTTCTAAGGGCGCTCTAACTCCAAGGTACTTCGTGGTACAACCGGCCCGGCGTCCGTGAGGGAATCCACGGGTGCGGGGACTTATGGAGGTCTTAGAAATGGAATTTCAAGTCCAAAGAGACGGAGTGCTCAATGGAGTGTCCTTCCAAATCCAAGAAAGGTGTGTGGATCCTAATGCCCTTAAGAGGAGAAATAGATGAGAAAAGAAAGATTTTTTTTTAAATAAGAATGCAAGCAAATATAAAATCAACTAAAATACATGATGCATGAACAAAATGCAACTAAGATGAAGATATGCTAATATAATGATTTTTTTTTTCTTTTTCTGTTTTTTTTGAATTTTCTGATTTTGTTTTATTTTTATGAATTTTTTTTTATGAAAGAGGTTAAATAAAATCAATAAACTAACTAAAAATGATAATTAACATGCAAACTAATGAAAAATAAAGCCAACAATCATATTTTTGATGTTTTCTGGATTTATGATTTTTTTGATTTTTTTCAGAATTTTCAGATTTTTTTAGATTTTTCTAGAATTTTACAAGAAATGGACCTTTTCCTACGTATACCAGCCTTTAGTGACGTTTGAATATCCCAGAATTCCTGATTTCCAACTTTCTGCGACAGTTTATTTCCTGGGAATTTGCAGATCCGATTTTTTGTAATTTTCTGATTTTTTGATTTTTTTTGGATTTTTCCTGCAAAATAAAAACAGAAAAATAAGAAAACTATATACAAATCAAGCACATGGAATTTCCCAACATAAAAATTAATTTTCTCCCCGGCAACGGCGCCAAAAATTGATGCGCCCGACTAGCGTCGTTAAGAAAGCCGTGCCACAATTTAAATAATTCACACTCACTCACTTTAAAAGGTAGAAAATTAAGAATATAGTGGTAAGCGGAGTCGATCCCACGAGGAGAAATAATCCTTATTGAACAAGTTGGAAAAATCACTTTGTGCTTTTGAAAACCGAGTTTTGAGTGTGATTAAGACTAAAGAAAATAAACTACAAGGAAAACTTAATTAAAGAAGTTAAGAGGGTTTAAGAAGAGAAATTGGAGGAGATAGAGAGAGAAAATTAAGCCAACCATAATATGCGAAAAATGAGTTTTATTATCTTAGGAGGTGGCAAGTACAATGTAAATAAAAAAAATACAACTTAGAACATGAAAAAGAAAAGAGCTTGAGAGCCAATGGATGAAGAGCAACGCCGCCTCCTTGCCAAGCCTTGGATGTCGCCCCGCTTAGGATGCCGACGTTGTGAGAAGACTAATAGATGAAGATCCGCCTTGGGATATGAGAGGAAAATAGAGGAAGAAAGAAATAGATGGAGAAAATTTGAAAACAGTGCAAAAGGGTGTGTGCGTTGGTGTGTTTTGAGAAGAAATAGTGAAAAATCAGATTGAAAACAGAGAGTGATTTGGAGGAAGAATAACTTTAAAATCAGAAGGAATTAGAAAAGGTGAAAAACATGAAAGTTGTAGAAGATGAGAAGGGGAAGAAGATTGGTGAAGACTTCAGAGTTTAAAAACGAGAGGAAGATGGAGAAAATGGAGGATGAACATGAGGTGGTCGCGGATGAACATGACAGAACTCTAAAAATCTGAACTTTAGAAAATTGACTATAGCTTGAAAACGGTGAGGAATTGGACGAAGTGGTAAAAGAAGAAGTTGAAGAACTTTCAAAAACGCACAACTTTCATGAATAACACAGAGAGAGATACAGACTAGAAGGGGGAGAAAAATGATGAAGAACAGAAGGTGTGAAAATCGGGTGAACAGTCAAATCTGTAGACAGAACTTTGAAAAACTAATTATAGCATAAAAACGTGCAAGAATTAGAAGATGAGTAAGAAGAAGAATTTGTAGAATACTGGAAAATGAAGAACTTTGATGAAGAACTCAACTGCAAAAGACGAAATAAAAGGCTTCGAAATTAATCCCTAAGATAGATCTCCAAACTGTCCTCCCCGTAACCCTGCGACCATGGCATCCTTTTAATGGCATTCGGCAGTTTCCTTCGACCATGGACTCCAATCTTGATGCATATCCTTATTTCCAGCAATGGATCTTTACCCCAATAGAGTCCTTACTCATAATAGAGTCCTCCTTTCCACTATTTCTTCGTAGATAAATCAAAACAAGGAAGAATAGCTCGATCGGGAACTGCAGTTGCCTTGTCTAGTTCAACTTTGAATAGCAACTTATATTGGGGCGTCTTTTCTTTAAATGACACCTTAATCTAGGGCGTCCTTTCAATGAGTAGCGACCTCATCTCGGGCGCTAATTCTTTTTTTTCTTTTTTTTTCTTTTTCCACTTTCTTTTATCAACTGAATTGACGCCCTTGGAGCTGTCGCTTCTTGCTGAAGACGCGCTCTTGAATCTGTCGTTATTTAAATAGCGCCTTGATCTAGGTAGCTTTTTCTTGAAAATTAAAATATCAATCTATTTAATTCCAAAATAATTGTGTAAATATTTAAATATTTCTCACATGGTCTTTTAAGCTCAAAAAGATGATAAAATGCATTAAGACTCAAATAATGTGTGAGAATGTAATTAATGCTCATGTTGCACAAATATACTCAAATGATGCTCAAAGATGATGAATGTGATGTAAATTATGATGCAAAATATAACACTTATCAAAGCACTCCTCCGCCTTCAGGGGTAGAAAGAGAGCAGAATTTGACCCCGCCATGGGGGGTATAAGAAACAAAAGACACGCCCCGTACCAGAGGTATATGAAGAAGAAACATACCCCGCCTGGGGGCATAGAAGCCGTGAAGAGTATACCCCGGCTTGGGGGGGGCATTTGAAGAAGCTACATCCCGCCTTGGGAGCAAAAGAAGAAAAAAGAATCCACCCAGCTTAGGGGCATATGAAGAAGAAACATACCTCGCCTCGAGGGCCTAGAAGCTATAAAGAACACGCCCCGGCTCAGGGGCATATGAAGAGAAGTCTACCCTGGCTTAGGGGTATTTGAAGAAGAAACATACCCCACCATGGGGGCATTTGAAGAGAACTACACCCCGCCTCGGGGGCATAAAAAAAAAATAAACACACCCTGGTCTGGGGACATAGAAGCCAAAAAATACACCCCGCCTGGGGGCACAGAAGCAAAGAGGCAAAACACACCCCTCTGGGGGGGATGCACACCAAATGAAGCTACACCCCAACCCGGGGGCACATTAAGAGAAATACACTCCAACGCGAAAGCATCAATGAGAAGAGAAGAGCAGAATAAAGAAAGAAGAGACATGAGGCAGCCGTGGTCCTCGAGCCCGCCTCATCACATAAAAAAAAAGAAAAAAAAAGACATGAGGCAAACATGGTCCTTGCACATGCCTCCCCACAAAAGAAGAAGAAAAAAAAGAGAGACATAAGGTAGACGTGGTCCTCGAGCCCGCCTCATCACACAAAAGAAGAGAAGAAAAGGAAAAGAAGACACAAGAGGCAGACGTGATCTTTGAGCCCGCCTCATCACACAAAAGGAAAGAAGAAAAGAAAGAGCAGTCATGAGGCGAACATGGTCTTTGCACCTCCCTCTCCACAACAAAAAGAAAGAGCAGTCATGAGGCGAACATGGTCTTTGCACCTGCCTCTCCATAAAAAAAAGAAGGACACACAAGGCAGACGTGGTCTTTGAGCCCGCCTCTCCACAAAAAAGAGAAGAAAAGAAAGAAAAGAGACATGGGGCAGACATGGTCTTCGAGCCCGTCTCATCACACAAAAGAAGAGAAGAAAAGGAAGAAAAGACACATGAGGCAAATATGGTCCTTGAACCTGCCTCTCCATAAAAAGAAGAAGAGAAGAAGAGAAAGAACAGTCACGAGGCGAACATGGTCCTTGAACCCGCCTCTTCACACAAAAGAAGAAGAGAAGAAAAGAAAGAAAGAGTCCCGAGGCAGACGCGGTCTTTGCACCCGCCTCTCCACATAAAAGAAAAAAAGAGAAAGAGTCATGAGGCGAACATGGTCTCGGCACCTGCCTCTCTACAAAAGAAGAAGAGAAGAAAAAAAAAAAGACATGAGGCGAACATGGTCCTTGTACCTGTCTCTCCATAAAAGAAGAAGAGAAGAAAAGAAAGAAGTGATCACGAGGCAAACATGGTCCTTGTACCTGCCTCTCCATAAAAGAAGAAGAGAAGAAAAGAAAGAAGTGATCACGAGGCAAACATGGTCCTTGCATCTGCCTCTCCATAAAAGAAGAAGAGAAGAAAAGAAAGAAATGATCACGAGGCAAACATGATCTTTGCACCCGCCTCTTCACAATAAAAAAAAAGGAAGAGAAAGAAGAAGAAGAGAAGAAAAGAAAGAGGATCACGAGGCAGACGGGGTCTTCGAATTCGCTTCCGCACATAAAAGAAGAAGAGAAGAAGGAGAAGTGAGCTTTGAGGCAGACGTGGTCATTCACCTTCGGCCTTTGGGCCACCAATAAAAAAAAAGAAAAGAGACATTTCACTTTGGCTCGGACCCTTCCCCGGCCAGAGAACAAAAGAGGACCCTTCTCTTCGGTTCTCGTATCCTGCTACTCGATGCCCTACGGCTCAGCCATTCCGGCCAAGGCCCACTATCAGGATTAATCCACCCGTCCCACCGCGCTCTCCGATATCTTTCAGCTTTATAGCCTACTTCTAACATCTCTCGGCTTGTCAGCCTGCTCCCAATATCCCTTAACTTTTTAGCCTTCTTCCCAATATCTTCGGCTCTTGCAGCCCGCTTCCCCGTACTTTGGCTCTTGCAGCATGCTACCCAATTTCGGCTCTCGTAGCCCACTTCCCAATATCTTCGGCTCTTACAGCCCGCTTCCCCCTACTTTGGCTCTTGCAGCCTTTTACCCAATTTCGGCCCTCGCCGCCCACTTCCCATACTTTGGCTTCTGTAGCCTGCTCTTTCAATTTCAGCTCTTGCGGCCCGCTTACCCAACTCTGGCTCTTGTAGCCTGCTTCCCAGTCTCGGCCTTCCACGGCCCGCTTCCTATAATTTCGACTCTCGCAGCCCGCTTCCCATACTTTAGCTCCGGTAGCCTACTCTTTTAATTTCGGCTCTTGTGGCCCGCTTACCCAACTCTGGATTTTATAGCCTGCTTCCCAATCTCGGCCTTCCACGGCCCGCTTCCTATAATTTCGGCTCTCGCAGCCCGCTTCCCAATATCTTCAGCTCTTGCAGCCCACTTTCCCAACTCTGGCTCTTGTAGCCTTCTTCTCAATCTCGACTTTCATAGCCTGCTTCCCAAATCTTGGCCCTTGCAGCCTGCCGCTCAGAATCTCGGTTCTTGCAGCCCGCTTTCCCAATTTCGGCTCACGTAGCCCGCTTCCCCATAACTTCGGCTCTTGCGGGCCGCTCCCCATAACTTCGGCTTTTACAGCCCGCTGCTCATACTTTGGCTCTTGCAGCCTGCTTACCTTTGGATTTTATAGCCTGCTCCCCAATTTTGGCTCTTGTAGCCTACTTCCTAACTTTGGCGCTTTGTAGCCTGCTCTCCAGCTTCGGCTCTTTGCAGCCCGCTTTCCAACTTCGGCTCTTTGCAGCCCGCTTCCCAACTTCAGCTCTTTATAGCCCGCTTCTCAACTTCGGCTTGTAGCCCGCTTCCCCGACATTCTGGCTTCTATAGCCCACTCCCCTTTGGCCTTCGTGGCCTGCTTCCCGATTTTGGCTCCCATAACCTGCTTCCCCGATTTTGGCTCTTGTAGCCTACTTCCTCGATCTTTGGCTCTCGTAGCCTGCTTTCCTTAATTTTGGCTCTTGCAGATTGCTTCCCAACTCTGGCTCTTGTAGCCTGCTTCCCTTTGGCCGTCATGGCCTGCTTCCCGATTTTGGCTCTCGATGCCTTCTCTCCCAACCTTTGGCCTTTGTAGCCCGCTTCCCAGCATCTCCCGACTTTTACGGCCCGCTTCCCTAATGCCCCTTGGCTTTTCTGGCCTACTTCCCGGCATCTTTTGGCCCTTATGGCCCGCTCCCCTAATATCCCTTGGTTTCTATAGCCCGCTTCCCTAATCTCCTTTCGGCCTTTCGTGGTCTGCTTCCCTAACACTTTTATTATCACTACACCTATACGCAACGACAATACATTCTTACGCCAAAAAAAAAAGAAGAGATGAAGAGAGAATTGCTTGGCTACCCTGCTTGCATGTTTGCTTAATATAGAATAGTACACCTCCTTGAAATTTTCTAGGACCGTGTTTCGTTGCTAAATAATAATATCACCACGATTCCGGATGCACGCGTGTCACGGCGTACGCTCGAAGGGAAACCAACTATGGCGGGTGTACACGTCAGGGAGAAGAGTCATGGCTGAATTGCTAAGCCCAACTCACAAAATAAACCTGAGGCAACGCCCCCACACTCAGCACTTAATGTGTTCAATAGCTTTCAACCATAGGGATTGCCCGAATTTCTTCTTAGCACTCTACGAAGACTTGAATTCCTGCACTCGCATGAAAGGTAATCGTGAGGAAAAAACTGCCTACCCCCACTGTAAAATAAAAAAAAATAAAAAAAGAGAGAGAAAGAAAAAATGATGCAAAAAAAAGAGAGAAACGTGAATCCGAGTAGCCAGGAATCCCCATTGAGACACATGAGGAGACTCGCGCGAAATGGTGAAGTGAATTACAATAAGGATGAAACCTATTAGCCGGGAATCCCCATTGAGACATATGAGGAAACTCGCATCAAATGGTGGAATCCGCAATAGAATCATAATAAGGACAAATCTTAGTAGCCGGGAATCCCCATTGAGACACATGAGGAGACTCGCGCCGAACGGTGAAATCCGCTGCCAAAATAAACAAGTGGGGGCTGTGTGAAGCTACCGAAAGTCAAAAGCCTAGAACTAATGTGTAGGCGCTAGAGTGATCCTCGAGTGTCACCAGGAAAACCTGTATATCCCTGTGGTTAGAGCTCTTTGTTCACACATTTGTACCGCCACGCCACAAAGAATTGTCTCGGGTGAAATGCATGAATTAAGGCTATGCATGCAAGACGTGCGATATCCTCTTGACGGGTGCACCACCCCTCAATTGTGCCTCATGACCCGCACCGTGTCTGCGAATTATGGGCGATGTCCCTATCCCATCCCCTATAGAGGGAGCTATCATATACGTATATTTATGTTATGTCTGCTAATGAATGTCTGCATGCTTGAATAAAAAATAATAACAAAAATTATAAATAAAAAAAATAATGTGTGTATACAGTAAAATCAATTTCAGCTATCGCAACCTATTTTCCTAGCTCTGGCTCGTAGAGCCCAATCTCGGCCCCCCATGGCCTACCTCTTGCCCTCGCGGCTCGTTAATCTCCCAACTCCGGCTTCTGTAATCCGCTTCCCTGATTTGGGATTTCACATCTTACGCCATAATTTCGGCTCTTGCAGCCCGCTTCTCAACAACTTTGGCTCTTGTAGCCTGCTTACCTCGGCCCCCATGGCCAACTTTCCCAATTCTGGCCTTCAAGGCATGCTTCCCGGAATTCAGCCTTCACGGCCCGCTTCCCATAATTTCGGCTCTTGCAGCCCGCTTCCCAACAACTTTGGCTCTTGTAGCCGGCTTTCTCGGCCCCCATGGCCCGCTTTCCCAATTCTGGCCTTCATAGCCTGCTTCCCGAAATTCGACCTTCATGGCCCACTTCCCATAATTTCGGCTCTTGTAGCCCGCTTCCCAATATCCTTGACTTTCATAAGCTGCTCCCCCAATTCAGCCTATGCGGCCCACTTCCCGACTTTGGCCCTTCTAGCCTGCTTCCCTTTGGCTCTTGCAGCCTACTTTCCCAGTTTTGGCTCTGGCAGCCTGCTCCCCAAATTTTGGCTTTCGCAGCCCGCTTTCCTGATTTGGGGACACTAAATAATTTCTCACCCCAAGTTTACGTGCTGGGGAATATAGAAGAGGAGAAAAGAGAAGAGAGGGTGAAAATAAGGAAAGAAGAAAAGGAAACACTCTTGAAGTGCTCCAACGGCGCAGTAGCCTGCAAGCCCTTTAGCGGCACACTACTATGTGCCCTCAGCGGCACACTCATTGTGAAGCCTCCAGCGGTACTCCCTTCTGCCGCTCAAACGTCAGTTCCCGACACCTTGTCGGCACTGATGAAGAGACAAAGAGATCAATAAACCATGTCAGCTCCCGACACCCCGTCGGCACTGACGAAGAGAAGAAGAGACAAATAAATCATGTCAGCTCCCGACACCCTGTCGGCACTGACGAAGAGAAGAAGAGACAAAAAAACCATGTCAGCTCCAGACACCCCGTCGGCACTGACGAAGAGAAGAAGAGACAAACAAACCATGTCAGCTCCCGACACCCTGTCGGCACTGACGAAGAGAAGAAGAGACAAACAAACCATGTCAACTCTCGACACCCCGTCGGCACTGACGAAGAGAAGAAGAGACAAACAAACCATGTCAGCTCCCGACACCCTGTCGGCACTGACGAAGAGAAGAAGAGACAAACAAACCATGTCAGCTCCAGACACCCTGTCGGCACTGACGAAGAGAAGAAGAGACCAATAAACCATGTCAGCTCCTGACACTCCGTCGGCACCGACGAAAAGAAAAAGAGACCAGTACACCCGTGGGCACCGCCCGGCTCATCCTTCGCCTACGCTACTCGTGGGTGGGCATTTGTGGACACCAAAAATTGCACGTCCATATGTCCCGCTGAGCCCCGCATTAATGTCAAAGTCAAAGGAAGAGGACCCGGAGAGGCTGGCCATCCAGGGCTCCGGGAAGATACCACCGCCCGATAAATCCCCTCATTTGCACGGGCGCATTAAGAGACCGAGAAGTCACAAGATGTCCTCCTGAATTAACACATTGCTACGGACCCACCCTCGGGCCCCTAACGGTGAAGAAATATCTCAGAATGCACAGCTTCAAGTTCCTGAAGCAAAAGCAAAGGCCCCTGTCAAAACGGTACCTTTGGTGCCTCCAGCGGCACGGGCCTGAGGCCCTTCAGCGGCACGGCCATTTGGCCCTTCAGCGGCACGCTTCATTCAGGGTTTCACCAAGTCTATACAGCCATCTGCCCAAGTCTGTACGTTGGCACACCAAGTCTATACAGCCGTCAGCCCAAGTCTGTACACTGGCTGGCTGCTTCAAACGAAGTCTATACAGCCGTCAGCCCAAGTCTGTATGTTGGCTGATTGCACAATCGAAGTCTGCACATCCACCAGTTCAACTTCCAAGTCTATACATCGGTGAAGCATTAGAAGTCTATACATTGGTAGCTTTACCGACGTTGCCCCTGCAAGTCTATACATTGCAGCTGAGTTGAAGTCTGTACAGCCCTTGCTTTGCCAAAGCCTATACATTGTGAACTCTCAAGTATGTACAAACCTTCCTTGCTCAAGTCTGTACATCATCCAGTTGCCTTGCCAAAGTCTACACACTCGTGAGGCAAGTCTATACAGAGTTCAGACGCGAAGTCTATACACTCATGTGACAAGTCTGTACAGAGTTCGTGCGCGCGAAGTCTATACACTCATCTACCAAGTCTTGGCCCTTCAGCGGCACAGGGTCCTTGGCCCTTCCAGCGGCACAGGGCTTCTTGGCTCCTTCAGCGGCAAGGCCTTTGGCCCTTTAGCAGCATGGTCTGGGGAGCCCCTCAAAGGCACACTACAACAAGCCCTCAACGCCCTCAACGCCCATTTGCCCCTCTAGCGGCACAACCCTTGAGCTCTTCAGCGGCACGCCCTGGCAGCCGTTCAACAGCACGCCCTTCTGGCCTTCAGCGGCACGCCCTGGCAGCCGTTCAACGGCACACCCCCCGGCCGTTCAGCGAGACGCCCTTTGGGCTCTTCAGCGGCACGCTTGCCATGTCTTCCAGCGACACACCTTTTGGCCCTCTCTGCGGCATGCTTGTTGTGCCTGCCAGCGGCACGCTGTCCAGGCTCTTCAGCGGCACGCTCCGGTAGGACGACGTGATGCCCATGCCCTATAGATCCTTGGCGCGCAGTGAGCTGTCCAAGGTGTCGATCGAAGGCTGAGCCACGCATGCTACTCCTCTGCCACCAAGGACGGGGAGGTCAAACCCCATTCAATGCCCGTCACCTCCCTCCACCGTCGTTTGCGCCCGAACGCTCCCGCCGCTGGGGTATAAGACGCCCCCCTTCTTCGGCCAAAAAGAGGACAGAGGGGAGGAATGAGGCAGACAGACACAGACAGACACACGCAGAAGAGAATAAGAGAAGAGAAGAGGAGAGGAAGAGAAGAAGGGAAGAAGAAGAAGAAGAGAGAAGAAGAAGAAGAAGAAGAGAAGAAGAAGAGGGAGAGGCCTGCCCCCCTGCTACCCGGTCCACCGTCGTCCACGCAAAGAAGAAGAGAGGGAAAAGAGAGAAGAGAAGAAGAGAGGAGTGAGGTCTGGGAGGGGAGGAGCTTATGCTCCGTTCCCCTTCCCACCTTGTATTTTCGTTTTCTTTTCCCCCTTCCTTTTTCTTTGCTGTTGTCCCCCTTCTCTTTCTCCCTACGATGTATTGGCCCTCTGTGGCCTCCCGTTCTTTGTGAATGAAAAGCCTTGCTCTTTGGGTTTCCCCACCGTCTCTGTCTATTTTCCTCCCCCTCTTCTTCCCTATCAGTTTGGCCTCCGGCAGTAATCTTCCCCCCTCTACGTTTCAACCTTGCCCATTAGCCCGTGGGGAGTTACCCCCCTGGCCTCTCAGCGGCCTGCTTTCACCCCTGGCGGCCTTCAGCGGCGCACCTTTCCTGGACGCCAGCAACACAGCTTTCCTGGCCGCTAGCGGCACACCTTCCTTAGCTGCCCAGCGGCACACCTACTTCAGCCTCCAGGGGCACACCTCATCTGTGCCTCCAGTGGCACACCCCATCTGTGCCCCAGCGGCACACCCTTGGCCTACCTCTACCTGGCATGCCTGGCCCTCTCCCTTCCAGTCAGGGTATCCTTAGGCTGCATCAACCAAGTGTTTCCCGTTTGCCGTTTCCTCCGAGTTTTCTGAAGTTTTATTAAGGTGTTGCCGCTCTCGGGCGCCCACCTCCAATTGTCGGGTTTCGCCACTCCATGTGGGCGCGTTCCCTGCATCTCCCTTATGCCCCAGGTCAAGGGGAGATGCTGCCGAATTCTTGTCAGAATTAACTTAACAACAACAATCATAAAAGAGAAGTAATAATGCAAAAAAGGGAACGATAAAACATTAATGCAACGGCTTTGCCGAAGTAACCAAAGAACCCCGGAGATCCCGAATAACCGAGCATTCACATCTTCATGACGGTCCACCGAACATAACCTCAAACATGGTCTATATGAACGAATAAACCCAACTCAAACCCCTTTCACTTGCATGTCAAGAATAAAAGAAAACCAAAAGAAAACCCCTCACGTGCCCACGCCTCAGGGGCACACTCCTGTCGCCTTCCAGCGGCACTCTCCGTAAGTGCCCCAGCGGCACACTCACCCCCACCTGCCTCCAGCGGCATGCCCTTGGCCCTCAGCGGCATGCTCCCCTGGCCCTCAGCGGCACACGCCCTTGGCCCTCAGCGGCACGCTCCCCTGGCCCTCAGCGGCTCACTCCCTTGGCCCTCAGCGGCACGCTCCCCTGGCCCTCAGCGGCACACTCCCTTGACCCAGCGGTACACCAGAAATAATGATAATAATAAAGATAATAAGCTAAAAGAAAATATAATAAATAAATAAATAATGATACAAAAAATAAAATAATTATAATAACAGCAAACTCATAAGAAGAGGGAGAAATAATAACAAACAATAATGATAATAATAATAAGAAATAATAACAAATTCAAAAAATGAATAAGTAAATAAGAATAATAAAGAAATAAGTAATAATAATAATAAGCTTAAAAATAATAATAGTAATAAATAGATAAATAAACGATAACAAAAATGAATGAATAATAATAACAAACTCAATAAGAATGATAAATAAATAAATGATAACCAAAATAAATAATAATAACAAACTTAACGAAACACGACAAGCAAATGAATGATAATAAAACGAACAAACAATAAAAAACAAACCTAACAATAACAATAATGAATGAATAAATCATGAGAAAAATTAATAAATAGTAATAACGAACTCATTCAAAGATATACATAAATCAACAAATAATAATGGTAAGATTCTAAATAATAATAAAACGATGAGATCCGCTTCGCAGCCTCGTTCTCCTCGAGACCCGGTATAAAGGGAATATGGACGCTGCCCCTCCAAGTCGGATTTGGACCTTGGGAGCCATCCCGATACGGTCATAACCCGACATTACTTTGGGCCGATAGCCCATCAAACCGGATGCTTTCCCGTTGGGATTCGTTCCCGCTCTTTCATTGAGATTGCCGTGAACTCGGCATACATTTGAACGGCTTTGTCTCCGTTTACGTCGTACCCTCGATACGGACCTTTGTCCGAACATAAAATGGTCCGTGAGCGACCAACAAGATCTGAACGAAACGAGACAACTTTTGTCATCCCTAGACCCTACGCATGGGAATATCAATGAGGCCTTGGTGGGCCATGTTTAAACCTCGGGCCTGTCCCGATTATGGTCATGGTATGACCCAAATCTTTGGCTTATAGCTCGTTCCCCTCGAGCACGCTTTGGTTTTGGAATCTAGTCTCGGAACTCTTCCCCGTTGCCCTCCGGCATCGAAAATATTGACGTTGCCCACGCGAGCCCCGTTTGGACCACATGAGGCGCCCCCGGTATGGTCCTGACTCGATCTCGCACCGGGCCAATAAACTCACTGGTTTCCTACTACACTAACCGAGATTTAACCGAATGTTTCCAACGTCTCGGAATAATATATTTGCCGTATCCCGGCATACATACATCCCAGGTCCTCCCGTGACGATTATGATATTCTCAAGCCGGGTACCCGTCTGAATATTAAACGATGTCCCGAACGACCGATATGTTTCGGACGTCCGCTTCCCTAGACGTAGGGCTTTCCAACCGATTCAAGGGATATTCCCCCGTTGCCCCTTGGCACCGGAAACATTAATGACGCTCATGCGAGCCTGACTTCGACCGCGGGGGGGCCCACCGTAGTATGGTCGCAGCTTGCTCCTGCATCGGGCCAACAGATTCACTGATTTTGACCGCCTCAACCGAGGTTTAGCCGAACGCTTTCCGTTCTTCTGAACAACAAATTTGCCGTACCTCGGCATACATGCATTCCGGTTTTCCCGTGACAATCGCGATTTTCTCGAGTCGGACATTCGTCCGAATATTAAATGGTCAGCACATGATCGGCATGACCGCGAAGGTTTTCTTCTCGCCCTCACGCGAGGACTTCAATACCTCGCAATAGACCTCCCATGCAATTAATTTCTTGGCCATGAGGCCCTGAATCCCGGTGATTAATTAAGGGTGTTCCCTCGTATGGGAGATGTAAATGACGCCGTGACCTTTCTGGCGCGGCGGGTTTTGGTCCCGGCACGAACCACACAATCGTCTAACGACATCAGATCGAGCGCACCATGGGCTCTTCGGAGCCCGAATAAATTGTCACTTTGTAACTGGCATGCCCACGCACTTAATAGATGAATCAACCATTCCCGAAGAGACGAGCATAATAAATGAACGAAAAGTGCGTCCACACACCCATGAGGCTAGTTTCAAAAGGTTGATTCCTTTATGGGCTTTAATTTGATTCACTAAATTTGGGCTATGAATAAGGCTGGTGAGTATGTCATGAGCTTTTATTGGTTTGGTCATGTGAGCCATCTTTGACTCTTCTCCTTGTTTCATTTTTCTTAGCCCTAGGAGCATCTCTACTTCCTCTAGGAGTATGGTAGCTTCAAAGGTTGGAAAGAGGAAAGTGTGGGTATGAGGGTGTCATAGTTCTATGAGAGCTCCAATTGAGGCCCAATCTAGGTGAATATCATTGTAATGGGTAGCATGGGTTATGAGGCCAAGAAGATGCCATCTAGAGAGAAAAGATTTCATGTCTAAGGAGAGTTTAGAGAGTAGTAAAGGAAGCCATTTAATCTTCAAAAATCTCTTTGGTCCTGGGATATTTGGGTAATCCTGAAAACAAAGAAAAGAAAAGAAAGGAAGAAAGGAGAAGAATGTAATCAGAATTTTTGAAAAAAAAAGGAAGAAAGGAAGAAAAGAAATGAAAGTTTTTAACAAATACTTACTTGGTCTTTGGCAATTCTCCCACTGATATGGCTGGGAACTTCACAGATCCTTGGAAAACTCATCTTAGGCTTTTTAGAAAGCCTTTGCATCTGCATCATCGTGTTCATCTTTCTCTCGCTAATTCTGTCTGCTCTGTTAGTGTTCTTTAGTTCTCTGTCTGCTTGATAGTTCTGATGTGCTTAGAGGATGAACCGTTACCCTTTTTACAATGCTTTGAACACTAACAAGTATCACGGTTTGTGTCTGAATAGAAAGAGTTGCTGGAAGCTCAATTCCGAGCAGGAAACGAAAAATAGTTAATTGACGACGCGACCATTGGCGTCATTTCTGTAATTAACGACATACTCAGGGTCGTCATTTAAGTAACGCCTCTATGGAGGGCGTTGATAAGTGTATATTTTTACATATTAATTCATGATTATACACAATTTTCTGAGCTTAAATCATAATAAATATGCACTTATCACGCTTACTGTCATTTTAGAGTAAAATAATTAATTTTCTGGAATTAACTGAAGTTAATAAAGATTTTTCTATTATTTAATAAACACTCAAAACAATAAAAATCAGAAAATAAAGAAAATCCAAAAATATATATATGTGGAATTGAGCCAAAAGCCCAAGGATTTGTTCAATAAGAATAAAATAAATAAATAAAAATAAATAAAAAAAAATAATAATAATTTTATCTGATATTTTTAAGGCTTTAATAAGCTAGAAGCATAATATATAAATATATATATGTATATATTATGAAAATAAAAAAACAAATAATAATTATTATTTGACATTGATTTGAATTTTTTCTAAGTTATATGCATATATATATATGATATATATATCAATATATCTATTATATATATATATATATATATATATTAACGTGTGAGTGTATGTGTGTGTTTTGTGTGTTCGCAGGAGTGCCCGGTGGGCTCGATCCCGCGCCCACGCGGGATGGGCACGCAGTCAACGCGGTGAAGCCGCGTCAACCAAAGAGGAGGCCACCGGGGGCGCACAGTGCCCCCACGGCAGTCACGCGGAGGGGAAGGCGAAGGCGACGCACGCGGCCGACGACCGCGGTCCACGCGGTGGCAAAGGAAGGCGGAGGAGAGAGAATCGGCCGGGCGGCGCACGCGCCCGCCGGCAGAGAGAGAAAATGAGAGAGAAAGAGAGAAAGAAGAAGAGAAAAGAGGCCAGAAAAATCCAGAAAAAATTAAAAAAAATGGGAAAACGTGTGCAACACATGTCAAACACATTTTGGGCCAAAAATAGCAGCCACTTGGGTTGTTCACATTGTCAAATGTTCATATTAGAATGGGGTTGTTATGTGATCCCTATAAAAGGGGGGTCTATTGGCCATTGTAAGTTGTTAGAGTTAGGAAGCCAAGGAAGAGATGTTAGGAGTAGATTGCTGAGAGTTCTTTGTGTTCTTGAAGTTATTTCATGTTGGCCTTAGTTTGGTTTCATAAGGTGTTGTTTGTAAGATCATTTGATGAAAAAGTTGCAAGTTGAATTTGTTTTAATGAAAGTTTGGTTTGAGCATTCAGTCTTTTCTTAGTCCACTTACTTATTGTTGTGATCCCTATTTCAAATTCTTGTCTTCATGAAAGTTGTTCTTTTTTACGTGTTCTTCAACTTCTCTTTTCATCATTTCTTCCAATTCTCTCTAGATTAGAAGTTATTTCCAGTTTACTTAAGTGCTATTTTATGTGATTACTGTTCATCCGTGGTGATACCTTCTGCTATTTCTTCATTTTGAACCCTTTCCCTTCTTACTTTTACTCTGAGTTCTTCATAAAAGTTGTTCCTCTCTTGTAAATCTAACTTTTGTTCTTCTTACACTTTGTCAAATTCTTCTTAGTTTTAGCTCTAGAATTAATTCTTTACGGTTCTGTTTTTCTGTCTGTTACTGTTCACCAGCAGCATTAGAGTTTGATTTTTCTAGTTTTTCATTGTCTTCCTCTCATTTTCTGTTTTTGTGTTCTTCATAAAAGTTCTTCATGTTTCAATTCTCTACAACTTTTATGTTTTCCATTTCTTCTAATTCTATCTAGATTTCAAGTTATTCTTTTCCTTCCAACCCCATATTTTCAAATGTATTTTCAAGTTATGTTTGTTTCTATTTACATTTCTTCATAAGTTCTTCAATCACACCCGAAGCGGTAAGTCATCTTTGAATCATCTCACGGTGTCGACTTCCAAGGCGGAGCGATCTTCATCAAAGGCTCGGCAAGGAAACGACGGCGTTCTTCAATTGGCTAATTGTTCCTTTACTTTTCTCTTGTCATTTAAAGTTGCAATTTCAATTTCTTTAGTGATAATCGCACTCCAAATACAAAATTTGATTTTCCAAACATAAGAGTATTTTCCAACTTGAGCTAAAATCAAATATTCTCTCCCCGTGGGATCGACCCGTATTCACCACTGTACTCGTATTTTCAAAATCATTCGAGTGAGTGAGTGCGGTTATAAATTTTAAAATTTGTGTGGCACGGCATTTTTAAACGACGACTGTCGAACACATCAAATTTTTGGCGCCGTTGCCGGGGAATTGAATTATGTTGATAGTTGGATATTCTTGTGTTTGGTGTATATATGTGGATATTAATTTTACTCTTTTTATTTGTGCAGGAAAATGAAAAAATTTGAAAATCAAAGAAAGAGGAAGATCGAACCTGAAATTCCAAGGATATGAAACGTCGTTAAATAGCCCGGAAGCATTGCTCAAGGGCTGAAATCAAGAAACAGGTTCTATCTTTCCACTTTCTGAAAAAGCTTTATAAAAATTTAAAAAATTCTTGAAAATTCTTTAAAAATCCAAAAAATCAAAACAAAAGAATTTTTTTTTTTTTGCTAGTTAGATAGGTTCATTAATTAAAAAAAAATACTTGCATCAAAATCAAAAAAATTCATTTCAAGATTAGAAACCACACATCATGTTCTAGGCCATGCATCATTTAGCATAGAATTTTCTTTGTCATTGCATTGTGAAGATTGCGAGGGGTAAGGTACGTTCTACTGATCCCATTCTGGCATTCATTTTACATAAAGAACCCCTTGTTTGAAATTATGGTGAGAATTTTATTTCAAAATACTTTAAGGGCATTATCCTAAATAACATAAGGTGGGGATTTCATCACCCTTCCTTAGCCCGCAAACCACAGTTCCCTTGCATATCTGCATGACCTACGCCATAAATAAAAGCCAGTAGACGTTGGCCCTAGGATCACACTGTGATTCTGGTGATATCTGAGTTTACCCTCTTATGAAAACCGGTGCCTAAGGCAAGACGGTCGGACGGCAAACGCCTTAAGCGGGACTATGGTTTTGTATAATAAGGTCCCTACGAAAGTAGGGGGAACCTCCCACTTCCCCACCCCTTACCTGGCTGGTGGTCATATTGAGGGTAAACTTAAGTTTCATTTTAATCACTTTGTGAAACCCTATTCGTAGGTCTAAGTCACATCTAGATCATTAGATAATTTGTGTTAACTTGTTTGTGGTTGCATAAAAATAATAAAAAATAAAAATAAAAAACAAATCACAAATCCACGCCTATGCAGGCGCACTTTTATCCTTCTACCTACAAACCCTCAACCTGTATTCAACTCCCTGACATTCTTGTTGATCAATATGAGATTCGCCCTAGTCTCATCCAGATGCTCCCATCTTTTTATGGGAATCTCCATGAAAATCCTTATATGCATCTAGATGATTTTCTAGAAGTTTCCTCCCTGATCAAGATTCAGAATTTTAATGATGATGCCCTTAAGTTGATCTTATTTCCATTCTCATTGAAAGATAAAGCAAAATGTTGGTTAAGGAGTTTTGGAAAGATTATCAGGACTTGGGAAGCTATGCAGTTAGAATTTTTGAAAAAAAATTACCCCATAAGCCAAACCAACATGATGATAAGGGCGATTATAGGATTTACTCAACGTCCGGGAGAGCAAATTCATGAATCTTGGGAGAGATTGAAGGATTTGATAAGTCAATGCCCACACCATGGGTTGCCCAAATGGCAAATTATATTTACATTTTATGAGGGGTTATCCGACTTTGATAGGCAAATGGTGGATATATATTGTGGAGGGGCATTTCTGAGCAAGAGTGAAGATGAGGCATATAATTTGTTTAAAATTTTGAGTGAAAATTCGATAAATCGTGCCTCTATCTTATCTCATCAACAATCTATAGGACCTGTCAAACAGGTTGAAAACCCAATCCACACTAGCATGAAAGTTTGTGAATTCTGTGCCAGTCTCACTCACCATGTGAGTCAGTGTCCTACTATAGCCCAACTCCCATTAGCCATCCAAGCTCAAGTTCAACATGACCTAGGGTTCTCTCAGCCTGCTACACTTTCTAATGAGTGTAAACTTGGTCGGAGTAATCACCCAACTTTGCCTTGGATGGATCCAACATTCCAAGCCCATCTGTTCGAACTTTCACCCCCAGCAACCCATGAGCGGGCCATGAATACTCAACCTCCGCCCAACTCATCTCACCTCGATTTCGGAATCAGCATTGATACTAGGGGTGACTCACAGGGCCACTACTTTGAACCTCAAAGCATATACTCTCAGTCCACTTATCAACCCTCGCCTTCAACATTTCACCAACCCCATCGATATGTGAATGATGATGATGATGACAGTCTTCTGCCTGTCATTTTGACTCAGGATATCACGATTAAGAATGAAGGGGAGTGCACACGTGATACCATGATGAAGGAAGGAAAGGAAGAAGGGGGTAGCTTCAAGGATAATGATAATCCTATTACCCCATTTTCTAATTGTTTTGAGATTGAGACTATTAATGGCCCAAACAACTCAATTGAGGAAAAGAATCAAGAGGAGGATTACGTTGTAAGTAATAAAATTGTTGATTTAATGGAACAAAATTCTGAATATCCTCCTTCTCTAGAAGAACATGATGATGGGGCCTTATTAGAAAAGTTTACGTTTCATCTACCGACCCCATTTCTAAAAAAATTGAGTGATAATTCTCAGTTGAGTACGGAGTGTGATGAGTGGCCCGTCTTCGAGGACTTCCCATTTGATATGACCTCTGATGAAAGGGCCGGGCTAGAATCATTTACATTTCCTCCATCCACCCCATTGTTGGACAATTTGGTTAACAATCCTCAGATGAGTGAGGGGTATGATGACGGGGTTTCATTAGAAAATTTTAAATTTGATCTAACCCCCGAGGCCTATCCAATGATATCTGAATCTGTGGATGAGTTAGTGCTTCCTTCTACTTTTCCCCTTTCAGTTGAGCCTCTCCAATTTGAGATTCTCGGACCTGAGGAGGATGTGCCAACCACATTCATCTTCAATTTACCTTCCTCTCAGGAAGATAAATTGATCAATGCTCTTAAATTTCATGAGGCTGTTACTGAAAGAAACGTGGCTAAGGATAACAATCCTGTTCCTAAGCTACCAGGCCCTAAACAAGTATCCATGGAGGAAGTCATTCCTCAAGGGTTAGTCAGGAAGGACGATACAGGCGAAGGGGATCAAGGGATTGATATGGTGCAAGGGTTCCATCTCAATCTTGATAAATTAGACATTAATCATTTCTGGATCCCTACAGTTGAAAATTGGCTCACATACAGGGTTAACGCTAAAATCCATAATGTGCGAGTCTTGCCTCTTTCTAGCCCCAGTCTGTACATGTCTACTCTTGTCTTCCAATGGCATAAGGGCTGGAATTTGAAGGAAGACAAGATCACATGGTGGCTCATTCTGAATGCCACACGTTGGTTAAATGCTCTACCTTGTGTCTGGCTGACGAAATAAAACTTAGCGCTTCTTGGGAGGCAACCCAAAGTTTAAGTGATTTTTGTGTGGTGATACATTCTTGGAGGCTAGATGTGTGCAAGAATTTGAGAAGCCAAAAATAAGAGAGAACCAAGCATAACAAAACATTTTATTCAAACTCTCAACAACAGGAACAAACAACCAGAGATTACAAAGTTTAAGGACGCCGATCCGCGGGGGCAGCAAAGAAGCTACTAACACGAAAGCCACGCTCTCGTGCTCTTCGATAGCGTTCTTCGCCATCCTTCAGCCATTGCTCGGCTAGGCCGAGACTAGTCCTCAATTCAAAAAGTTGGGCCTCCAGGGCCCTCTTTTCCTCTTTCTCGGCCGATCTCTTGGTTTTCTCTCTGTCTCTGTCCTGTTCTCTCTCAGCCCGTTCTCTCTCTCTATCTTCTCTTTCTAATTGAAGGGTGATTCTCAACTCCACAGCGTCCCTTGAAGATTCCTCATCTGGACGACGCTGTAGTTCTTCTTCCAGCTCAGTTATTCTATCTTCCTTCTGAGTGGCATTTGCAAGTGCCTCTTGTGTTTCTTTCTCCTGCCACACATTTCATCTCAGGCAAATAGCAATACTTGAATAAGGGATGTTAAATGGTGAAATCCTCACCTGTACAGAAAGCATCCCTTCTGCCTCTGCAGCCCGTTGTGTGGCATGAGAAAGTTGCTCGTGGAGTTGATCCAGCTCGGATGTGGGAATCCATAGACTGGAAGAAACACCATCTGCTCCAATCGCCGAAGAAACTGCATCAAGCTGAGCACGCTGCACATGTGGTGACATTAAGTGGTTAGCGCCCTGAATCTCAAAGCCTACCCGGAATATGTACTGAAATACTTACTGATGAACCTAGAGCCGCTCTGGTATCACTCAGCTCTTGCTCCGTGTCCGCCAGACGAGCTCGTAAGTTCGTTATTATAGTATCACGAACATCCTACAGTTATGGCTTTTGAGTTCACAAACAAAGAAAAAAAAATTTAAAAACAACAAAATGTAGAAAATACAAACATGGTTTCCTTACCTCTACAAGCCCTCCAGGCTGGAGCCTTTCTGCATACATTGCTCTGTAGAGGCGTAGGTAATCATCGCTATCTTGTGCTTGAGATTCCACGAGTGTACCTCCCCGTTGCCAATCTTCATATTGTTCGGGGAAGCGCACTCTCCAATCAACACAGGTGGCTGGTCCACGCGTCTGCCTTCCGACGCTAGGTGACATGGTCATATCCACCCATTCTTGAGCCAGCCCTAGGGTCCGCATAGCTAATCGCAGCCTGAGGGGCTCGATTTCATTTAAGCAATGGAGCCAGAGGTCCCGTCAAACCAGGCGCGGCTTCCAATTACCCAAGGCTGGTCAACATCGACCATGTTCATGAAAGGTCTCCAGTTCACCTTTAATGGGTTGCACGTATCTTCTCAGTTAAAAAAAAATGAAATAAATGAAAAAAAATAATAATAAAATTTGAGAAAACAATTATCCTACCATCGTTGCAGGGAACTCTTGCAACTCTCGCCTGAACACCATCAGTTGGTAGGGTAAAGGTGCAGTGCTCATGATGGGTTGCCACCGTCTCGCTAGAGGGACCGTCAGTGGTCGACAGTGTCGAGCCCTCCCCATTGGAAGGTAATAGTAGCTCCACAGCTACACCATCATGTGTCATTGATGAAAACACAAACAAAAATCAGAAAATAAAAAAATAAAACAAAAATTTTCATTACCTGGATTAAAGGCGTAAACCCATTTAGTGTCATCTCTTTGTCTGTCCTTTGCGACAGACTTGTAAACAGATGTGCCAGCACAGCAGCTCCCCAGGCGTATTGTACTACTCTTTCCAAGTCTACGAGCAGTTCTAAGAAATGACAGTGGATACTGTCTCCCTTGGACCCCAGCAACAATTTACCTAATAGAAAGAGGAGGAACCTCCTCAGATCCATATTGGTCCGCTCCCAATTGATGGTATCTATACAATACATAGCACGGGCACTTCTTTCTGCCCTTTCCATAAATTCTTCTATGGACTCATCATCACGCGGACGCATGTTAGTAAGCCCTAAAGCTTCCATGATCGATGCCCTGGCTACTGACCTGTTCTTCCGATTATCTAAGTCCATCCCCAACAAGTTATGGGCACCTTCACGGTAATCCGCGTAGGTGACACCAGTCATTGCTTCCCCATCCACTTTGAGGCCCGTGATTCAGACCACATCTTCCAAGCTGGGTACCATATGCCCCCACGGCATCAGGAATGCCCTACTTACCGGGTCCCATCTTTCACGTAGAGCTTGGATCAGAGCAAGGTCGATCTTGAGTGGCTCAATTCTGAGAAAGGGCCTGAATCCCATCACGTCCAACCTCGCTTTCTGGAAGTCCGGGAGCCCTCGATATGCAGCCACGACCAGCTCCCACGAGATGTGTGACTTCATCACACTCTGCACATACACCAGAAGTGAGAAATGGGAAGCTTTCCAAAGAAAGAACAGAGAAGAAGAAAGGAATGAAAGAAATCACTTACAAGTTGTGGAAGAGTCCTTTCACTCACAAGTCCTTCAACTTCAGAGAATCTCCTGGCACTACTGCCCGATCTACTCCTCTTCGAGGAGCGAGACGACTCCCCTTCAGCTCTGAAGCTCGATTCACCATCCATTCTGAACCTTAAGTAACACTCCCTACTCCCCTTTGCAACCTTTTCACTCGACTCTACTCTCACAACTTCGATGTTCTCCAGTCGAGTGGGAAGGGGGGGTATTTATAGGATTGGAAAGCAAGGGATCTACATCTCTCACCATCACATCTAGCCACAGCCTTGGCGACAAGTCCTCCTCCCTGTACTCTCGCGCCCACTCTACCATGTGGAGTGACCGAGTCGGAGGCATGCTTTATTGACTTTCTGGCCCAAAGATTCCATGTGTTCATTGTCCCATTGTGACTGCTTTTCGCAAACACATGCCATAAGGGAACATTTCTACGGGAAATCCGGATCTGTGACCCATGAAGAAATCCGTAGTCGATTCCCTTTGCAACTCATGGCTATGGTAAGTTCCACTCCTTGTGTGCTACGCAATCACTTCTAGGAGGGAATCCAAGGTTTTATGATTTGACGTTTTGCTTGAGTAAGTGTGTTTCAGTTGATCGGCCACGCAGAGAAGGAACAATCATGACTTCGCCCCACCCATCAGGTTGTATCCTTCCATCCCACCTATATTATCTCTTTACTTGTTCTCTAAGCTTTCTACTGCATCTGCCATTGAGGACAATGTCATTTAAGTTGGGGGGGGGGGGAGATAAAAAAAAATTTGCTCCTCTTGTCTTGTCCCGCTAAATAACTATTTTCCCCATTTGGAGTCTTCTGATTCATGTCTCATGAAAAGTAATTCTGGAATAGAAAAGACTAGGAAAAGGATGATGGTAAAGTTATCTATGGAAAACTGATTTAAGAATCTTTTTAAAGTTCAGATGCACTTTAGAAAAAAGAAACTCACATTGCACGCTAATGAAACAAGAAGGACAAGCATTCTGCTATTTTGGGTATGTGTCTGAAATTCTGCATTTCTTGACGAAGAGATTCGTTATAAGCTTTCTGCCATACAAAAGTATGAGAAAACAAAACACCATGAAAAATGCTCCGATTCTGAGTAACCGGGCCTACTTCACCTAAGACGTGTTGAGGTTCGCGTCAAAAGGAAAAGGGAACTCTGATTTGTGTAACCGGGCCTACTTCACCTAAGACGTATTGAGGTTCGTGTAAAATAATGATGGGTAGTGCAGCATCATGTGTGTAAAGAAAAAAAATGATGAAAAAAAAAAGAGATCAAAGTGCAGAAAAAAAAATAGTGATCCCAAAAGGGACATATCAATAAGGCAGACAAAAAGCTAGTGTGCATTGAACGCTCTAAGTAAGAAGTGCAGAATTGAAAGGCATTTGTTCAGAATAGCAAGTGGAGGATGCAATTGTCTTCACTGTGGACTTAGCATTACACATGCACAAGTGCTACTGAATTTTGATTAGATTCTTGATCATGTACCTGAATTTCCGACATAAGGCTAGTCTGTGGTAATTACTCCAGAGTCCTGATCTTTAGTTAACTCTATAAAAGATGAACTGGAAATGAGGCCTGAATATCTTTAAACTCTTGTTAGTCCTAAATTTTTCATTATGTGCATTGCTAAGGGACTAGCAATGAGTAAGTTGGGGGGTGTGAAAAGTGTGTATTTTTACATATTAATTCATGATTATACACAATTTTCTGAGCTTAAATCATAATAAATATGCACTTATCACGCTTACTATCATTTTAGAGTAAAATAATTAATTTTCTGGAATTAACTGAAGTTAAAAAAGATTTTCTATTATTTAATAAACACTCAAAACAATAAAAATCAGAAAATAAAGAAAATCCAAAAATATATATATGTGGAATTGACCCAAAAGCCCAAGGATTTGTTCAATAAGAATAAAATAAATAAATAAAAATAAATAAAAAATAATAATAATAATTTTATCTGATATTTTTAAGGCTTTAATAAGCTAGAAGCATAATATATAAATATATATATGTATATATTATGAAAATAAAAAAACAAATAATAATTATTATTTAACATTTATTTGAATTTTTTCTAAGTTATATGCATATATATATGATATATATATCAATATATCTATTATATATATATATATATATATATATATACATATATTAACGTGTGAGTGTATGTGTGTGTTTTGTGTGTTCGCAGGAGTGCCCGGTGGGCTCGATCCCGCGCCCACGTGGGATGGGCGCGCAGTCAACGCGGCGAAGCCGCGTCAACCAAAGAGGAGGCCACCGGGGGCGCACAGCGCCCCCACGGCAGTCACGCGGAGGGGAAGGCGAAGGCGGCGCACGCGGCCGACGACCGCGGTGCACGCGGTGGCAAAGGAAGGCGGAGGAGAGAGAATCGGCCGGGCGGCGCACGCGCCCGCCGGCAGAGAGAGAAAATGAGAGAGAAAGAGAGAAAGAAGAAGAGAAAAGAGGCCAGAAAAATCCAGAAAAAATCAAAAAAAATGGGAAAACGTGTGCAACACATGTCAAACACATTTTGGGCCAAAAATAGCAGCCACTTGGGTTGTTCACATTGTCAAATGTTCATATTAGAATGGGGTTGTTATGTGATCCCTATAAAAGGGGGGTCTATTGGCCATTGTAAGTTGTTAGAGTTAGGAAGCCAAGGAAGAGATGTTAGGAGTAGATTGCTGAGAGTTCTTTGTGTTCTTGAAGTTATTTCATGTTGGCCTTAGTTTGGTTTCATAAGGTGTTGTTTGTAAGATCATTTGATGAAAAAGTTGCAAGTTGAATTTGTTTTAATGAAAGTTTGGTTTGAGCATTCAGTCTTTTCTTAGTCCAATTACTTATTGTTGTGATCCCTATTTCAAATTCTTGTCTTCATGAAAGTTGTTCTTTTTTACGTGTTCTTCAACTTCTCTTTTCATCATTTCTTCCAATTCTCTCTAGATTAGAAGTTATTTCCAGTTTACTTAAGTGCTATTTTATGTGATTACTGTTCATCCGTGGTGATACCTTCTGCTATTTCTTCATTTTGAACCCTTTCCCTTCTTACTTTTACTCTGAGTTCTTCATAAAAGTTGTTCCTCTCTTGTAGATCTAACTTTTGTTCTTCTTACACTTTGTCAAATTCTTCTTAGTTTTAGCTCTAGAATTAATTCTGTACGGTTCTATTTTTCTGTCAGTTACTGTTCACCAGCAGCATTAGAGTTTGATTTTTCTAGTTTTTCATTGTCTTCCTCTCATTTTCTGTTTTTGTGTTCTTCATAAAAGTTCTCCATGTTTCAATTCTCTACAACTTTCATGTTTTCTATTTCTTCAAATTCCATCTAGATTGTGTGTTATTCTTTTTCTTCCAAACCCTTATTTCAACAAAATTCTGTTGTATTTTCAAGTTGTGTTTGTTTCTATCTACATCTCTTCATAAGTCCCTCATACACACCCAAAGCGATGATCTTCTTCAAATCTTCTCACGACGTCGACTTCCAAGGCGGAGCGATCTTCATCAAAGGCTCGGCAAGGAAACGATGGCGTTCTTCAATTGGCTAATTATTCCTTTACTTTTCTGTTGTTATTTAAAGTTGCAATTTCAATTTCCTTAGTGATAATCGCACTCCAAAGACAAAATTTACTTTTCCAAACATAAGGGTATTTCCAACTTGAGCTAAAATCAACTATTCTCTCCCCGTGGGATCGACCCGTATTCACCACTGTACTCGTATTTTCAAAATCATTCGAGTGAGTGAGTGCGGTTATAAATTTTAAATTTGTGTGGCACGGCATTTTTAAACGACGACTGTCGAACGCATCAGGCGTCATTTACGTTCCAATTACTAATCAAACGCTTATTATATTTAACGCCCCAATGACCGTCGTCATTTATTGTTTTGACGCCACTTCGCAGGGTCGTCATTTCTACAGCATTTTTATTGTTCATGAACTTACGTGCTATTGTATCTTGATGCAATTATTTATATTGAGCACTTATGATCATATTTTGAGCTGTCTAGAGCTGATAATTCTTTTGATGAGCTAATGTGTAAGGCCCGTGCCTTAATGGATCCTTGTTGGTTTTTGTTCTATTATTTGTTCTGGAATTTCCGGCTATTTTCCTGGATTTTTAGGAATTTGTCTGGTATTTTTCCGTATTTATTTGGAGTTATTTGAGGGTTATTAGAATTAATGAGATTTTAATATATATGATGATTATATTATATATATTTTAATTTTTTTTTCTTTTAATTCCTCTCTCACCCTCTTTCTCCCTGTCGATCTCTCATTCTCACCCTCTCTCTCTCTCTCCTCCGTGCGATCGCCCCTCTCTCCTCTCTAGGGAACACAGGCGAGACGAGGTCAGATTGAGGCGTGGTTGGCGCCGTTGGATTCCTCGCGTCGAGAGGAGCACGTAGGTGTGGTTCGGTGAACGTGGGAGCGAGGTGGAGCGTGAAGGCTTCGTGGCTCTTCCTCCTTGCATGCGGCCTTTCCCTTGGATTCGGCTTGCAAAAGATAGGGGGATGGAATCCCGATCTTGCTAGGATCGTTTCCCTTGGCCCGTTTGTTGATTAGCGCCCCGTAGCATGCATGATGTCCATGTTTCCATATTTGGGGTTTTAGATTAAATCTTTGAGTTTAATGCGTTTTAGGCCTTGCATGTGCTAGATTTAGTTGTTAAACTATTGTATAAACTGCATGGTTTGGCAGGATATCAGGTTTTTCGACGATACCCGGCGATTTAGGTCGTCCGGGAGGGAACCTGTTTTTAGGTTTAACCCGTCCGCGACCCAGGTGAAGTGACGGTCTCGCCAGGAACCGTCACTTCTCCGACGGTCTCTGGTGAGCGCGTTACTTCAATGTAACGGCCAATCGTAGGTGCGTTACATTGAGAGTAACGGTAGGGCTCCGGCCGTCATTTCCTCGTTGTTTTGTGTTGACCCGGTCAGGCGGTGCGCCCGACGGTCAGTCGTCCGGCCGTCGTTTCCAAGCGACGCGCCGAGACGGGGGCATCGTTTCGCCCGCTGTTAGTTGATTTGAGCCTCGGGTGGAAGTAACGGCGGAGCTCCCGCGCGTCGCTTCGAAGCAATGCATAGGACCCCCACCGTCACTCTCCCCTTTAAGGCCTTTGAGCTGGAACTCAGGTGGAAGTAACGGCTGGAGACCAGCGCGTCGTTTGTGATGTAACGCGCCAGTCCCCGACCGTCACTTTCAAATAGCGCGTGGGTCTTCGACCGCCGCTTCCCTGATGGTTGTAATATGTTCCCAGCCCTTTCATTATGTGTTCCTTTATATACTCATGCCATATTCGTATTGTTTTAATGTATAGTGGCGTGTTTTATTACCATTAGAGTAGCCTTTCTTTCCAAGCAATGGAGCCACTGTTGTTTCCCTAAGGTCTATTGAGTGCTGACCCGCTTGAGGATGGCGGAGGGGTATGTTTCCCATGCATGGTTTGTAAGCTAGTTCAGTGGGCTCCCAGCCAATGGTAGCGTCCTACCAAGGGGGAAAACTAACTAGAGGGCCTGGCTCAGGCTAGAGTCAGTGTGTGCACACGTGGTCAGAGACTGTGGACTGACACCGACGGGTGCCACTCCGACTGGTCACTTGGTTTGGTACTGTTTATGCGCTTAGCTTGTCGCTTCGTCGACTGCGAGTGCTTGAGACGCAGTGTAAGTCGTCAGTGGACGCTTCTGGTTTCTGCTCCAGTGGTTGTCCTTCCTTGTTGTTTGGATTAGTTAAGACTTATTCTATTAGGTAGTTTCAGGTTTAATCGCTTGCATTTAGTTAGCTGTGGCATGTTAGCTGTTACACTTGCTTAGTTAGAGTTTATAGCTTTACCTAAGTAGTTATTTCATGCCATTGCCTGTTAGCTTATTGAAATGCATGCTCTACTTGCTTTATTTATGCATGTATGCTTGTTTAGTGCGAGGTAGGGATCCGCGTGACCCCTACTGAGTCTGGCTGTAACTCACCCTTTCTCCTTTCAGGTGAGCCGCGCCCGTCGTCTCCCGGTGCCTTGTGAGTCGGTTCGGAGACCGTGTTAGCCGCCAGCTTTAGTCGAGGCACCTTTTGTGGCTTGTTGTACCCTTGCCGGGGTATGCCCCGTGTAGTTGTACCTATTTTTGGACTAGTATTCTTGTTTCTCTGGACTAGTATATGAGTATCACTCTAGTTATTTTGAATTGCTTCCGCACTTGTGTTAACTTCTTTACTTAATTGTAAATTGCGCATTCCAAATTCCAATTCGTTATGCATACCCCTTAACACTTTTCTACTAACCCTTCAGGGGCCCCATCAGTCTCTTGGGTGGCTTCCCCAGTTCTTGGTATCGGTGTGTCGATGTTATCGGTATATCGGTATCCTGAACTCTGGGTCGTTACAGTTGGTATCAGAGCGCTAGTTGAGGATTTGTGTAAGGAATTGAAATTTACGCTTTGTCCAGAGCTAGTCCATTGCGTCGTCTATTGCTGGCATAGGATGTTTTTCCGTGTGATTGATTAATTGCGATTGATTTGTGTTTTGGCAGCGTAATTATGCCTCCCCGTCGAGGAAGACCCCCTCGAGCTCCTCGTGCCCCTCGAGATGCGCCCAGGGAAGATAGTGGTTCTGCACCTCCTCTTGCAGTTCCTGCTGTTCCAGTTGTTCCTCCTCCAGTGCCGATTGTTGCTCCTCCTGTTGAAGCGCCTGGCAGTCGAGGCAAGGCATTGAAAGAATTTCTTATGTTCAATCCGCCTGCTTTCGATGGTCAAGCTGATCCAGAGGTGGCAAGGCAATGGTTGGATGCGATCGAGCGTGTGTTCGTATCGATGGAGTGTGCTGAAGACGAAAAAGTTATGCTTGCTGCTTTTCAACTCCAGGGTACATCCATCACGTGGTGGAAAGTGGAGTGGCAGATTGCCTTTCGTTCTAGACCTCTTCGGCAGATCACTTGGGCAGAGTTTGTTGATGCTTTCGAGCGTGCTTATACTCCCGCCTGTCTTCAGATGGACAAGATGTATCAATTTATGGAACTGACTCAGGGCAGTATGACTGTGCTTCAGTATCGGAATAGGTTCATGGAGTTGGGTCAGTATGCGCCCCATGTGCTGGCCAGTGAAGCTTTGAAGACTCAGCAATTTTTGCGAGGTTTGAGGCCTGAATTGAAGATGCCTCTTATTGCCAGTCGTGTTGCGGATTTGGACAGTGCGTGCCAGACAGCTGTGGCACTTGAGCTGGAGATGACGAGACCAGGTGGATATCCTCAGGCAGGGTCAGTGCAGCCGGTAGTTCAGTCGCAGCAAACTTACCGACCGCCAGTGCCAGGTGTTCCCTCGGTCCAGTCAGAGATTTCTAGTGCTTCCTCTCCTTCCAAGCCCAAGTTCAAAAGGTTCTAGAAGAAGAAGAAGTTTTCCCAGCAGCCGTCCGGTACAGATTCTGTTCAGCAGCCGGCAGCACCTTCTTCTCAGACTCGTCAGAGCTCAGCTGTCAGTCTTCCATGGACGTGTAGGAGATGCGGTGGTCATCATAAGGGCCAGCCGTGTTCTCTTCCTATTGTTTGCTTTAGGTGTGATCAGCCGGGTCATGTAGTTCGTGATTGCCCGCTGAGGCCGAAACAATTGCAAGTTCCTCAGTTTTCTCAACCTCAGCAGCCGCAATTCAGACCTCCGACTGCACCTCAAGCTCAGCAATTTTTCTCTCAAGCGTCGGCGTCTTCTCAGCAATCTTCAGCTGGTTCTAAGAAGCAGAAAGGCAAGGTTTCTCATTTGACTAGATCTGATGCTGTTGCGTCCCATCTTGTGGAAGGTACGATTATGCTTTATGGTCATTCAGCTCGTGTCTTATTTGATTCTGGTGCTTCTCACTCTTTTATTTCTGAGGATTTCATGGCCTGTATTGAGGAACCGACTTCCGAGGTATCTTGTGAGATGTTTGTTGAATTGCCTTCTGGAGATTTCATGGTTACACCTTTGTGCCTGGAAGAATCTCCTGTGATGATTGATAATCACCAGTTGCCGGCAAGATTGTATGCGTTGCAGCTAGCAGATTATGATGTTATTCTGGGAATGGATTGGTTGGAGCATTATGGAGCTGTGGTTGACTGCAGATCGAAGAAAGTGTATTTTCAGCCACATGGAAAATCATCCTTTTATTTCCAAGGTATTCGATCCCGATCTTCTCGTATGATTATTTCTGTTATTCGAGCCTATAGGTTGCTTAGTGCAGGTTGCCAGGGATTTCTTGCTTCTGTGGTTGTTGTTGAAAAACCACAACGGGATGTTTGTGATATTCCTGTTGTCTGTGAGTTCCCTGATGTGTTTCCTGACGAGTTGCCAGGCTTGCCCCCAGAACGAGAGATAGAGATGGTGATTGAATTGATTCCAGGTACCGGCCCCTTAGCAAAGGCACCGTACCGAATGGCTCCAGCTGAATTGAAAGTACAGCGTGCACAGCTACTAGAGTTACTGGAGAAAGGTTATATTCGCCCCAGTTTTTCTCCGTGGAGTGCCCCAGTGCTGTTTGTGAAAAAGAAGGATGGAAGCCTGAGGTTTTGTATTGATTACAGGCAGCTGAATCAGGTGACTATCAAGAATAGATATCCGCTTCCCAGGATTGATGATTTGTTTGACCAGTTACAGTCTGCTACTGTCTTTTCACGGATTGATCTCAGATCTGGCTATTTTCAGTTACGGATCCGGGAATCCGATGTGGAGAAGACTGCTTTCAGTACTCGATATGGTCATTTCGAATTCTTAGTCATGCCGTTTGGTTTGACTAATGCCCCAGCAGCTTTCATGGACCTGATGCAGCGTATCTTTCGTCCATTTCTGGACCAGTTCGTGGTGATCTTTGTTGATGATATTCTGATCTATTCTGCCTCTGTTAATGATCATGTGCAGCACTTGAGGATCATTCTGCAGACTCTAAGGGATCACGAGCTTTATGCGAAGCTCAGTAAATGTGAATTCTGGCTTCGAGAAATTCATTTTCTTGGTCATGTGATTTCTGGTGATGGAGTGGTAGTGGACCCTGCAAAGATCGATGCTATTTTAAGTTGGCAGAGACCGAGAACTGTAACAGAGATTCGAAGTTTTCTAGGTTTGGCTGGGTATTACCGCAGATTCATTCAAGACTTTGCGAAGATTGCAGCCCCGATGACTAGATTGACTCGTAAAGATGTGTCTTTTGTCTGGTCGGATCAGTGTGAGGCTAGCTTTGTTGAATTGAAAAGGCTATTGACTTCTTCTCCTGTGTTGACTTTGCCTTCCGGCTCGGGTGGATTTGTGGTCTGTACAGATGCTTCTCGAGTAGGTTTGGGTGCAGTGCTAATGCAACATGGTAAGGTTATCGCATATGCATCCCGGCAGTTGAAACAGCATGAAGGAAATTATCCCACTCACGATATGGAGCTAGCTACAGTTGTTTTTGCCTTAAAGATTTGGAGACATTATCTGTATGGTGAGGAATTTCAGATTTTTACTGATCATCAGAGTTTACGGTATATTTTCTCCCAGAAAGATTTGAATCTTAGGCAGAGGCGATGGATGGAATTCATGAAAGATTATGACTTTACACTCTCCTATCAGCCTGGTAAAATGAATGTTGTGGCTGATGCTCTAAGCAGGAAAGTGTAGGTCAGTTATTTCTTGCTTCATGAATGGAAATTATGGGAACAGCTTCCAAATGAGGCATTCAGTGCAGAGTTTCCTGTTGATCTGAAGATGGCAGTTTGTGCTAGCTTGGTTTTGGGTTCAGCTTTATATCATCAGATTAAAGATGCCCAGCAGGCTGATTCTGATTTGGCTCATGTTATGTCAAGCTATAATGTGGATTTTGATACGGAGCTAGTTGTCAGTTTTCAAGGCAGATTATATGTTCCCGCTGATGATGATTTGAGACTTGAGATTCTGAGTGAGGCCCATGGTTCTCGTTTTGCTATTCATCCGGGTGTCACCAAGATGTATCAGAATTTGAAGAAGCAGTTCTGGTGGCCAGGTATGAAGAAAGACGTGACTATATTTGTTTCTAAGTGCTTGACTTGTCAGTTAGTTAAAGCCGAACATCAAAAGCCAGGTGGTTTGCTTCAGCCGTTAGAGATTTCGATGTGGAAATGGGACCATGTTACTATAGATTTTGTGGTGGGTTTGCCTCGGACTTCTCAGGGTTTTGATGGCATCTGGTTGTTAGTCGACAGATTGACTAAAACTGCCAGATTATTGCCGATTAAGGTTGCTTGGAATGTGCAGAGGTTGGCCGAGCTATATGTGCAGAAGATCTTGCCACTGCATGGAGTTCCTGTTTCACTTGTGTCAGATCGTGACCCGCATTTTACCTCCGGCTTCTGGCGTAGTTTCTAGAAAGCTTTGGGCACTGAGTTAGCTTTCAGTTCAGCGTATCACCCTCAGTCAGATGGACAGTCAGAGAGGGCTATTCAGACTTTGGAGGACATGCTGAGATTGTGTTGCCTTGATTGGCAGGGTTCGTGGAGTCAGCATTTGCCACTTGTTGAATTTGCTTATAATAACAGTTTTCACTCCAGTATTGGAATGGCTCCTTATGAAGCACTGTATGGTCGTCCTTGTCGTACTCCTCTGAATTGGTTTGATGTTGGTGATAGATTGTTGACAGGACCTGACATGGTGCAGCAATGTTCTGATGTGGTTCGTCAGATTAGGCAGAGATTGTTGACGGCTCAGAGTCGACAGAAAAGCTATGCAGATCAGCGCAGACGTCCACTACAATTTGAGCTTGGAGATATGGTGTTTGTTAAAATATCTCCGATGAAGGGTGTTTCCAGATTTGGGAAGCGTGGAAAGCTTAGTCCGCGGTATGTTGGCCCTTTTCCAATTATTGAAGCTATTGGTCAGGTGGCTTATCGTCTGTAATTGCGAGCGGCTATGCAAGCTGTTCATGATGTATTCCACGTGTCTCAGTTGAGGAAATATGTGCCAGATGCTTCTCATGTTCTCGATGATTTAGTATGGCCTGAGGTGACTGCTGATTTGTCCGCGCTAGAGTTTCCTATCAGAATTGAAGACCGTCGTGAGCAGCGGTTGAGAAATAAGGTTATTCCTCTGGTAAGGGTTGCTTGGCAGCGTCACTCTGGTAATGAGTCTACTTGGGAGTGTGAAGATGAGATGCGTCAGCTTTTTCCCTTTTTATTCCAGTGAGGTACATGTCCTTTCTCAATTTCCTCCTTTTCGGTTGTTATAAATTTCGTGGGCGAAATTTCTGTAAGGAGGGAGGGACTGTAAGGCCCGTGCCTTAATGGATCATTGTTGGTTTTTGTTCTATTATTTGTTCTGGAATTTCCGGCTATTTTCCTGGATTTTTAGGAATTTGTCTGGTATTTTTTCGGATTTATTTGGAGTTATTTGAGGGTTATTAGAATTAATGAGATTTTAATATATATGATGATTATATTATATATATATTAATTTCTTTTTTTCTTTTAATTCCTCTCTCACCCTCTTTCTCCCCGTCGATCTCTCATTCTCACCCTCTCTCTCTCTCTCCTCCGTGCGATCGCCCCTCTCTCCTCTCTAGGGAACACGGGCGAGACGAGGTCAGATTGAGGCGTGGTTGGCGCCGTTGGATTCCTCGCGTCGAGAGGAGCGCGTAGGTGTCCACTTCGGTGTGGTTCGGTGAACGTGGGAGCGAGGTGGAGCGTGAAGGCTTCGTGGCTCTTCCTCCTTGCATGCGGCCTTTCCCTTGGATTCGGCTTGCAAAAGGTAGGGGGATGGAATCCCGATCTTGCTAGGATCGTTTCCCTTAGCCCGTTTGTTGATTAGCGCCCCGTAGCATGCATGATGTCCATGTTTCCATATTTGGGGTTTTAGATTAAATCTTTGAGTTTAATGCGTTTTAGGCCTTGCATGTGCTAGATTTAGTTGTTAAACTATTATATAAACTGCATGGTTTGGCAGGATATCAGGTTTTTCGACGATACCCGGTGATTTAGGTCGTCCGGGAGGGAACCCGTTTTTAGGTTTAACCCGTCTGCGACCCAGGTGAAGTGACGGTCTCGCCAGGAACCGTCACTTCTCCAACGGTCTCTGGTGAGCGCGTTACTTCAATGTAACGGCCAATCGTGGGTGCGTTACATTGAGAGTAACGGTAGGGCTCCGGCCGTCGTTTCCTCGTTGTTTTTATTGACCCGGTCAGGAGGTGCGCCCGACGGTCAGTCGTCCGGCCGTCGTTTCCAAGCGACGCGCCGAGACGGGGGCGTCGTTTCGCCCGCTGTTAGTTGATTTGAGCCTCGGGTGGAAGTAACGGCGGACCTCCCGCGCGTCGCTTCGAAGCAACGCATAGGACCCCCACCGTCACTCTCCCCTTTAAGGCCTTTGAGCTGGAACTCAGGTGGAAGTAACGGCTGGAGACCAGCGCGTCGTTTGTGATGTAACGCGCCAGTCCCCGACCGTCACTTTCAAATAGCGCGTGGGTCTTCGACCGCCGCTTCCCTGATGGTTGTAATATGTTCCCAGCCCTTTCATTATGTGTTCCTTTATATACTCATGCCATATTCGTATTGTTTTAATGTATAGTGGCGTGTTTTATTACCATTAGAGTAGCCTTTCTTTCCAAGCAATGGAGCCACTGTTGTTTCCCTAAGGTCTGTTGAGTGCCGACCCGCTTGAGGATGGCGGAGGGGTATGTTTCCCATGCACGGTTTGTAAGCTAGTTCCGTGGGCTCCCAGCCAATGGTAGCGTCCTACCAAGGGGGAAAACTAGCTAGAGGGCCTGGCTCAGGCTAGAGTCAGTGTGTGCACACGTGGTCGGAGACTGTGGACTAACACCGACGGGTGCCACTTCGACTGGTCACTTGGTTTGGTACTGTTTATGCGCTTAGCTTGTCGCTTCGTCGACTGCGAGTGCTTGAGACGCAGTGTAAGTTGTCAGTGGACGCTTCTAGTTTCTGCTCCAGTGGTTGTCCTTCCTTGTTGTTTGGATTAGTTAAGACTTATTCTATTTGGTAGTTTCAGGTTTAATCGCTTGCATTTAGTTAGCTGTGGCATGTTAGCTGTTACACTTGCTTAGTTAGAGTTTACAGCTTTACCTAAGTAGTTATTTCATGCCATTGCCTGTTAGCTTATTGAAATGCATGCTCTACTTGCTTTATTTATGCATGTATGCTTGTTTAGTGCGAGGTAGGGATCCGCGTGACCCCTACTGAGTCTGGCTGTGACTCACCCTTTCTCCTTTCAGGTGAGCCGCGCCCGTCGTCTCCCGGTGCCTTGTGAGTTGGTTCGGAGACCGTGTTAGCCGCCAGCTTTAGTCGAGGCGCCTTTTGTGGCTTGTTGTACCCTTGCCGGGGTATGCCCCGTGTAGTTGTACCTATTTTTGGACTAGTATTCTTGTTTCTCTGGACTAGTATATGAGTATCACTCTAGTTATTTTGAATTGCTTCCGCACTTGTGTTAACTTCTTTACTTAATTGTAAATTGCGCGTTCCAAATTCCAATTCGTTATGCATACCCCTCAGCACTTTTCTACTAACCCTTCAGGGGCCCCATCAGCCTCTTGGGTGGCTTCCCCAGTTCTTGGTATCGGTGTGTCGATGTTATCGGTATATCGGTATCCTGAACTCTGGGTCGTTACATAATGAGCTTTGAAGTGCAGAAGTGCAAGTTATGCAAGTCTCGAAATACTCAGATTATTCTATTGGTAACATCACTTCACTCTTGTATCTCTCCTGTATGCATTGATTACTATATGGTACTCTACTTTATTATAACATATCAAGGACCTTGTGGTTCTGATGAACTTGGAATTTGAGTTCCCCTTCATCAAAAACAGTGATAATTCCAAGGGAGTCTTGATCACACGGATAGGCCGTTAGGTCATCTAAGGATTGGGACGATGGTTCCACTTTCTGAGTTGATGCGTGGACAAACGGGCTTCGGCTTAGCGTCATCATAGAGATCTGGATTCTTGACCAAGTCTATATGGTTTAGCAATATTATCATTGATTATTTTCTATATTTTTAGTTTGTTTTAATTTTTTTTTTAGCCCAGCATGCATCATGTAGGACTTTGAGCTTAATGATGAAAATCTTCATATTATGCCAATAATGAAGGTCGCTCGCTCTTAATTGAGTTAGCATGAGATATTCCATTCCAAATCAAGTACTTTATTCTCCTTGAAGCCGCTCAGGCTGTTTCCTTGAAAAGCGTTCATTTGTTGGGTCTTTATCTCAAATCATTTTATTTTGCTACAAATCCACCTTGGTTGAAGCACTTCCACATTGGTTGGTAATCGCTCTCCAATGGTGTCTCCCATCTCGTGCCCTCATGTACATTTGTTCTTTAGTTTCGTCCCTTCAGTCCAGCTAATCAGTGCTTCCTTGTAATCATCCGGAGTTGTTTCATTCAGAGTTTTGGAAAGTTTTCCTACGCTTAGTGTCGAAGGCGTGTCACATCACACCTTGGCATCTACTTATCAGTTCGTTCCACTTCATTTCACTTGTTTCACTTTCGTTTCATTCCGTCTCATTCCCTTGTAAAGCAGACGCCAAGGCGGGGCAGCTATAGACACGCTAAAATCGATGCTATGTTGAGTAAATCTCATGTCACCATGTGACGCCCTGAGGTGGACTTCAATATTGGCTTAATGTGACGTTTTTCTATTTTATATGTGTTAATTGTGATTTATCGGCATTTTTCTTTGATAATTGGAATTAACGCCTTAATGAGGGGCGTCATTTAATTGACGGCTAGGCTAAGGGCGTGTTTTAATAAATGGACGACTGTGTCTAGAGGCATCATTTTCTGGATCTTTATGAATCCTACCCAAAATGCAAAATCAAAGAATTGACGTCCCTATGAAGGGCGCTTATTATTTAACGTCCATATCAGAAGGCGTCATTTCAGAATTTTTAATAAGGAAAGTCATTTGTTGCCATAATTAAATCCAGGAATTGACGGCTGAGTGCACGTCGTCATTTTAATTAACGCCTTTGGTGACATCGTCATTTTCAATTGACGCCCTTTAAGAGGTTGTCATTTCCGATTCCGTCCCCTTTTCGCCTGCTTATTTCCAGTAATGATACCTTCCCCATTTTACACATTATGTTTGATTGGGAAGAAGGTTTCTTATTGGAGGACCATTACCTTGTTTTAATCCTATTATTACAAGGATTTTAGGGCTATAAATACCCCTGATGTTCTTCTCTCGCGCATGAGAGAACGAGAGTGCATATGAAGGCATTGCAAGAATGATACATAACAGAGAGAGCCACTGTGAGAGTTTATTTTTAGCAGGGAGAAGAGAGTTTCTATTTTGCAGGAGTTAATTTTAAGTAATCTTTCTCCTTCCTGGCGTTGATTCTTCTCTCCCACAGTGGTTATCATGATCATCTGCTGTTCAGCTCTTTGGTTTCTTCTCCTAATACTGCTGCACGCACAGCAAAGAGGAGCTCTTGCCTTCAATCCCTTTTATTAACATCAGCATTAGCATCTTCATCTTATTCTTTCTAGCTATTTTGCTAGAAGACATTGCCACTTTCACATCATATCTTGCTGCATATATCATTGCATTCATATCTCCATACCTTTGTTGCTCCTTCTAAGGGGTTAAAAAAAGTCAAAACACATAAGGTGTGTTCATGTTTCATTTGATTCATTTCATACTTTTAGAGCATTGATACTACACCTTTTGGCTAATCCATTCTTTTCATTTGGTTTTGTGTGTTCTTACAAGGTAATCAAGCTAAGAACCCCCTTCATCGGCCGGCCAGTAGAAGGAAGAAGGAAAAGCCCATAATCTCACCCGCTCAATATAAGGTACATGCGATCACTTTCATTTTCTTGAGGTAACCCCTCTGGCGATCACACTCCTCATTAGCACCACGTGCATTATTTTTTTTCTTCTTTTCTTAAGTGGATTTTCCATAATCAACACTGATCATGCAGATGTGGATATGGGCCAGGACTAGAACAATGGGCCGGATATGGGGATCCGGGCTGAGAAGAAGAGGGGTCCATTCTGGGAGTAGCGAGGTACATGGACATGGATTGGACATTAGAATGTGGGCTGTTTAGACCAACAACATAGAAAGACCCATTTAAAAGATTGATAAAAAGGTTTTGGGCCCGACTAGGGTCCATTTGTCGAAGGAGGTGCGCCATGTGGACCACTAGCTTGGCTTGTTCATTAGAGGGTCCACGGGAAGAAGGGCCTACGTGGGAAGAGGATTCCACACAGTAGGAGGCAGAAGAAGGAGAAGAAGGATACATGGGGTTGAGATAGGACTCCATGAGAGGGGAAGGAAACCTACCCAAATATAGAAACTTACAAATAATATACAAACCAGGGAAGGGGATGAATATGATATGATGAAATGAGGCTAACATGCTTGAAACAAGCTTAATAATAAATGAATTGACATACAAAAGCCTGAAAGAAGGACTGACGATGCAAAAATTGACAGAATGGAGGGTCTAACAGAACGCGGTCACCACAAAGGATGCGTTCAAGAATGCGGTCATTGATTAGGCTGCGTTGTATCATAATCCCAATGACACACAAAAAAATAAAAGGGTCTCACCCAAATCAAACAATTTGTAATGATGCTCAAGATTTTTAGGAGTTGCACTAAGCCTTTTAGTATATTAATTAATTATGCGTTCCCTTGGAACGTAGGATTCTTAGGGGAATAAGGCTTCAAACTCTGAGTAGACTAAGGGTACAATCAATTATCATGCATGCATGACCTAACTAAGGTGGCACAGGGTACAACTAGCACAACATCTGTGTGAAAATCCATGACTCGCGGAGGTTTACGGAGGTCCTCAAATAAGTTCACCTAGTCGACTACAAGGAATTCACAACCGAGAGGATGATTTACAGAGGTAGGAATGCAAATATAAGATGATACGAATGAACCTAAGTGCACCGGGGTGCATGTAAGTTCTAACCTAGAAAAAGTAAAGCAAATGCAAACAATCACAAATATGAAGACTAAGCCAAGCAGGAGGTAAACAGAACACACAACCACTGGAGCTAAGACAATAAGACAGAACACACAACCACTGGAGCTAAGATAATAAGATAGAGGAACGGTGCTCGGGGTCGTACCTAAATGCGGTCGGCTCAGAGGTCACCTTCTTCTAGACGTAGCATCTGGATAGGCCACGTTCAACCAAGGAAATAGAAAAAAAGAGATCTTACCCAAGCTAGACAAGTGATAATGATGCAATATTATTTTAAGAAGTTACAGTTGGCCTTTTAATATTTTATTCAAGTACAATTCCCTCGAGAAATATGAGTTCTAAAGTGAAGAGGTCCCGAACTCCGGGTTGCCCTAGGGTTGACTTTCCTCACTCATGCAAAATGCATAAACTAATGGGTCCCAAGTAAAACCTACTATGCATCAGTGTGGGAATCCACGACTTGTCAATACTTATAGAGGTCCCTCGATGGGTCCCCTTCTTAACCACAAGGAATATGCAATTGAGAGGAATACACCACACCAAGGGGGGAATATGGGTGGCTAAATATGAAATTTATGTGTGAACATATGTGCACCAGAGTGCATGCAAGTCTAGCCTAAAACTAACAATCAAGATGATATAACGAATGCAACCAATATGGAAGGAGAAAAATACAGTGAACAGAAAATACAAGATATGAAAATCACAGCCAAAAAACCCATAAAATAAGGTAGGTGGTCGGACATAAGACTCACTTGAATGCACTGCAACCCGGTGCCTTGAACCAGATCATGGTCTCCACAGGTGTCGTGTTCATTAGAACGCGGTTACTGTAGATGCCACATTCAAGAGAACCACCCAAACTTTAAAACAACAGAAAAATAAACGAAAAAAATAAGAGGAAACTTGATAAAAAAAACTACACATACACACGGAGATGGCAGAAAGGCATGAAAGACGTGATGGGCACTAGAAGTCCCACCGTGATAGCTAGAAATTTGATAGCATAAAAAATGTGCCTAGAACTATGAACAATGGAGCGTGTGATAAAGAATATAAAGAAAAGAAGACCGTGATCGCCAATGAAGTAATAGTAAGAAAACCTACTGGACTCGCATTGCTTACCTTGGAAATAAAGGGGCCATCCAGAAAGAAGATAAATAGGCCTGGCTAAGGACGTGGTCTCTGTTGAGGCTACGACTTCGTGAACGTGGTCCCTGGGACCACCGCATTCAAACAAGGCTGAGGGAGGCTTGAAGTTCGCTCTTCCTCGCTCTTTAATCGGCCAAAGAGTAAGGACCTCACACTTTACTGCCTGCCTGGACCTATGAAACAAAGAGAACAAGAATAAAGACCCATTAGAACTATGAAAGCAGAACATCTATCCCTCAATTAGCATAAGCATGAAAGAGGAGGGGAAGAATTCCTAGGTGATGGGTTTTTAACTCCTATTTAGGGCACAAAAGAGTGTCTGTGTGTGCGTGTAGTGCAATGCAGCAACAAGATAGTAAAGAAAAAGCAATATATATGTGATGAAGTGAAGAGTTATGCAATAGAAACAATGGAACAAAGAAGAACAATAGAGACAACGGGGAAATAGAAGGAGAATGAGGGCTTGACGCTTCCTTGGCAGATCGGGGTCGAAGAGATGAGTGTGCAACGTGGCATGGCCTCGCCTTAGATCCAAAGTTACCCTCCCTTTAAACCCTAGGCCATGGGAGTCTATTTATAGGAGTTTAGGAACCCTAGTTTAGATTTGAAGAATAATCACAAGAATTAAGAGTCCAAAAATGATAATTTGATGAAAAAATCAATAGATAACCTCCTTGAGATCAAGGTTTGCCAAACCAGTCTGGTACAGGGCCTACCGCTTATACCTTACCGTACCAGCCACAGACTAGTATGACCGGTCTATGGTATGCTACCGATACGCAACATATATTTTTTAAATATTAAATATTTTATTTTATAACAAATTTATTTTATAGGCTGGTTGGTTGAGGACCTCACATTTGAACATGAGGTTCTATGTTCGAAACGTGCTTTCAACACATTTACATTCTTTTTTTAGAAAACTAATTTAATTTTAAGTTAAAAAAGTGACAGACGTGGGATTCGGACCGAGGAGGCTCAGTTTAAATCACATACCAACTAACCAATTGAGACAGAAGATCATTTGAGTACTTTTATTTTATAACATATATATATATATATATATATATATATATATATAATGCATTTTTTTATCCCGGTACGCAATGGGTATTGATCTATAACGACCTAAGATCTGGATACTGGGAAGGACCCGATACCATTCGAATCTTAGCCCGCCGCCCACGAGCCGGGGGGGCTCGAAAGAGCTAAAAGGTGTGAGTATAGTACATAGAAATAGGAAATAAAGCAGGATAATTAAACAATTAACAGAAATAAATAAACTAACTACAATAGAGTCCAGTCCAACTAAAGTACAATCTAAGGCAGAGAAGCATACCCAACATCGAGTGAACACTCGCCCTGGCGAGCTGGCAAGTAAAAACCTCCGCGCAGCACCCTCGAACCTCAAGGAAGAACTGCCACACTTGAAAAGCAGGGGTGAGCCTCCTATCACTGGCTCAGTAGGGATCCCGCGGAACCCCAACCGAAAACAACGACGGTAGTGGAAAGCAACAACTACAGCAGGAACAAAAAACCTGGTGTCGGTAAAACCTTGTCTCTATAGCTACTCCTACTGGAACTGAAACCAACACCCCAATCTCACAGTCGGGAAACACCGATCTAACGGAAAGACCTCTGGCTACACCGCCAGAAAACACACCAGGACAACCCTCTCGTGGAGGCCCGTCTCACAGATAAAGGCCGAACCCAAGACCACGCGGTCTGGGTAGACATGATCACGACCTTGCCATCGTGAACCCTACACTGTCTAGGGAAAACCCTCGGCGACGCTCACCAGAAACCATAGACCTCTACATCGGGAAAACACCTGGAACTACACACACAACTACGTCTCGCAGATGGGAAACAGAAACTCGGGTCATGAGAAACTCACGTCACGTGACGGGAGTACCTGTCCACCAAAAGTAAGGCCTTTTGCGTCCACTGATAACTTAGTCCGCAGTCTTAGGTGTCTCCCTACGACGCCCCAGGCGGAGACTGAGACACCGTACAGTAACCAGGAACACAGAATAAGGACTAGCTGGGGTCGCGCTCCTCAGTGCGGGTCCGACGCCCCCAATCACGTGTGCACACACAGACCATGCGCTCTAAGTCATATCCTCTAGCTGGTTTATTCCCCCAAGCCTGGACTCAGGTTACGCGAAGAAGCCCTACGGTAACCAGCCAAAAAACTGTCTCTCTCGGGTAAGCAGCTCCACCACTCCCTGGTGAGTGATAAGCGAGTAATTATATATAGTTATTCATATCACACACACTGTTTCTCAGGTTTTAACAAAGTGAATTATGCATTTTTACATAATAATCTCAGTCTCATGTAAAATAGAGATTTTTCCTTAATTAATGAGATTTGAGATATTTTTCATAATATAAAAAGGGCATAATTACAGTTTGATGAAATTATTTCATAAGAGATTGTGTGTGAACAAAATAGATGGAGAAATGATAAATGTTATAAAACAATTTTGTGAGGGACTTGTGCATAATTTTTCTCATTTGTGCAAAACCATGTGTATAGGAAATGCATGGGCCCCCTTGGCAGCTCCTCGCGTGCATGCATGGGCGTCCACCTCGGCGTGTGCAGGAGCAGCGACGGTGTGGGCATGGGCGTGCATGGGCTCGCAGGTGTGTTGGGCACGCACTCTCAGGCACGTCTGCAGGCAACGACAACATGCGAGCCCCCTCTGGCATACCTTCTCTGGCATGGGTAGGCACGGTAGAAGCAACGGCACCAACACGGCAACGTACAGGCCACTTCCTCGCATGCATGGGCTCTGGCAGGCGGCAGTAGGCCTCTGGCAGTAGCGTGGGCATGGTGGCAGCAACAAGCGTGGATGGCACGGTCCGACAGCAACGTGGGCACGGTGATTGGCAGCGGCGAGCAGTGCGCAAGAAGGAGTGAGCGGCATCGAATGGTGGGGATCTCACGGCAATGGTGTGGGCACCTCCGTCACCTCCTCCCTATAAAATTGGTCTCTCCCCTCTCACCATGGGGGTTCGAACCCCTCCCTACTTCATCTTCCAGTCTTCCTTCTCCCCCCCTCTCCTTTCTCCTCTCTCCCTCCTTCTCACTTTGCAGGCACCGCCTCCACTCCCTCACCCCCTCTCTCTGCTAAACCCCAGCCGCAGCTTCTTCACCACTCCTCAAGCCCTCTCTTGTCCCTTCTCTCTCTGCACCCCCCTTTGATATCTCTTCTTCTTTTCTACACACACACACTCACCTTCTAACCCACACACCCCTTCACACTCGCGGGAGGACCCCCTGTTTGGAACAGGGGCACCACAGCCCATTCCCTCTCTCCTCTCTCTCTCTTCACACTTCTCCTCCCCATCCTCTACACATCGCCGTAACTACCTTCCCCTCCTCTTCATACCCACACTCACTCTCGTCTCTCATCCTCTCCCTCTCCCTCTCTTCACCACACTGTAACCCCCACCTGCCTGCACTCCCTCACCGTCCTCACTCTCTCGCTCTCTCTCCCACACGTTGCACCGCGGCCATCCCCCCTGGTCCGTGCCCCTCTTTCTCTCTCCCTCTGCCTTCACCCGGACTCCACATCTCACCATCTCGCACAGCCTCCCCAGTCCCTCTCTCACCTCCGCGTTGCCCTTTGCACTCCCATCTCTCACTACATACACTTCACCATGCCCCGCGATGCTGAATGCCCTCCGCCTTTACCTACAACTACCGCTAGCCCAGCACCTTCACTGTGGCCCTCCTTCTCCAGGACCCCACCTGCACCGGCGGCCACACCTTCACCCCACCGGCCTTCTCACACACCCAGCTCTCCACCGTTCTCTCCCCTCCACTCTTCTACTCACACCGAAAGCTATCTTCATCCCCCCTCCGTCTCACCTGCACACGGATGGCGATGTCGGTCTGTTCTCATCGACCTCGTCCCACTCTTGCTCTCTCTCTCTCTCTCTCTCTCTCCATCCCACACAACTCTCTCTCTCTCATCTCAACACACAAAAGCACACACCACCAATTTTAGGTTTATTTTATTTTTTATTTCTTTTATTTAGTAACCTCTCTCTCCACCTCTATTTTTCTCTCTCTACATCTCTCTCTATTTTCTCTCTCATTCTTTTATCTCTCTAACTCCTCCAAAGACGGTGCAAGATGGGCGTCCTCGGCTCCGAGTTGAGTGGGAATCAAAGGCTCAAGGAGATGACATCACCCCGACACCACGGCCGCGACATCCTTGCCCCTTGTCCTCCTCGGTGTTATTTAGGATTTATTTTCATTTGAAATTATAATTTTTACTTTCGCATTTCATGTTGTAAACTTTGTCATTTTAATTAATGAAAATCATATATTTCTATTTTCTCTCTCTAAATCTCTCTCCTCTTTCTTCTTCTTCCTCTCCCTCTCTTCTTCCTCTCTCCAAAGCCCTCCAACATTCATTAGATAGATTTATTTAATGTCATTTTTTATTTTAAGTTACATATAATCTCCAAAGTGCGCGTTCCGCCTAGAACACAAGATTTTTAATTCATAAAATTAAACATCTCCGTGGATTCGACTTGGACTCATCATCATACTATGTTATTTATTTTTGTTGCGAGTTCGGTATATTTTTTTGAAATTGAGTGCGCGAGTTTTTAACGACGAGCTTCGCGAACCATCAATTTTTGGCGCTGGAGAGGGGGATTTCTGTAGCCCATCTAAGAGCGGCCGAACCAGGTCCAGCAAGACCAAACGAGGCCCAGCGCATCTAACTGACCGCCCCACAGGGCCCACTTAGCATAAAAGCCCAATAAGATCACTCGAGATCAAGCACTTCCTCGGCGGCCATTAGGCTCGGAAGGCCCGAGCGTCGGTCCGATCGGAGGAAGACCCAAGCCCGACCTATCCCCCTCGCCGGGATAAAGGCTAGTGCCCCGCGCCCACTCCGACCGAGCCTCACCCGAGCTATGCCGATCTCCCAGATAGGGTTGGCACTCTTCATGCTTGGGTCGATCGACGATTGCTTTTCCACGCTGCCGTTGAGAGCTCTTTATGAGCAGGAGTTCACAAAGATAAGGGACCCACGAGTCCTCAAGCTTATAAAGAGCCCACGATGAGGACGTAAAGAGCCCACATCGAGGACGTAACCCCCACCTAGAACTCCTCAGCTTACGGGACTCATGAGCTAGCGCACTATTTAAATCGGGGACTCCCTCCAGCAAAAGGTAAGGCCTACACACGCCTAAAACTCCCTGAGCAGGAACCACTTCACCACCTTGGTGGAGAGGGATCTCGTGCATCTCCTTCCTCCTCTTTTCATAGCTTCCACCACTACTCTACTGACTTAGGCATTGGAGGGTTTACCCCAGGGAACCACCCCTGGGCCCCCTGATCTGTTTCCTTTCCTTGCAGTTCACTGATTAATGATCATCCCCCCAGCTCAGGACTAGCGCGAGATCGCCCCTCTTCATCTGGCGCCGTCTGTGGGAAACGATCAAAGAGCCAACATGGTGTGAAGAAGTACATGGAGGAGATCCGTCGGTGATAGGGGGAAGGCTATGGTGGTGGGGGGAGAAGGCCCTTATCAGGCCACGCAAGACCCCCCCTCCAATGCCAGCACCCCAGCCAACGAACAACCTCGGCCCGCAGTGGTAGGGCAACCATCCAACGAGGGCGCTGGCGCTTTTCAAGCCCTCAACGTAGAACTGGATGTCCTCATGGAACTCATGAGGACCCAGGCGGCCAGGGAAGGAAGGTCACGCGTCCCTCCGGAAAGCCCTCCCCGCGAAGACGCGTCTCAACACACGGCCAGAGGTTGCTTCACCCTCCGAGGATGACATCTTATTTGCAACAGGTCATGAGGACCTTCACAAGCCCCTCCTCCGGAGCAAGAGGCCTCCTCCACGCCAAAGCGGGGAAAACCTAGGGCACGCCGTCCTCACCCGGAGATCGAAGTCCCCAGGGAACGCCAGGATAGCCTACCATCGCGTCCCCCTAGCCCCACAGCGCAACGGCAGCCGGAGATATCCCTCCGACTGCGAGAGTTTGAGAGGCGCTTCGCAGAGCAGGAGCGCACCTTACCCGCCTTGCAGAAGACCTCCTCAGCAGAGGATGAGGAGAAATCCCCGTTCTCTGACTATATCTTGAAGGCAGAGGTATCTCCCAGAATCCCCATTCCAACCTTCAAGTCTTACGATGGCCAGGGCGACCTAGCCGACTACTTCGAGAGCTTCGACGCCCTAATGACTCTTCACGGGGCGTCCGACGCCATCAAATGCCAAGCCTTCGTGACCACCCTGGTCCAAGGCGCCCAAGCATGGTTCCGAGCCCTCCCCCCCGGATCCATCTGAGACTTCAAGCAGTTTGGGCGAGTATTCAAGGAGAGTTTCACCGGCAGCGGCCCCCCAAGGTCGGTAGCGGGGCTATTAGCTCTCAAACAGGCGCAAGGGGAGAAACTCCGGGCCTACATCAACGGATTTAAGTCGGAAGCCCTGAGAATTCCCCGCCTGGATGTAGCCTCGGCCATAACCGCACTGACTGGAGGCACCCGGGATGAAAACCTCTGCCGCGAACTTGTCCTCCATCCTCCCTTGACCCTTGCCGAGCTAGTGACTCTAGCCTTACGCCATGCTGAGTGCGAAGAAGTTCCCAGCGCATGATGAGGCGCAACCGGCTCGGGTCGGGAGGGGGACAAGAAGCGAGCACCCGAGTCAAGCTTGGGCCAAGGAAAAAGGCGGAACCGAGACAGAGAGCACAAGGACCCATCTTGAAAGTACGAGCGGTACACTCCCTTAACCGCTCTGGTATACGAGATATATGAAGACATCAAAGGCTCGGGCCTCCTCCGCCAACCCGAGCCAATGAGGTCGAAGAGTCACAATCGTAGTAAACATTGCCTGTTCCACAGCCACCACGGGCATTACACCGGTGATTGCCACCAACTCCAGGATGAGATCGAGCGCCTCATCCCCCAGGGACACCTGTCCCGGTTCGTGGCTTGGCATAAGGAAGACCGAGACTCCCCAGGGGAAATCGACAACGCCCCTCGCGGGGTCCACATCAACGTCATCGCTGGAGGAGCTGCATCAGGAGGAGACAGTGGCCGAGGAAGGAAGCGTCATGCTGAGCGGGTGAGCCGAGCCAAGCCATTGAGCCTCCCAAGGTCTCACCAAGTGAGCCCCAGGTCATAGTCTTCTCCGACCAAGACTTGGAAGGGCTGACCACCCGACATGACGATGCCCTAGTCATATCAGCCATGATAAACCATTGTAACGTAGATAGGATTCTAGTTGACAATGGAAGTGCCCCTGATGTATTATCTTATGAGTGTTTCCTTAAGATGGGGGAGAATCCGTCTAAACTCCGCCCGATCCGAACCCCCCTTTGCGGGTTCAATGGCCAGGCCACTTATCCCGAGGGAGCCCTAAGCCTACCGGTTACTCTCGGCACCCCACGCAAAACCGTTACGGTTATGGTGGACTTCATAGTGATCAAAGGCATGATAGCATACAACGTAATCTTTGGCTGAGGGATCCTTAGCTGAATGAAAGCGGTGCCCTCTACCTATCACCAAAAGATGAAGTTCCCCACTAAAAATGGGGTGGGGGAAGTCCGGGGCAACCGGGCGATGGCTAGAAGGTGCTATAATATCTCGGTTGAAGCCACAAGGCCAGACGAGAAGAACAAGGGCCCCCGGGAAGTCGAGGAAAAACCCACAACCTCCGAGCCTGGAGGCGAGTTGCTAACAGTTTTCCTAAACGATGACCCGACCCTGGGAGTAAAGATTAGAGCCGACCTACCATCTGAGGTTCAGCAGCAATACAAAGAATTTCTTTCCAGGTACATCCGAGTCTTTGCATGGTCTGTGATGGGAATCGACACCGAGCACTGACTTTTTATTTTGTATTTGAGTCCTTTTATTTACTTTTATATCCTTGGGAAAGTATATATGCAATTGTAAGGCTTTATAAGATAATGTGTCATTCCCTTGGATTGTTTGAGTTTTTGTGCAAATGTCAGTAGGTCCAGCAAGGGGGCCCTCACTCCTTTCTCATTGGTCCACCTAAGTCATAGGGGTCCATGTGGAGTTGGTCAAAGTCCTAGGTGGGCTTCTATATGGTTTGACATTCAAAGAGGACAAAGGGGTTTAAAAGTCCAAGATGCCTTCCTTCCTTTCAAAGGAGTGTCCCCTCCATATGTAATTTATTTATTTTGGGTTTTTGACCACATAGGGGAAGAAAATGGCCTCTTTCCCACAAAATTCTCAGCCTCCCACCCCTTGCTATTCTCTATATAAGCCTATGTATAGTGTCATTAGAGATTTAATGAAGAAATTATGTGAAAATTACTTGAAGCAATAAGGGTGTGCCCTCTCTCCTCTCTCCCTCTGGTTCCTCCTTCCCCCCCTCTGTATTTCAGGGTTGAGAACCCTTCTACCTTAGCCCCTCCACCTCTTATTTCTATCTCTGGTGCCACCGCCGCCGTTCGTGCCGCCATCGATCCGCCGCGAAGCCGCTTCCGAAGTACTGTCTAAGGTTCTGTTCTGCTGGACAGAGGTTCACTACGTGATTTTTTAACTCCCAACTATGACATCATCTGGAGTTGAGATTTTCAGGGTTGGTTCCTCTCTTGATTTCCAACCTCCAGTAATAAAATCATATCATTCAGAGTTCGTTTTATAATTTTCTATTTTCGTGTCTTTTTGTCTTCCTGATTTGTCCCTTTTCAGATCTGTGTAGCAGAAGCTTAGTTCCTCCACCTTTCGACCCCCCTTTTGATTTTTTATGGAACCCCAAAATTTATTGGAGGTTCTGTCTATCATCCCCACCCTCCGCAAATTTTCTTTGAATTTCTAAATCTCTCTACATATTTTTAAAAATTGGTCTTTCTCCCCAAATCTGTTCAGTCCCTGCTCTCCAGATCCGACCCCAATCAGTGTAAAATCCACAAAACATCGCAATCTTCACATAACCTTTCATAAGATAAATCCCCGTTTTCCTCTCTTCGGTATCTACAACTTTCATGAAGGGCTCAAAAGCTGAACCGAAGGTCTACAATGCGGTCAACGTCAACTCTCAGGAAAACTTGGTTCTGCCCTGAGTTTCAGATCCTGTGAGCCAGCAGCTTGTAAAATTGGCTAATGCCAGATCCGGGAAATTCAATTTTATGTCTCTAGCCTTATATCTAAGTACTTCGAAAGAGCTTTCCAACGGTACCTCTTGTGCGTCGATCCGACGTCAGGAGTGACCGCAGAAACAGATCTCGCCGGGTCGCGGGCTGTAAAACAGAATTGCAGATCCGTGGCCAGCAACTCCGGCGGGTGACGATCGGAGCCGCCCGGCGTCCGGCCGGCGAACCAGCACACCACCGTCCCAGGGAGCGCCCCTCCAGGCGCCCCGACCACAGTGGTGCCACCCCGGTCCCACACGGCCCCACTGACCAGCACGTGGGTCCCACGGTCGTGAGTACGTGTGCCGCTGAAGCTACGCAAGAAGCCGCCCGTCAACCCGAACCCGCTACTCCCGGATCCCGCTGTGTCGCCCTTTACCTCCCTGCGTGGAGTGGGCATTCATATTTGCTGTAATACTTGTGTAATAATTATTCCGGGAGTACGAGATCGGCTTGGATCGTCTTCCCCACGCCAGGCGCGTGGAGGTATCGTATTCGCTCCTTTACCCGGCACTTGCTTTATTCGTATATGCTTTATATGCCGCTGCTAGAGAGCATGTGTTAGGGCCGTTAGCTCGATATCTTTTTATATCACCGCTGCTGCTGCGAGAGAGAGAGAGACTCATCCCGTGACCCGATCCGGGCATGAATTTGTGAGTTGACCACCCTAGCTCTTTGCCGGTTTCTCAACCGTGCACGTCCGTACGCTTCCCTCGTTAGGGATGATTGCGAGCTTGCTTAGAGTCCGAGGATCGCATATCCATTTGGAGTCGAGTCACGTGTCCGTCCCGCATCAGTCTGATGATCAACTCCTTGGAATACCGGAGGAGACGGTGATGCATAAGCTTAACCTCGACCCGACCGTGAAGTCCATACAACAATGCAGAAGGAAGCACGCGCCAGAGAAGCAGGCGATCATCAAGGAGCAAGTCACCAAGGGGCAAAAGACTGGTCTTTTTAGATCGATCCTGTACCCGACATGGTTGGCTAACGTCGTCCTGGTGCCAAAAGCTTCAGGAAAGTGGCGAATGTGCATGGACTTCACCGACTTGAACAAAGCCACACCAAAGGACTGCTATCCGTTGCCGAGCATCGACCAACTAGTTGACTCAACCTCGGGCAACGAGATACTCAACTTCCTGGACGCCTATTCAGGTTACCACCAGATCAGAATGGATCTAGAAGACATCAAGATGACCGCCTTCATCACCGACTTCGGCGTATACTGCTACACCCGGATGCCTTTCGGGTTGAAGAACGCTGGAGCCACATACCAGAGACTGGTCAATCATATGTTCGAGGGATAGCTCGGTCGGAACGTCAAGGCCTATATTGACGACATGCTCGTTAAGACCCCCAAGGCCGAGGACCACTTCGCCGACCTAGCAGAGACCTTCGACACCCTCCTGAGGTACAATATGAAGCTCAACCCCACCAAGTGTGCCTTCGAAGTTAGGTCCGAGAAATTCCTGGGCTTCTTAGTCACCCAGCGTGGGACCGAGGCCAACCCCGACAAGGTCCAGGCCATCCTCGACATGCGCCCACCCACCTGCACCAAGGACATTCAACGCCTTACCGGGCGCATGGCCGCGCTCAGCAGATTCCTATCCCGTGCGGCCGAACAATGCATACCCTTCTTCAAACTGTTGAGGGGGCCCAAAATGGCATTTGCTACGTTTGCATGGGACGAGGAATGCCAAAGAGCGTTCGTCGAGCTTAAGGAGTTCATGGCTTCGCCCACGGTGCTGTCCAAGCCTATCCTTGGTGAATCCCTACATCTCTACCTCTCAGCAACTCCATCCACAGTTAGCTCGGTCCTGGTCAGAAATGACTCGGGAGTCGAGAGACCGGTCTACTACACCAACAAGGTGCTCAACGAGGCTGAAAGAAGGTATCCCGCAACCGAGAAACTCGTGCTAGCATTGGTTACCTCGGCCAAGCGCCTTTGACCCTATTTCCAAGGGCACTCCATCATCGTACTAACCGGCGAACCACTGAAGAGGATCCTCGCCCACCCTGAATGTAACGACCCGAGAATCCGATTACTGGGAAGGCCCGATAACCCGAGACTCGCACCGCCGCCCACGAGCCGGGAGGGCTCGGAAGGGCTAAAAGGAGTGTGGAGGCACAAAGAAATAGGAAATAAAACAGGACAACTCAACAAATAACAGAAATAAATAAACAACTACAACAGAGTCCAGTCCAACAGAAAGTACAGTCTAAAGCAGTAAAACGTACCACATGCCAAGTGAACACTCGGCCCGACAAGCTGGCAACTGAGAACCTCCGCTCTAAGGCGTCACTCTTCCATCTGGTCTCATCAAATCCTTCGATCAATGCAAGTGGACACCTGCCAATCCCGATTCCGCCCTTACCACAGAGCCACGGGACACCACCTGAACAGTGCTCACGGGTCCCTAAGCAACGAACATTCCACCGTCACAATCCGACAAGACCGTAGAACCAACAGGAACCCACAGCCTGGCAGAGACCACATCCTCAAAGCACGATCTCATCCGAGGACACGACTGGGAACACAAGTCGGGCGCCAAGCCACCGACTCTGACCAACACGTCCTCGACCACCGTCAGGCGACATTCTCAACAACCCCATCCAGGTCCAACACCGACGTCTGACACGGCTTCCAACACAGGAACAGGGTACTCATGCGACGCACTAGCCAGCACATTCCCCAACACTCCATCCTGCCAGTGCCAACAACCATAATACCTCGAACAACGGCACGGCAACAACACGTTTCACACCGAGGAACCCATCCTCCGATGCTCAACGGAAACTCAAGAATCCGCCCGTAGCAACCAACGCTACGATCCTGAACCAGTGGGTTACAAGCCCACCACGCTTCCGCTGCGCACTCTGATCCGCGCGCACAGCCGAGAAAGCAAAACACCACCCAACCGGCACTCGTCCTTTCGGAACAGTGCCAGCACCCTCACACGACAAGGGAATGGGCACGACTTCTCACGGGCAACCACCCTGCCAAGACAAGGAGCACGTCTCGCACGGACTTCATGGCATACAAGGCCAACCAATCCGAACAAGGCCAACCAATCCGAACACGCAATGCAAGACGACGAACCTTAACCCAACACAATCTCTCCAACCAAAGGGGAGACCAAACGCACTTCCGACCAACGGAAGGACTCCACGCTCGACCTGACCTCAAACCTCGCGCACGCTGGAAACAGCACCATCCAACACCAAGGAAAACCATCGCTTCCATCAGGTCAGCGCCTCCGACACACTCGATGAGTGTCACGTCGGACCACAATCATAGCATCTCTCGATGCATCACCGCTGCAATTCCTCGAACTGCAACACGGCATGCCAAGAGCCACAACACAAGCCATAACCGACAACAGCCGATGCTCACCCTCGAGTCCCGAAACTCACCGCGGAGCCTTCACATCTCAAGCCAACTCCAGGGTGAACACAACCCATCCACTGACAGGAACGTAGGAGCAAAGACTTACTGGGACACCACAGCCCAATCCTGCCTCGAAATCCATAAAACAGTCGGGACCGACACGTCATTTCTGACGCCACAGAGCACGACAAGGACATCAGGCTCGATGAAACAACAGCTCACCGAGAAGACATTCCGCTCACCGGAGCACACTTCTCGATCAGAACACCTCAGGAGCTGGACAAACCTCAAGCTGGAGTGACCAAAAACCGATAGCAGCTCCCTCAGAGCACGCTCACGGCCACTTAACCAAGAAAAATCCTCTCCAGCCACCTAACCATGCTGCAGGTTCCTCGAACGCAGCACCGCGGGCTCATGCCTGCCAGCAACCTCTGCCCAACGCAGCACAACCAGGGCCACCACCGATGAGGGAGAAGGCTCTCAACCTCAATCCTTAGACCCCATGCTGGCACGAAAGCCGCGGACAGCAACCACCTTCACAGCGCCGCACAGCGCACTCAAGCTCTCAAGCGAGAAACAAGGCGAAAAGCGAACACAAAACCCTAAGCCAGCTACCGACTGTACTGGACCTTATGGACTCTGATCACTGCAATATTTTGAATTCCTATGTACGTCCACAACCACCGCTCTGATACCAGCTGTAACGACCCGAGAATCCAATTACCGGGAAGGCCCGATAACCCGAGACTCGCACCGCCGCCCACGAGCCGGGAGGGCTCGAAAGGGCTTAAAGGAGTGTGGAGGCACAAAGAAATAGGAAATAAAGCAGGACAATTCAACAAATAACAGAAATAAATAAACAACTACAACAGAGTCCAGTCCAACAGAAAGTGCAGTCTAAAGCAGTAAAACGTACCACATGCCAAGTGAACACTCGGCCCGGCAAGCTGGCAATTGAGAACCTCCGCTCTGCACCCTCGAACCGCGAGGAAGAACCGCTACACCTGAAAAGCAGGGAATGAGTCTCCAAAACAGAGACTCAGCAGGGATCTCGCGGAACCCCAACCGGAAACAACGGCGGTAGCGGAAAGGAAGCTACAACTACAGCAGGAACAGCAAACCGGTGGCCGGTCAAAACTCGGCACTACAGCTACTCCTACTGCCAGAAGACAGACCTCGATCACGCAGTCGAAGCTACCAAACCACGCTAGTACCACCTACCGAAGTAAGAACACACGGCAATCACACTGTAAAGGCCTGTCCCCCAGACAGTCAACCTGGACACATTGTCCAAGGTGCAATCCCGACCATCCGATCGTGGGTACCGCACCACAAGACGCCACCTCGGTAAAGCCACTAGCACTAGTCTCACGGCGTGAAAACCGACACACTCATCACGGTGAGACAACCGAACTCAACGGTCAACACGACCGAAAACCTGAAGGTCAAAGACACAGAGACTGACAGTCTGTCACTCCGTACTCGACAGGAGTACCACCCACTAGAAGCACAGTCGGTAGCGTCCCCTGACGTCTTACACCGCACCGCAGGTGAACCGCCTGATGTGGTAGGTCCTACCCGAGGCGCGGACACCGTACAAGTAACCACAAACAAGTGACTAGCTGGGGTCACGCCCGTCGACGTGCGTCCAATGTCCCCAACCACGTGTGCACACACAGACCACGCGTCCTAGGTCTGGCCCTCTGACTGGTTTTCCCCTGGCACTGGACTCTGATGTGACGAGGGGCCCGACGGTAACCAGTCTAACACCGTCCTCAGGGTAAGCCCGTACACCACTCCCTGGTGCGACCATCACACGCGTACTGGTAGGCTACGACTAGTGGAGGGTCACTGAAGGAGTAGACTCTCAACTCAACGAAAAACAACGTCCGAATCCGACGACGTACGGGGACAACCGCGCGTACCGGCCCCGTCGCACGGTGACCACAGTCGGAGAAGAAACAGGACTCACAGTCCACGGCCACGCACGCACCGTGCACTAGAGTTGAGAAAACTCAAGTGGCACTAAGCCACTGGACTCTAGGCAGTCCTCTAGACGCACTACACCCAACGGTCCTTGAGTCATAAGACTCGGGGTCAAGACCGTTGCACGCAACAGCACAAGGCCGTCGATCTAGCCCAATCTCTAGGTCCAAAACCAGGATATCACGAATACCGAGACAACACACGAGTTGCCAAGACCATTCCCTTGGGAAGGGAACGCAAGGGACAAAGGCCACCCACACGGGCCACACGGAAAACACAGAAGCACGATTCCCAGGGCAGCACACAAGCCGCCACGACGATTTCCCATCTTGGAGCAAGCGGGAAACCTCCAGCCCCAGGCCGGATAACTGGACTCGCAGTCCAAGGCCAAGCACATGACCCACATGGGAATCGCCTTCCAAAGGAAACCCACGACATGCGGGGGAGACCCCACCGCACACACACCGACACACGGTGACTCGATCAAGCGTAACACGAAAGCCCGGAACACGTGGGGTCACCCAGACCCACCACACCTACGGGCACACGAATAGAGGTAACACGGTCCCTCCCGACACCCCAAAAACAAGGACACGGAACCCATGGGGTGTCCAGGATACTCACAAGGCCGGAGGTCGACCACTGGGTCCCAACCGGGTCGACCGGAGACCAACACAATGCGAACGGACGCTAAAAGGTCACCCGGACCCTTAAGCGCATGGGCACATAAAACGAGGTAAACGGAACCACCAGACACCCCAAAACATGGTCACGGAACTCCACTGGGTGTCCAAGGCACACACGGCCCGAGGGGAGCATGATCAGCCGCAGACCGCCCGCCCCGGGCAGCCCGGCTGGTCCCTCCAAGAACGCGCTATAGGTCCATAGCGTGTTCAAGCAGAACGCGCTAGGAGCCTATAGCGCGACAAGCCAGGTCGCGCTATGTTTCCATAGCGCGACAGTCCAGAACGCGCCGTTGCCCTATAGCGCGATAGGAACCGCCAAACTGTTCATCTTCTCCGATGAACGCGCCCTATCAGGGCAGCGCGACGAACAAGAACGCGCCACTGAAGTATAGCGCATTCTCAGTCCGTAGTGAAAAACGGTAGAAACCGCGGGAAAAGCCATGCCACGCCCCGTTCACCCCCAGGTGAAGGGGAAACAAAAGGGGAAACCTTCCCCAAGCTCCTAGGCATGCATCTAAACCCCTGGATCGCCCAAAAACACCATAAAACGGGAGATCCGGCTCACACCCCAAAATCATGCATTTTGCCCAAAACGCCCCGTTTAGCCCGCTCGGCTCACCACGGCCTACGAAACACGCGGGAAAGGAAGTACACGGGCTGAGGGTCCATCACCCTACCTCCACCGAAGATTTCGCGCACCGTGGACGCCGATCCACAAAGAAAACGCCGTTGAAGCCTCGCCGTTCCACGAACTCACGGCCGAGCTTCCACGCGCCTCCACCGCCTCGATCCTCGCCTGTCCTCGCCCGCATCCTCGCCCGCGCCACCTCCACCTCGCCCCTGCCTCGCTCCGTCGGCCGCCGGAGAAGAGAGGGGAGAAAGAGGGCGTGAGAGAAGAGAGAGGGAGGGAAGAGAGAAATGAGAGGGGGAGAGAGAAAAGGGTTAGTATATATAGGAAAATCTGAAAATTACAGAAATTCAAAAAATTATGAAAAATTACCTCGGCGATCCTCGGGAAGAGCACAACGCAGTGGTAACGTCCTGGAGTCGGAGAACGCCACGGTTTGCCCTGCAAAGAGTTCCGAAGGCACATCAGGGAAAAACACGTGTAAAGCACAAAATACACTCCGAGACCCACTAAAATGATCCGAAAAAAATCCAAAAAATCCGGGGCATTACACTGAAGCTTCGGGACACCTCGTCAAGTGGGCATTCATGCTCGGGGCCTACGATATATCGTACCGGCCCCGCTCATCTATCAAAGGATAGGCGCTCGCCGACTTCATCGCCGAGAGCACCATCTCGGCCGAAGAAAAATCTCCGTCTGCACCCGGGCCAACCTGGGAATTGTTCATCGACAGATCCTCCAACTCGGCCGGGAGTGACGCCGGGATCCTCCTGAAGTCCCCCGAAGGAGTAGAGCTATAATAGGCCTTGAAGTTCAACTTCCAGGCATCCAACAATGCCTCCGAGTATGAAGCCCTTATCTCGGGAGCCCACATGGCCCAGCGGTTGGGGGCTGAGCAAGTCAGAATTCACACTGACTCCCAACTGGTCACTAGCCAGGTCAACGGTGATTACGAAGCTCGGAAAGCACCGATGTGTTAAGTAAGAGGTCGGTGAGCTAGAAGGGGAGGGGATGAATAGATCACCGTTTTTAAAAAAAATTATCCGAGCCGAGGAGATCTTACAAGATGAAATTGGCTAGGAGGACTGACAATATGAATGATCAGAAACCTTAAAAAGATAAGGCACATCACGAGCACAGAACATATATCATTCAGAATTCCATTAGCACAAATGCACAAACACTAACCGAGCAGTCAGACCAAGGTTTCGATCAGCAACAAACACACTCACTTCATGAAGCCAGACAAAAGCATAAAGAGAAAAGATGCGCACAATCACACCACGAAGAACAGGAGGTTTAGATGGTTCAGTCTGCAACCTGCAGACTTACGTCCATCCCTCACTCAAAGCAGAATGAGGCTTCACTTTCACACAGAAAGAACTGCAGACTCAGTCTGCCAACAACACGCTGATCCACAGCTTGGGGAACGAAGTCCCTACAGACGCTGAACTTACAGCTTGCACCCAGGTCTCACACCCCAAGACCTGACCCGGAGATAACTCTCCCTTCCTCTTAGACAAGAGGGAACCCAGCAGTGACCCACACTCACTGCAAATCAGAGACGCTATCTCTCTTCCTCCACAGCCGGAGGGAACAACCCAGATAGCCTCCTCACTATCTGAACACAACAACCCCGGAGACCACCTCCCTTCCTCTGATCTGATTCAGAGGGAACCACAATGCAACCCAGAGGATTCACCTCTCTTCCTCTACACCTAGAGGGAACGATAAAACAGAGTATCGGAATTTAAGAACAAACAACTAAAAACATAAAGAAATATCGAAGAGCAATCAAACGGAGAACCAATGTAGCTTCTTAGAGAAGCATAAACAGAACGTAGCAGAAAACCATCCTCTCCTTCATCACTCTCTCTCTCTTCCAGGTACGCTCAACGAATGGATCAGGATGGCTTCTCCTCTCCTTCCTCTCGCTCTGGCCTCACCCTTTTCTTGTGGCTTCGGCAGCTTTTCAGGAGCAGAAACCTTCATATATATATCCAACCTCACGAGAGAGTGAGGGTTTGGGAGACACGCGCGAAGTAATGCTTCCAGATGAACCGAGCCACGTGTTAGATGATTATTCCCTCGGATCACGTGCTCACATGATTGGAATAAAGTTCCAATTTGTCTTTAAGTCCCTGTAAGGTTTCAGAGAACATTCAGTCAATCTCAGAAATATTCAAGTCATACATTGTTCACACAGATTGCACGGGACTTATGAAGGGACAGAAGAACGCGTCAACGCAGTAAAGCCAAGGCGTTAACGCAATGAGATTATAATCGAGTTATAATGGAGGGCAGGTCCCTTGACAAAGCACCCCAATGCGTCAACGCATCAGTTGACAGCGTCGACGCTTCTACTTGGTGGTTGATCAAAAGAACCTTTGGTCATAAACTCAAGGCGTCGACGCTTCCACTGTGTAGCGTCGCCTCAGCTCCTTGGGCGAGACGCACAATCTCTTGGTAACAAGCCAATGCGTCAACGCTTCAGGTGACAGCGTCGACTCAGCTTCATAGGCGAGACGCTCAAGCCCTTGGCACCAAGCCAATGCGTCAACGCTTCCATCGTGCAGCGTCGACGCAACTGCTTAAACGAAATGCTTACGCCCCTGGCAACAGGCCAATGTGTCAACGCATCTAGTGACAGGGTCGACGCAGTGGACAAAACACCAAGCGAAAGACGCACTATTGCGTCTACGCAGCCAGCCAAGTGCGTCAACGCACTAAATGCATAGAACCCATATAAACAAGACAAATAAGTATGAGCTCATGGGTGAACATGATAGAGGAGCATTAAATCAGAAAAGCATGATGAAAAAGCATTTGATCCATAGATGTGCATGCAAGACAACAACATTAGATCCTAAGAATATTTAGATAATGCAGGATCTTTATCATTCATCAAGGAGCATCAAAATAAATATCACAAAAATAATTTGATTCATAGTGTTAGTCATCATCAAAACTACAGAGATGCAACAATCTCCCCCTTTTTGATGATGGCAACACCATGAGTCAAATTCAATGAAAGAAGAAACACCAACTTAAAACATTCTCAATAAAGGCAACAGTGGTGACCTCTCAAGGCCTGAATAGGCCTGAACTCACAGCACTCATCATCTTTTACCAAAAACCATTCCAAAACCTTCCCACTAGCTAGCTACAAGATCACCTCTTTACTCCCCCTTTCAACCTTCTCCCCTTTTCAGACTTTTCAACCTTCTCCCCCTTTGACATCATCAAAACAAGGAGAAAGAGAGATGTTGACTCTGAACTGATGAGAAAAGATGGACAGGATTCCAACAGTAGACATTCATTGTCAAATCTTAGATGCTTAAGTGGGGCTGTAAGGTCCAGTGAAGAATCTTGGAGTTCTGGTAAGAGAAAGAGATTTAGAATAAACTTGAAGTTTATCAACTTACTATGATTATGAGAGAAGAGCAAGTGACAACAAGTATGACTGAGGTAGCTGTTAAGGCTTGTCAAAGAGACAACAAGAGTTTGAACCACTAAGACAGCCTGTAGGCATTGAGGACAAACAGTCCAGGCAGAGAAAGCACAGTTATAGAGTGTATTTGGCCAGTTACACTTTTGACATTAAGTATGCACCTTGGTCAGAGGCCAGCATCCTCAGTTACTCAGTGTGAGAGCCTCATCACTTCTCAATTAGAGAACAGAGATAGTGACCATTGGTTGTTACATGAGAAGACACCTTGATCAGAGGCCAGAATCCCCAGTTACTCACCATATTGTCATCATTGCTCTGCCAAGCATAATTTTGAATTGTATTTCTTTCTTTTGATTTTGTTTATGAGAACTGATACCTCATGACATAGGAAATTCTCATTTCATTGATGGGATTCCTAGTTTCTCAGTATGCAGTTTTAAGCACAGATCAGTTTAACTAGCTCAACAAGGGGTTGTTTGAAGATAAAACCCAGGGCAAATATTAGAGGTCTTATCAAGATGTCCAATGAGAAACTCATAAACAGAAACCATTTCTTACAAGTCTAGCTTGTTCATGAGTCATGCAACAAAGTAAGAGGATATACTTGTGAAGGTTAATCTTAGCCTCTTAAGACTTACTAGAAGAGGATTCTAGCTAGACTTTAATTGCACAAACTTAAGAATGTAGGAAATGAATGAGGTTCTATTAAGAGGAATATTCAAGATCAATTCTAACATTTAATCCAGCAACAACAACCATCTTCCAAGCGTTTCTAATTAGTCAAGCTCCCCCTCTCTAGTAGCTCTATCTTCCATTCTACCCAGAAAACAGCAGAGAAGCAGAATTGACTTTACTCAAAGCACACACCCGCTCCCCCTCACATAGGGACCCCCACCAGAAAAAGTATGACAAAACTACCACTAAATTTATGGAAATACATGAACCAGAATTCATTGCCTCAAATCAGTCAGAGTTTGTAAATACCAAGTTCTCTTCTCAAGAAGTGAATTTTTCAGTATCTAGAGGTTTTGTAAAAATATCAGCAATTTGATCTGCAGTCCCAACATGAATTAATTCAAATGTTTTATTTGCAATTTCATTTCTGATAAAGTGGTGCCTGATTTCAATGTGTTTTGTTCGTGAGTGTAAAACAGGATTCTTTGCAATGTTTATGGCACTAGTGTTATCACAAAAGATGGGAGTGCAACCTGTCTCTACTTGGTAATCCTGAAGCTGATGCTTGATCCAGATAACCTGAGTGCCACAGCTGCTTGCAGCCACGTATTCAGCCTCAGCAGTGGAAAGAGCCACTGAATGTTGTTTCTTTGAACTCCAAGAAACTAGGCATCCTCCTAAGAATTGGCAGTGGCCACTGGTGCTCTTCCTATCTAATTTGCATCCAGCAAAGTCTGCATCAGTGTATGCAACTAAATCTAATGTGCGAGAAGCAGGATACCATAATCCTAATGTGTGTGTGGCAGACAGATATCTAAAGATCCTTTTTACAGCAGACAAATGAAGTTCAGTAGGCCTAGACTGATATCTTGCACATAAGCCAACACTGAATTGTATGTCTGGCCTAGAAGCTGTCAAGTACAAGAGGGATCCAATCATACCTCTGTAGAGTTTTTCATCCACTTGTTTACCTGACTCATCTGCATTAAGGGTCATGCTTGTGCTCATTGGGGTGGATATTTGCTTCAGGTTAGTCATCCCAAACCTTTTTAGGATATCCAGCGTGTACTTGGTTTGGTGGAAGAAGCAGCCGTCTGACATTTGATTTATCTGTCAGCCAAGAAAATAAGTCAGTTCTCCAACTAAGCTCATCTCAAATTCAGCTGACATAAGTTGTGAAAATTCATTACACAGTTCAGGATTTGTTGATCCAAAGATTATGTCGTCTACGTATACCTGAACTATGATGAGATCATGTCTTGAATTCTTAGTGAACAAGGTTTGGTCAACTTTACCTCTGTCATATCCTTTGTTCAGTAAGAAACTGGTCAGCCTTTCATACCAGGCCCGAGGAGCCTGCTTTAGTCCATAAAGAGCTTTGTTTAACCTGAAAACTTGATCAGGTTTAGTCGAAAACTGAAATCCAGGAGGTTGTTCAACATAAACTTCTTCTTTTAGAATTCCATTCAAGAAAGCACTCTTAACATCCATTTGTTGAAGTTTTATGTTGTTTGAACAAGCAAATGCTAATAGAATTCTGATAGCCTCCATTCTAGCTACTGGAGCAAAGGATTCATCAAAATCTACTCCATACTCCTGACAGTAGCCTTTAGCTACAAGTCTAGCTTTATTCCTAGAGATGACACCTTCTTCATTCAGTTTGTTCTTAAAAACCCATTTTGTTCCTATTACATTGAAATTTTCAGGTCTAGGTACAAGTTCCCAGACATTGTTTCTATCAAATTGCCCTAGTTCTTCACACATGGCAGTTACCCAATTCTCATCACTTAAGGCTTCTTCAATGGTCTTAGGCTCAATTTGAGAAACTAAAGCAATTAAGTCCTGATTCTGAACATTTCTGAAATGGGATCTTGTCCTAGGGGGATCATGAAGACTACCAATAATATTGGTTACAGGGTGGTCTTTTAAAATTCTGACATTTGTTGAGGACTCACCTTGTTCGGCTGTACTTACTGGGTTCAGATCAGTGGGTTCTTCAGCCGGTTGTACTTCCTCCTCTTGCATTTGATTCAGGAACTCTCCATCATGTCTTGTAGACCTGTTATCATCATTTAGACTGTTAGAGATTTTTGTTTCATCAAAAATGACATGAGGGGTTTCCTCTACAGTTCTATCAGTTTTGTTAAAGACCCTGAAGGCCCTAGATGTTTCAGAGTATCCTAGGAATATTCCCGGAATACTTCTAGCATCAAATTTATCTAAGTCTCTCTTGTTGTTATTATGAATAAAGCATTTTGAACCAAAATTTTGAAATATGAGACATTAGGCCTCTTACCTTTCAGGAGTTCATATGGTGTTTTCTTATGTATGGGTCTTACCAAAGCTCTATTAAGTATATAGCAGGCTGTGTTTGCTGCTTCTGCCCAGAAACTCTTAGGTAGCTGACTCTCCATTAGTAGTGTTCTTGCCATTTCCACTATTGTTCGATTCCTTCTCTCCACAATTCCATTCTGCTCTGGGGTCCTGGGAGAAGAAAATTTGTGAGACAGTCCCTCCTTGTCACAAAAACTAGAAAATGAAGAGTTCTCAAACTCTCCTCCATGATCTGATTGGATAACAGTGATCTTGTGACCTACATGTTTTTGCTTATTGAAAAAATGTTCAAATTTTTGAAAAGCATCACCCTTATTTGCCAAGAAAAATAACCATGCATATCTAGAGTAGTCATCGACAATGACAAAACCAAATCTCTTACCATTTAGGCTCTGGGTTCTGGTAGGACCAAAGAGATCCATGTGCAAGTGTTCCATAAGCTTGTTTGACAAGCACTCTGACCTAATTTTAAAAGATGTTCGGGTTTGCTTGCCTAGAGCACAGGCATCGCAAGGCTTAGAGAATGATTTGAACTTCAAGCTGGCATGCCTCTAACTAAGTCAAATTTAGCTAATTTATGTAGGGTGTTAAAGCTAGCATGACCTAGTTGCCTATGCCAGTCAAACATGTTATTCTCTGAATCAGCAGTGAGACACAGATTAGACTCAGACTCAACATCAAGATCCACAATATAGACATTATTGACTCTATTTGCAATGAACTTTATTTTATCGGAGTTTGGTTCTAAAATCTTGCAAGCATGCTCATCAAAAAGAACCTTGTGACCCTTGTCACATAACTGACTAATACTCAATAAATTGTGTTGCAGACCTTCAACCAACAGACCTTTTCAACAGAGTTGGAGGTTTTCTTACCGATGGTCCGGTTCCAATGATTTGACCTTTGTTTTTACCTCCAAACTTAACTGACCCTCCTGCTTTCAATTCAAGCTTGCTGAACTTTCTTTGATCCCCTGTCATGTGCCTCGAGCAGCCACTGTCGAGATACCACTTGTTGTTCTCGGCTGCTAGGCTCACCTGCACAATAACAATTTAAGTTGTGTGCTTTGAACCCAAGGTAAGTTGGGTCCAAAAATACCGTTCAATTCATTAAGCACAGTCTTGGGAATCCAGATCTGTTTTAACCCCTTTTTCTTTCTGTGCTGAGAGTTGACAGTTTTGTTATTGATGTGCATTTCATTTGTTTCTTTTTGTTTCTCAAGGTGTGTCCAGTTTCTGTTGATAAAGGTTTGGGTCCCAGCCAGACCATAATTTTTAACCTGTCTAGATGAAGGCATTTTATTGACAGTATTCTGTGTGTAGTTAGACGTTCCCATGTTTCTTTTAAAATAGCCCATTCTTTTATTAGAGTCATAGTTGTTGAATTGACAGACACCTTGCTTCTGGTGCGTGGGCTTGTTGAATTTCTTGAAGATATTTTTTTCCAAAATCAGCCTGTTGTCTATGGATGTTCTTTTGTTGTTCAGTAGTTTTGGAACTGGATGGAATGTCCAGTTTCTCTTTTCCTTTCTCAGTGCAGAAAGTAGTGGTTTTTACCCCAAATGCTTCCTTCTTACTTGGGTTGAAACCCAACCCCTCTCTGTTAAAGTTTACTTTGGTGCCTAACAAGGCATTCAAATTACTCTCTCCCAAAACAAACCTCTCAAGGGTTTTCTTCTTATCTTCCAACTCCTTCCGTAGACATATATTGTTTTCCAGCAATTCATCATTGACCCTTTTAACAGCTTCATACCCTTCCCTGAGTAAGTCATTTTGTCTCAGGTTTTCTTCAGTATGTTGATTGGTTTCATCAAGCTGTTTTCTAAGTTTTTCAAGCTCATTTTTAACAAGATTGTTCTCATTTCTTACATTTTCCATTTGAGCTAATTCAGCTATCAGTTTGGAATTTTCTGTCTTGATGAGTTCTTGTTCTTCATTAACCACATTGAGTTTGCGTTTGGTGACTCTATGTTCTTTAGCTAAGGCATTGTACATATCTAGCAGTTCACCATACTTATCTTCCCAGTCATCAATAGAGTAAGTCACAAAGGGATTGATTACCTCATTTTCCTCGTCGGCCATCAGACATACTCCTTCAGTCTCCTTTCCTGAGGAATTAGTCTCTGAGTCTTCTTCTTCATCGCTCCAAGTGCATACCATAGCTTTTGGCTTTTTCTTGTACACTTTGGAGCCTTTCTTATGGTAATCCAGTGTCTTCTTCTGAAGCTCAGGGCAATCTTGCTTCATGTGCCCAAAGTTCCTGCAATGATAACACATCACACTTTTAGCATTCCTATCCTTGTCATTGCCATTGTTCGGATATTTACCTGATGAGTAGTTTCTTCTTCTCCCATATGATTTTCCCTTCATTTTCAGAAATTTCCTGAACTGTCGTGTGAGCAGAGCTTTTTCACTCCTGTCAAGGTCTGGAATTCCATCAGAGTCTCCACTGCTGCTGCTGTTTCTGCTGCTATGTCGTTCAACTTTAAGAGCAACATTCTTGCCCTTTCTGTCACTTCCTTCTCCTGTTTTCTTGAGATTTATCTCATAGGTCATAAGAGACCCTATGAGTTTAGTGACAGTCATGGTTGTTAAATCCTTCGATTCCTCTATCACAGTGGCCTTTGTGTGCCACGCTGGAGTCAAAGATCTCAAGATCTTCCTGACTATATCCCCTTAGATATTTCCTTCCAAACCCCTTGAGGCTGTTTGTGATCAGTGACAGCCTAGCGTACATATCAGTCACGCTCTCCTCTGACTTCATCTTGAATAATTCATACTCAGAGGTTAGGTAGTTTACCTTGGTAGCTCTGACCTGAGAGGTACCCTCGTAAATCAGCGCTAGTTCATCCCACATCTTCTTAGCTGTCTTGCACGCCGAAATTCGGGCATATTCTTCAGGGTGAACTGCCCACTGGATGATGTTGAGCGCAGACCAGTTCAGTCCAGATAATTTGACTTGTTCTTCAGACCACATCTCCTCATTCGGAGGTAAATCATAAGGTCCAGTTGTAATGACTCTCCACAGCATGTGGCTCTGAGATCGGATGAAAACTTCCATCCTGTTTTTCCAAAAGAAATAATTAGAACCATCAAAATATGAGGGATGGGAGATTGACTGTCCTTCAGCTATGTAGGTGCGAGGACCACTGGTTCCAGGATTACCCTGGTCGTTGGACCACATCTCGGTTAAACCAGCTCTGATACCAACTGTTAAGTAAGAGGTCGGTGAGCTAGAAGGGGAGGGGATGAATAGATCACCGTTTTTTTTAAAAAAATTATCCGAGCCGAGGAGATCTTACAAGATGAAATTGACTAGGAGGACTGACAATATGAATGATCAGAAACCTTAAACGAGATAAGGCACATCACGAGCACAGAACATATATCATTCAGAATTCTATTAGCACAAATGCACAAACACTAACCGAGCAGTCAGACCAAGGTTTCGATCAGCAACAAACACACTCACTTCATGAACCCAGACAAAAGCATAAAGAGAAAAGATGCGCACAATCACACCACGAAGAACAGGCGGTTTAGATGGTTCAGTCTGCAACCTGCAGACTTACGTCCATCCCTCACTCAAAGCAGAATGAGGCTTCACTTTCACACGAAAGAACTGCAGACTCAGTCTGCCAACAACATGCTGATCCACAGCTTGGGGAACGAAGTCCCTACAGACGCTGAACTTACAGCTTGTACCCAGGTCTCACACCCCAAGACCTGACCCGGAGATAACTCTCCCTTCCTCTTAGACAAGAGGGAACCCAGCAGTGACCCACACTCACTGCAAATCAGAGACGCTGTCTCTCTTCCTCCACAGCCGGAGGGAACAACCCAGATAGCCTCCTCACTATCTGAACACAACAACCCCGGAGACCACCTCCCTTCCTCTGATCTGATTCAGAGGGAACCACAATGCAACCCAGAGGATTCACCTCTCTTCCTCTACACCTAGAGGGAACGATAAAACAGAGTATCAGAATTTAAGAACAAACAACTGAAAACATAAAGAAATATCGAAGAGCAATCAAACGGAGAACCAATGTAGCTTCTTAGAGAAGCATAAACAGAACGTAGCAGAAAACCATCCTCTCCTTTATCACTCTCTCTCTCTTCCAGGTACGCTCAACGAATGGATCAGGATGGCTTCTCCTCTCCTTCCTCTCGCTCTGGCCTCATCCTTTTTCTTGTGGCTTCGGCAGCTTTTCAGGAGCAGAAACCTTCATATATATATCCAACCTCACGAGAGAGTGAGGGTTTGGGAGACACGCGTGAAGTAATGCTTCCAGATGAACCGAGCCACGTGTTAGACGATTATTCCCTCGGATCACGTGCTCACATGATTGGAATAAAGTTCCAATTTGTCTTTAAGTCCCTGTAAGGTTTCAGAGAACATTCAGTCAATCTCAGAAATATTCAAGTCATACATTGTTCACACAGATTGCACGGGACTTATCAAGGGACAGAAGAACGCGTCAACGCAGTAAAGCCAAGGCGTTAACGCAATGATATTATAATCGAGTTATAATGGAGGGCAAGTCCCTTGACAAAGCACCCCAATGCGTCAACGCATCAGTTGACAGCGTCGACACTTCTGCTTGGTGGTTGATCAAAAGAACCTTTGGTCATAAACTCAAGGCGTCGACGCTTCCACTGTGTAGCGTCACCCCAGCTCCTTGGGCGAGACGCATAATCTCTTGGTAACAAGCCAATGCGTCAACGCTTCAGGTGACATCGTCGACTCAGCTTCATAGGCGAGACGCTCAAGCCCTTGGCACCAAGCCAATGCGTTAACGCTTCCATCGTGCATCGTTGACGCAACTGCTTAAACGAAATGTTCACGCCCCTGGCAACAGGCCAATGTGTCAACGCATCCAGTGACAGGGTCGACGCAGTGGACAAAACACCAAGCGAAAGACGCACTATTGCGTCTACGCAGCCAGCCAAGTGCGTCAACGCACTAAATGCACAGAACCCATATAAACAAGACAAATAAGTATGAGCTCATGGGTGAACATGATATAGGAGCATTAAATCAGAAAAGTATGATGAAAAAGCATTTGATCCATAGATGTGCATGCAAGACAACAACATTAGATCCTAAGAATATTTAGACAATGCAGGATCTTTATCATTCATCAAGGAGCATCAAAATAATTATCATAAAAATAATTTGATTCAAAGTGTTAGTCATCATCAAAACTACAGAGATGCAACTCGATGGTCAAATACCTCCAGCTGGTCAGGACCGTGGCACAACAGTTCAAGAGTTTTGAGGTAGTCCGAATAGCTCGGAAGGAAAACTCCCAAGCAGACGCCCTCTCTCGGTTGACCTCCTCTCTTGGCCCCGAAGGTACTCGATCGGTCCTTCTCGAAGAGCTAGAGTGACCGAGCATTGATTCGGATCTCATGGCTGTTGATTCGGCCTCCCCAAGTGACTGGCATACCCCCTATCTGTCGTGGCTCAAAGACTCTCAGGAACCTCCCGACCCTCGGGAAGCCCAGAGATTGAAGTACCAAGCTCAGTGATTCGTCATTCTGGACGACACTTTATACCGTAGATCATTCTCCGGTCCCCTCCTGAAGTGCATCAGTGCTGACGAAGCCAACCGAGCGATCCAAGAGGTTCACGAAGGCCTGTGCGGAGCGCATCTAGGAGGAGGTCGCTCGC